>OY754966.1:35648673-36066539 GCA_963576475.1 Molanna angustata
TTTATGAGATATAATATTATATAAGTATGTGTAATTTGATTTATTTTTGTTGATTTTAATAAGTAATTTATAAGTATTTTCTTGTATATTTCTTACTTCTGAAGGCATTTTATAAAATTTAAGGTTTTGTGTTTGATTGGTTTATGAATTATAATAAAATTATACTAATATATAACCGTACAGTTCATCAATATTTAAATCAAATAATATATGTAGAGTAAGTGAAACCAAGGGATTCTTATAGTACCCAAGAGATTAAACATCTTACCCTTTCAGTTTTTTTATAATCACTGAAGAGTTTTATCCATCGTACATACCAATTTATTGTAAAAAAGTTTCTCCGAAAAATATTAAAAAAGTGATTCTCGAATAATGTACGAAGTCGAACACTCTTCAAAATATTTAGTGCATTCGAAATAGTGAAAAATCACTGTTGTGAAATGCACACCCCAACACCTTCTGCTATATTTCAACTGTCGATTTGTACAGGAAAATTTATTTCTTTTAAAATATCGACATAGTTTCAAGTTAAGATCCGCGAGACTTTGTATGGCCAAGTTTACATTTTTCATCATTCATATTATTCAGAGATACCTATGTACATGTTTTGTAAAGGAAATCAAAATATTTTAATAAATTCAATAATTTGGATTCAAGGTTTTATAGTTTTGTAAGTTCGTTTATTTATTATTATTACGTACTAGCTTTTATGTCCCGCCGTTGGCCAAGAATGTAAAATTGTGAAGGAAAGAGCAATCGTTTTTATAATATTGTCACCCAATTATTTGGCCACAACCCATTATTTTTTATATATTGCTATAAAGTGTGAATGAAGTATAATATACAATTTCTGCACGCATGGACTATGCGAAATGGTTTTAAATATGACTGTTTATCAACGTTGTAAAGAGATTGGTTTGGCCACAACCCCCATTTTTAAATATTATCATCGAAAACAAATTGTAATATGTACCTATTGAAAATTAAGTAATTTTGGATGTTGGGATGTGGTTAAAATTTGATTAAACAAATGTACTGAAAAGATCTAGTGTTGATCACATCCCATTCGTTTTTATATTTTTTCATCAAGTGTGCATTATATTTTTGCCCAATTACACTGATAAACTTAAAATTGACACAAAAGTCTACATTAACGAAGAAACAGAAGACTTTAACTATGGTAAATAGTTTTTAATTTGAATATAAACGTTGTGAAGAGTTCAGTAATGGCCACAACCCCCATTCTTTAAATATTGTAAACGAAATCAAATATGTAGGTGTTGAAAATTATTCAAAATAGGATGATATAAATGGTTTAAATTTGATTACACAAAAGTATTGAAAAGATTCTAGTGCAGGTTACATCGTCACATCCCACATCTCATTTGTTTTTACATATATATTTTCATCAAGTGTGCATATCGTTAATAATACTTCTGCACAATAGACTATTAGACTTAAAACTAACCCAAAAGTCTAAATAAAAAAGAGAAGAATAAGTATAAGATTATAAGAAATAGTTTGTATAAAAAATCCCAATGGTCTACATATAATAAGAAAAAATACATAAAATAGAAGAATTAGAATATTGGAAATAGATTGTATAAAAACTGACCAAAAGGTCTTTCATAAAAGAAGAAGAAGATTAATCTATAGGAAATAGTTTGAATAAAAAATGTCCTAAAGGTCTACATAAAATTAAGAAGAAAAAGAATTAGACACCAGGACCCGTCGCTTCAGACCCTTCAGTACCTCCCGTCCCTTCGAACCCTTCAATACCTCCCGTCCTTTCAGGCCCTTTTATACCTCCCGTCCCTTCAGACCCTTTAGTGCCTCCCTTCCCTTCATTACATCCCGTCCCTTCAGTCGGTTAAGAAAAGTTTAAATCCAGAAACCATCCTGGAAGAACCGCGAAGAAATGAAAGGACCGTCTTGTTTTCCCAGAATACTCCACCTTCATAGGTAAAATGACTAAATACACAAAGAAGAAGAAGAAAAAAGTTTAAATCTAGATACCTGCGAAGATATGAATGGAAAATTGGACCTTCTTCTCCCAGGATACTCCACCTTCATAGGTAAAATGACCAAATGCACGATGAAGACGAAGAAGAAGAAGAAAAAAGTTTATATCCAGAATAATTATCAAATTTTTACAATATATGTCTTAAAACTTGCTATAATGTCTTGTGTTTCATTTTATTATTTCATAATTACATTTATTTGAAAGGTTTATTATTTTCAAGAAGATTTTCATTCGGAAGAATTAGCAAATATTGTATGGAAAGAGATAAACATGGCGACGCTGTATGTACAAAACAACGCTTACTTTAAAAATAAGTTACACATTGTAATTATACAAAATATTCACCATGTTTTTCACTTAAACGCTAAGTTATACTTGAAAATATATTTTATACGTGTAAATACGTACTTCTAACTTTTAAATTAACAGATATTTACGTGCAAAAAGTACACTTTTTTGACAGATATGGCTTGGAAAATTTTGTATGAAAAAAATAATTATTTAAATATTTTTAACAATTCAGCATTTTTATCGCATTTTTTTAGCGTGACACTGCATCAGGTATACTGGTACATGTTCGCACATAAATTAGATTTTTAGATGCTCTTGGTTTTTCAGAAGGTGTGAGACAAACACACACTAACACACACACTAACAAAATCATTGTTTTATTAATTTAGATTATTATTTCACTACATGCATAAGTAGTATTGCCATCTACAGTTGGATCTGTGTTACATGCAACTATCTCCGCTCTTGGTCACCCGCACTACTGAAATAACTAATTTGAAATAATACGAAGTTGACTGGGTCTATAAAAGTAAAACAATAATCCTATCTATCTGGTTGTATATGTGTCGAGATGATATAAATAAATAAATCTACGTACATATAGTCGCGTAAATAATCTTTGGATATAATACATTTATTTATATCCACGTAGGTGGGTATGCGTACTGCGTGGAATCTGTAGTAACGGGATGGTTTCAATATTTAGTTAAAAATTTTGGTACCTAGCTAATATTATCTAGTGTATTTTTCAATTCAATAATTTTCGTCTATAATTGGCTTTATTTTAATGTTGTATAATATTTATTTATAAAATTGTTCATAGCTGGTGACAAACTATTGAACTAAATAAAAAAAAACTAGTAATAAACAATTATTTACTAACTTATTTATATAATTTTATTAATTAATCGAAAAAACAAGAGTATTGCTTATTCTTAACCACTTTAGTATAATATGTCTTAACCACTTTATTATAATATTATGTTCTATACAAATCTGGTGTTGCCAAGAGCAGGGTTTCTAGTCAGTGCAGCAGTGTTGCCTTTACTAATATTACTTAATTAAGTACCTTCTCAACTTACATATAACACATCCCTACTCTTAGCCAAATACTTCCCATACATTATTACACAAAACTTATAAAAAAAAAATTTATTACTTACATCAATATTTTAATCAATACAATTAGTAAAAGGTACATTAATCTGTCTGGGGGCATGACCACCATACCATATCTTGTTACATTATCATTTTTGTTATCGTTTTTCTTATTTATTGGCGTATAAACATATTCATTTTCATAATCATAATTATTGGAAGAAAACTTTTTTCTTCTCTTACAAATCTATTTTTTAAATGGAATTGATTTATTCTGTAAATTTTTCCTTTTTTATTTTTAACAATAAATGATCTTGGAGATTCATGTTTTGATATAACAATATCTTTCTCCCATGTTCCATCATAATATTGCTACTTGCTACCCTGAGCAAGTAGCAAGTCAAACGCCATTATTACTTTTTTCATAGTAATGTTAAATTTAAATTATTAACAGTAATATTTTAAATAATTTTAATAATTTAAATTAAAAGGCCTAGTCTACTACAAGTTTCAATTACATTTCTCATCACAAAACGGAAGTTAGCATCGGATCACAAGAAGTAACAGATTTAACTGTTCAATTAATCAAAATCGTTTTTGCTAAGGCGATTCCCTTCCTCGAACATGGAACATTGAGAGGCGACCCAGGGACATATAATATATGTAACAAGGAAAATTTAGTAATTACATTTATCATAACTAAAATGGTCGTGAGAATTCGGGATCGAAACTTATTGTGCCAAAAAAAAGATAAGTAAATATAAGACTTTAAATTATAGTAAAAATTATCATAATAAACACCTCCCTGCACCCTGCGCAAGTGGCGAGTTTATGACCATATGGAAACTTCTTCCAACTAAGCGGTTTTTTCAGCCCAGAGAAGCAATATTAGGTTGAGAAATTTATTTAAATTTCTCCTCTGCTGGGGATCGAACCCAGGATGCCCGCACAGAAACAAACGGCTCACCAACTGTGCCACGGTGGTCAGCACTTAAGAATAAAATCACCTTCGCAAATTAATTTGAGCGGGTAGTAATATTTATATACATAAAAATTCTTTAAATATATACAACAAATAGAGTTGGTAAAATGCATTGAATTCCAATAGTATATTTAAGCCGCCGATTCATGCCGACCGCCGTGGCGCAGTTGGTAAGCCGTTTGATTTATGTGCGGGCGTCCTGGGTTCGATCCTCAGCATAGGAGAAATTCATTAAAATTAATTTCCCACGCTAATATTGCTTCTCTGAGTTGGAAACACTGTTTTGTTGGAAGAAATTGCCATATGACAAAAAAACTCGACACTTGCCCAGGGTGCAAAAAAGTGTTTATTATTATTTTTATTAAAAATTGAGTAGGTACCTACTCTTACTTACTGGGCATGCCTCGTGTAGTGAATTATTGTAAACAAAGAATTCTCAAACAAATAAATATAATATATTAAAGACACTAACAAGTAAAAAAAAAACGTACCTATCAGTTTATGGAAGTCACTCAGTGTCTAGATCATTCAAATAATTTTGACAACGCGAATATAACAGGGGAAAAAACAAAGAATGGAAAATATTAAAGGATTTTTTCTTATTTTCAACTTACAATTCGTACTTAATTTATAAAAGTAGTTGTGTGACTGAGAAGAGACAAAATTGTATAGAAACTAATTAGCCCGTAATAATGGACCGAGGCACCTACTTATTGTGTTGTGCTCACTTGAAGTGAAATAATTATTTAGTGCTTAGTCAGTATAAATTTTCGTCCAATTTAGTTTTGGATAAATGTCAAAAGTCAAGTGTTTGTTAGCTTTGAATACACAACTAGAAGATAGAACTTGTCTATGAAATTTTAAATAATCTGTCTTAGTTGCTTTGGGTATTGGTAGGCAGGTATCTACCTAAATCATCCGTAGACACTAATGCTTAAAGCGTGTCATTGCAGACATTAACTTTTTACATTCAGATAGAGACTTTTCAACACAAAATTACATACTCATAATATACTTTATAGGTAAGTTTATAATTGACTACTGTGTATATATTTTGCTCAAATAAATCACAGACACATAGGTAAAGGTCAAAATTATTAAACATTCTACATAGTAGTTGCGTGTAAAACATGATAATCAACTGTCGATGGTTATAGTATGTATAGTTAAAATATACGCACCAAACTATACGTCATTAATTCCAAATTATTTAATATATTTATGTAGATGTTTTGTTTTCTATACAAAACATGTATGTCAAAGTAGGTTAGTGTAGAAGTCAGCCCTTTTTTCCTACCCTGAATATGTAAACGGCTCTATGGTATATTTGGAGATCAAGTAACACTATAAGGGACCGTAGATATTGTGTAGTATGCCATACAAATTATACAAAACAATGTCGTCACTAAATTCAATTTATGGAAAATTTGTTAAAAAAAGTAAGAGATTAAGTAAGAGAATGTTCTACTATAATAGGTATATGTATTTTTATAAAAAAAATAATTATCTAGTTGGTGTTTCCGCGTTTTTCGATATTTATTAAAAAAATGGAAATAATAGGCAGTCAAACACAACAAGTCTGAACAATATAAGAACATGCATGAGACGTAGCATGAATGTTGACGAGGCGGTGAATGTATGTCAAGATAGAATAGTGTGGCGTTCTGTTCTCTCTGCCTACCCCGCGAGGGACATGGCGTGATGGTATGTATGTATGTATGTCAAACACAACAAGTCCTAAATTAAATATTTTTCTGCGTCCTCGCCTGATTAATTTTGATCCGCTTGATGCACAGAGCCCATAATTTAAGAAAGTATAGACATGTTAAGGTCTACAAAATTTCTTTACTCAGAATTTTGTCGCGTGTATTTGAATTGGGTTTAGATACACAATTATAATCGATAATTGTAAAAGTGGATATAAATATTGTAAAAAAAAACATTTGGTATTTTGCAAACAGAATAGGTAACTTTTGAGATATACAATAGATAAAAAGCGTCACTGAACTCCCAAACGACTGGATCGACTTTGATGAGATTTTATCAATTATTTTATGGTTTTATCGTAAATTCAAGGTAATCTTAAATACAACAGGCAAAATTACATATTACATAGTTCACCACCCATTCTGTATATTGCTTTTTTTTAAATGAGACGAGGTTTATGTGTGGGTATATACACACGTTTCGTGCTTAATATAAAATATAATTACACACCACCTAATAATAGACAAGCCAACGTTCGGGCAGGACAACGTCTGTCGGGTCCACTAGTATATTTATAATATAAATTTCGATTGGATTTCTATTGTGAGTCTCATTGTAACGGAAAACAAAGGACGAGTGTGGGGAGGGGGTATAAAAAAACAAAAATCGCGATCTGCCAATTTAGGCGCCTTCGTGTGGACGTGAGAGCATTCTCTGGATTAAAATTGTTTTTTTTTCTCTCGGTCAATTTTTCGAAAATGTTTGTTAAAGGCAGCTGGCATGGCGTGGGGAATGTCGATTGTTTTAAGCTGAAAATCGAATTAATTATATTATTGTTGGACACATCCCTCGCACCCAAATGACCTATTTGATTTCAAACTCGTATTTTATTTATTTAGATAACGTTAATATATGTACATAAATTGAATATTAAAATAATTTTAAAATAATTATCAGTGAACATGAACATAATATTTATTTATTGAAGGAACCAAATACAAAAAGAAATACATCATGAAATAAACCAATAAACGTCGGGGTCACCACTAAGGCGGTGGTGGCCAACTAAAGACCAGTGTGTGCCTATTACCAATTTGGTAGGTCAATAAAATTAGTAACCAGAGGGGTTTACTATATACCAATAGAATCCTTAGTTAGGTTCTATGTTTTGAGACTCCAGAAAGGAAGTTAATACAGAATGAACTCCTTGTTATGACTTGCTGGAAGAGAGGTCACCAGAACAGAAACTGTTCGCTTAAATAGAGTGCGAACTCTATTTAGTATTATAAAAGGTTCCAACAAGTCACAATCAAGTAAAAGTATTTAAGACAGGGTAAAGTCAGAGTAGAGATGAGAAATAACAAATTGAAATGATAACTTACAAATTTGTATTTTAGCACTATCACAGTTTTTATAAATTAGAATAATGACAATTTTCACTCGCGTATAAAACTTTAGCAGGTCGATGATTTCACTAGGAAGTTTGACAGGTAAAGAGATGAAGTACCCCCTGTTGTTTAGTTTATATACCCATTGTTTGGGTACTTAGGGTTCATTGAACTGTCGTCTGGTAAACAGCCTTTAGGGGTATATCAGTATGAAGAATTATTTATTGTTGTATACCAAAAGTGAAAGTAACACCTTTGAGTCATTACCCTTTCTTGATTGTTTAACTGATTAATTTTCTTGTGACAGAAATATCATGTTTGATGTAGGTATTTCTGCCACAAGATCAATGACATTTGTCCATAGAAGAGGATCATTTTTTTTTTATAAAACCCATCTAGAGACCTTCCCACGTCGACTCAATAGTAGTCCATTGTGGTAATTTGCCTCCTAGATGTCATTCCATAGTCCTATCTCCTGGAAGAACTGTAAAATCCTTTGTGGATCGGAGTCTCTGATTCGCTTTTGATCAGCAACATGCAAACCTATTTTCTTTACTCTTGTTTGCATTAGTGGGCCACATTCTGTAAGTAGATGCATCGGTGTTTCATGTTCATCCATGCAGAACCTGCATAGGTGCATTTCCGATAAATTCATCGTGCATATATGTTTATTGAGTCTACAGTGACCTGTTAAGATTCTAGTAAGAATCCTAAGGTTGTTCCTGCTCATTATTAGGATCCGCTTAGAGTGTGTTGAAGAGAATCCTGAAAGATGATTCAGAAGATGATCATAAAATTAACAAAATTAAATTCGACCTCCGTGGCTCCGTTGGTTAGTTTTTCAACAACTGATGAAATGGTCCCGGGTTCGATTCTCGGTGGAGACACAGATTTTAATTGTGTTTTCAGTCTGGATCTGTGAGACCATTAATATCAGTAGTCTGCAAAATGTGGCAATTATTGGGTGCGTGTTAAATTAATATTTGTCATAGTACCTATCTGTTATATGCCCGAGAAATGATACATAAATAAAATGGTTATAATAAAATTATTATAGCGCCCTTTTATGGTAATATACCATTCCAAGAACGCTTTTGCTAATTTGTTGGCTCTGCTTAATTCTACATATTTACAAATTAAAAATAATCGTTAAATATCTATAAAACTGTGCTTACAGTAATAACATACGATCAATCTCCAAAATTTGGCAACTGTTATTGTGAGCGTGTTATAAATAAATATTTGACATAGTACCTAGTTGACCGAGAAATACCTAATATAAATTGAAATAAAATCACATGAGTACATTACAACAAAACATAAATAAAAACATTATTAACAATTGGAAAAAGGATGGAATAAGGATAACAATTATTATTGCTTTAAAATAGGGAGCTACACAAATAAAAAAATATTAACAATCTCTAGTTAACGCTTTGCGTGTATATACAGTTTTTGTAGCAGGTATATCAATATATCATTTCAACAAGTATTTCAATAACCGACGACCTTTTAGGCATATCAATCGAAGTATTGAATTATGACATTGAAAATATATATGAGAATATTCGTGCATGGTCAGTATGACCATACGATATTGTAGAATTGATATTACCGGAAAAAAACTTTGTGGTATATTTCATTTATTTAAAACTAAAAATATCGTAAGGCGATAAATATCACAAGTGTCCAGAACGTGGCAATTTGTTATTGGGTGCTTGTTAAATACATATTTAACATAGTACCTACCATTTTGTTGCCCGAGAAGTAATTACAAAAAATAAAGATTTTATCACTGAAAGTTCACAATCGTGAATACACAGACTTAATACATAGTTTTGATTGATTTTCATATCAACACAACTAGAAAATACAATGATATGTATTTATTAAAAAGTAGTCAATTAAGATCAAATAAGCACAAGGTGCGCTTATAAGCGTAGTGCCACTGCTACTCTTCTGAAAATATACATACAGTGTGTATACTAAATTAGGTACCAGGTCTCTAATATTCTCAAATTCTGAAACTGTGGCTTTAAGGTCCATACCTTACAAAAAAAATGACATGCAATCATTCGCTTTCGGCAATATTCAGAGATAAACCTTTAATTGCATACAAATTTCTTAATATTTACTTTGAAAAATGTACATATGTAGGTAGGTGGTAGGAGGTAATGAGGAAAACAGACGCCAAACAAAACTTGTCAATATCATGGATCTAGTTGCAAAACTCAAATGGCAATGAGCGGGTCATATTGCCAGACAGGTAATGGACAGATGGACACCCAGAATTCTGAAATGAAAAGGATATGAAAAGAGAAATAGGCGGCCCGATGATATTCTCGTCGCTGGAAGGATATGGGTCCAAAATGCCTAAAAAAAGACGAATGGAAGTACCTACTTAGAAGTGGCATACAACCAGCAGTGGAGAGATGGCTGAAGGACGAAGAAGAAAGGTAGGAAAGTACATGTAGGTATTCAAAAATATTTGTACTTTTGGGAATCCGGATAGCGTCATATTATATTTTCAAGTTTCAAGAACACTCCAGAATTCAAAACAGTGTCCAAATAAGTTTGTATAATATTATAACTTTTGATGGATAAATTTCAGAAGGGCCTTAGAAAGGGAATGTATTTCACGCATCGTTGCATAATCCTGAGATAGAAATATTAAAATAATGTCCACCACGAAAATTATTTACCATCAGAAATTGAATAAATCTGATTTATGTATGTACGTATACTTTTACGTAAAATGTGGTTGTAGCTTTGGCATTATTTGTCAACCAAAAATTCATTTATATTTTTTATTGAAAAACATTTTGCTAGATTTTACTAGATCTTTGTTCACTTTATGTATAAAAAAGACTGTAAAAATACCAATACCAATTTCCTAAACTTTCTCTATCCTAATCTTCTTATTATTAAAACATAGACTTTGTTGTCAATCGAGTAATTTATAATTGTTGGTTACTTTATTAATATTTTATGATGCCTTTTGTATTGATGATTTTTTTTATGCTTTTTTGTATTGATTTTTTATTTGTGTGTACCTATAGCTATATTTTTTTTTTTATTTTTTTTTGTAACTTCTCGGGCAACTAACAGGTGCTATGTATTCTGAAGACTTACGATATTTATCGTCTCACAGATCCAGACTGATAAACAGATTCAAATAATTGTTATATATATATATATATATATATATATATATATATATATATATATATATATATATATATATATATATATATATATATATATATATATATATATATATATATATATATATATATATATATATATATATATATATATATATATATATATATATATATATATATATATATATATATATATATATATATATATATATATATATATATATATATATATATATATATATATATATATATATATATATATATATATATATATATATATATATATATATATATATATATATATATATATATATATATATATATATATATATATATATATATATATATATATATATATATATATATATATATATATATATATATATATATATATATATATATATATATATATATATATATATATTGTTGTATTGAATAAATAAATAAAAAAAATATATTTTTTTAAAGAGCATGAATATGTCCTTGAAACAAGTACACATACGTACTCATACAATCCGTAAATTAAGCATAAATGAATATACTTTAGGTGAACTCGCGACCCCTGGATTCCTAATCCAATCCGAAAGCGCTCAGGCTCATTAAAGTCATACTCCTTTTGTGGATTAAAACTGTGTGTTTTTATTTATTTTTATAAATATTTTATTTATATTTTTTATAACTATTTATTTTTGTATCACTTCTCGGACATATAACAGGTAGGTACTATGTAAAACATTAATTTATCGCGCACCGAATATATTTTCCACATTCTACAGATTACGATATAAATCGTCTCACAGATCCAGACTGAAAACACAATTGAAAACTGTATCTCTACAAAGAATAGTACCTGGGACCTTTGGATCAGCAGTCAGATACATAACCAACTGAGCCACGATGACCGACTACTATTATTATGCGTAGATATTATAAAAAATCAAATACATCTTTATTCAGATAAAAGAGTAAAATATACATTGCCCTGTGTATTTCTATGAAATCAGATAAAATAACTAAAGTGTTTGTAATTTTAAGCTTAACAAAAACATAAGTTTGTAAGAGAAATCTTTTTTCGAGCGAAATGATTTGTTATTTCACACCTACCTTTTTGAAAAATATTTAAAATTACCTTGAAACGAGTTAAACAATCCGTTCATTTGTAATAAAAAAGTGATCTATTTATAGGCAATCTATAAATAGATCACTTTTATAGATTGCCTATAAAAGATGAACTAACTCGGGTTATTTTCTTTCAAAATAGACAATTCAAATATTTTAGCCATTTCGTATTATATCGGAAATGATTTATCGTAGAAAAACAACCATTAAACTACTACATTTATTTTTGTCATCATATTTTAGGTGATAAGTACTAATTTTCGACTCTTATTTATTTTCTTCTTCATATTTTAGGTGATACTAATTTTTCTGAGAAATCTTGGCTAAATTTCATATTGGAAATAGTGAAATACTTTTTAATTATTATTACCTAGGTACTTGACAAGAATGAAAATTAAGCTTACTTTCGTTTTTTGAAACAATAATAAAATTTAATATTTTTCATATTTGTAAAGGTGCTACATATTTTTAAAAGAGTTACATTTAATAACTTAAATAACGTGATCCACTCCTTGGACTAATAAACATTAAGTTTGTAGGCAAGTTGAAGCATCAGCAATTTCCAGAAACTCGTTTGCTACCTTCTGACAAAAGCAGTCATTCGAGGGGTTATAGTAAAAACCATCAAAGTTTGGCACAATATTATGATTACTATCACAAATGCACGAAGTTTCTTAAATTAGTCAACATGATAATATTAGCTTGGGGATTCACTTAGGGAGGTGAACTTATATCGTTTTACTTTTTACACTCTTACCAATTCCCTTTCCAACCTTTTGACCTTTCATTTCTTATAGTTAACTCGCATGTTTTATATAAGTATATATTATTAACATATACTATAAATAAATAAGTCATGCTTGATTTATTTGTTTTAAGTTTTATAACTGTTGAATTGACTTATGAAGAATATTGTAGAATTCCATAATTTCATGGGTAAATAAACATCAAAAAGATATTTATTATTTTTTTAAATGAATAGGTATGTATGTCTTTGTTAAACAAGTACATAAACATCTTTTTTTCCTACATTGTGCTATAGGTGAACGAAATCGGTCAAGGCAGGATTCCAACTCGCGACCACTGGATAACTAGCCCAGCGCGCTGACAGCTCGGCCATCGACCCAAATTATACTATTTTTACAACTATTAAATGGACATTATAAATAAATTTGTTATGGTAAAATTAAACCAATGTTTTCAGTTCTACTACGTTTAGTAGTACTTAAAGTAGTAGAACTGAAAACTTTAATTTTATTTAACCATACCATATTTATTTATAATTTTCAATGGAGTTCTACCATTAATTGTCCGTAGAAAAGTTAAAAAAAGTATTAAATGGACGATTGTTTCGTCCTTTAAAGACCTTTATAATATTAGCATTATGTCAATAAATCTGGCTTTCAATAAATAAATTAAAATCTAAGTATGTTTTCTGAAATATCTTTTTATACAACCACAAGAATGAATAAATAATTCAACATACACTCAGAATTGGATGATTTTATTTTGACTTTAATACAATATTCTGATTTCTTCTAATGCCCATCCAGTTGCGTTAGTTATATTCATTTTACACAAACAATGTCAGATATACCTACTCGTTGTTTCTCGTGAATAACAAACATTAATCTCAATTTTCATGAAATATTATTGTGTGTTAATGTCACGAGACAAATAAGGCAGATAAAATGTGTTTTCAATTTCATTTAGAAACGGGACTGAAATTGTATTACGACAATAAAAGCTATTTTTAAAAAAGTTGTAAGTTAATAACACAAAATGAGTGTCTCATATTGCGATGTGTTATGACACTGACTCTTTAATTACAATAGTATATTTTTCATAGATAATTTGTTTTTTATTAGATTTATAGGTATGATTATTTTTTTTATATTCATACCATCCCGGTATATTCCACCAACGTCAAGTATCCGAGTGTGCATAATCTTAAGCATGACACATGCGTATCTTCACTCCCCACTCCCCACTCATCGGTCTCGCCTCGCCTAAAAAGTCGCTACATTCACAATGAGCTGTGAAACTCATTATCCAGCTACATTATTATGTGATATGATGTTATTTTGAATGTTGCATTTTCGATTATCCGGCAATTACGCGACACCCGAAATCGATTCATTTATTTATTTATTTATCCGGCAATTACGGGACACCCGAAATCGATGATAATAGTAAAGAGTTGAAGCACAATTGGACTAGTTTATATTTGATAGGAAAAAAGTGACGGAGGCAGATTATATTCCAGATGTTATGTAAATTGACAAAATTAAACTTTTAGTAATACCCATATACGCGAAATAGGTATAAGGAGAGAGCACTCAAACAAAAATACATACCTTTTGCATGTAGCATTTATTTTACTTATACATAGAGAATGCTCGAATGAAACAAACAGTTGAAAATGACTTTGTCAGACGTTCTTTGAAGACGTGAAGTCGGGTGTCACAATTAAAAACTATTCACTGCACAACAGTTGCTGAAAACTTTGGAGAATAACAACTACTATTATTGGGAAAAACCTTTATAGAGAACCAGTCTTTATCGAACGATACGCCATATTGAAGTTGTTCGTAGACTTGTGTAAATTGAGAAGCGTACCTACATAATATTGAAAACAAAATAAGATATAATACGTAGGTGCCTACACAGGTATTAATATCAATTTCAAACATCCAAAACAAAAGCAATTTTTTGTGTTGAATGTATTTTACATATGTTTAAATTTTATGTATGAAAATGAAATAGCCACCGTTGTAAATATGTGAATATACCCGTATATATGTGAACAGATTAATATTCTATTATTATTCACTATACTATAATATTATAGTGTCAATATAAATGATTTTCTTTCTTAACAGATTTTTAATTATCTCAATAGAGACGAAATTGGAATATTTATTGTAGGAGAACCGGGAAATCAAGGCACTTACAGGGCTTACGACCTGTCATCGGCTGGTTTACGTGATCACTTTATGCGCTTGCGCAACGTTCACCAATTATGCCTTTTTAATGAGATCCCTATCAATTCAATTTTGAAAGTTCTATATATTGTAATACTGAAATTCTTTTCGCTTGAAAATAAGGAATTTTTACTACAGCCATCTATGGGTGAAATTATGAACAACAATCTTATTATTTTTTTCTTTCTTTTTGATTATTATCTTTGATCGTAATGAGAATTTTAATATTTTAATCATTATCATTTTTAAGTATATTTAGTTTTATTTTATGTAATACTTGTTCTGTTATTAAGGTGTTTTTTTTTTCTCAATGATTATTTTTTTTATGATTTATATGTTACACTTACCTTAATTTTATGATACATTAGTTACCTACCAACATTAATGTTTAACTTTTGGATTTATCTGTTACATTATTTTTTCTACTATATGAAAAAACTTTTATTTTACGATTTATTTGTTACATTATTTTTTTACTTTATGATTTATATGTTACAACATTTTTTACTTCATGATTAATTTGTAACAAGTACCTAATTGAAATATCGAGTTTTTCGTGTGGGGGATGAATTCTATGTTTCAATCATTTGCATTTGTGTTCTATTTAATTGTATTTTGATCTATTTGTTTACTTAAGTACTATTTTCCAATTGTTTTTCTTAAAGACTTTATGTATTAATTGTATTTTCTCCACTTGTTTTTGTTATGTTTTATTGTTATTTTTACTCTTGAGACATGTAACATTCAATATTGGATGAAATGTCTTTAAATAAATGAAATAAAAATAGCCACCGTGACACAGGCTTTGAGTAGTTTGGTGATGATAAAACTCAATACCGACACTGATTACTACATCATCATATAAATTTTATTAAATAATAAGTAGGTATGTACATTTAGAGATAGTCAACATTTCAAGAAGAAAACAAGCGTAGGTACACTTACATATTATTGTGAAATTTTCAGTGTTGCCACAACCCATTCGTTTTATATTTAAATGAAATCAATAAATAAATCCAACTTAGAAAAGAGAAAGTACCTACCATATTTGAGACAAATACCTATTGACTTATAAGATAAACAGAGAAAATACACTATGAAACACAATCGATGTACCTACATATATTAAATAATCATAGAAGTATGTACCTACAATACAACAAAAAACAAATTTAAATATACCTACATAAAATTATTTCATATTCATATATTTCACACATTTGTCCGTGACGGAAGAGGAAGGGAAGGAAAAAGAAAGGAAGATGGACCTAATATGTTTCTGTTGTGAAAAATAACAGAATCTGCTAGATAAAAACAAAACTTATTATGTTACATGAGTCATGTTATTGCACTTTATTGAGTGAAATTTTCTCATAGGCAATTGATTCATTTTACTACGAAGATAGTTCACTTGCATTCGCTAAGGAACATTATAGTTATATCGTAATTTAAGTTTCCACTAAGGTATTGCGATACAGCAGTTCATATCCTTTATCTTACTCTATATTGAAAATTTCAAATTTATTGTGATTTATCTCTAAATATTTTTTTTAAGATAGCAAACAAAACAAATCGATTTAAAATCAAAAACATATATCAGATGTTTATTGAATCATGATTCTTAATATGGCATTAAATCCCATGATTTTAATTCCTTTGGCGTGCATTAAATTTTTTTTAATAAGGCACAGCCACATATCAAAATATATATACTGTTGAAAGAAGAGTAAATACAGAATTCCATTAGGTCTCAGAGAAATAGGGGATTACATGAAATGATTGGAAAAGGGAAGCATATGTACAAGCAATAAAAGAATTTCCAATAAATCATTAAATCATTTCCAATAAAGCATTGTAAATAAATCAAAAAATAATTCTTGATCGAAGCACAAAACGTTATGCAGATTGATGCATTCATGCATAATCCGATTGGAGAAGACACGATGGTACAATACACAGATTTACGCCACTATGCATCTATATAAAAGAATTCACGCAGCAATCATGACTAGCAGTTAATACATCAGAATGTATGTAGAATACTGCCCGAGAGATTGACATTATAGAAATGACATGCCCTTTTTATGAATTCGTTTTGATTTTGCTCTTTAACTTGTACATTGATTTCTGCATAAGAGCCCTTAAGGATGAAAGCAAGGGTCTGAAATTGAGTACCGTAATGGTGCGAGATTTGATGTATGCAGACGATAAAGTTCTATTAGCAGAAAGTATGAAAGAGTTACAGTATCTTGTAAGTATGGTATATTAAGGATGTATAGAGAATGGACTTAGGATGAATGCCAGCAAATCAAAGACAATGGTCTTTGAAAAGAGTGAAAGCAGAACAGCGTGTAAAATAAGAGTATAGAACGAATGGCTCGAGCAAGTCGACGAATATGTATACTTGGGAAGCATATTTCAACGGAACGGACGACTCGATAAAGAGATCGAAAGAAGAGTTATGGCAGGAAACAGAGTGAATGGAGCACTAAGACCAATTATGAATGATCGCAACATATCAAAGGATGCCAAAGTTGCCATTCATAATGCCATCGTAGTGCCAACCCTGACGTATGCAAGTGAAACCTGGACATGGCAGAAGACGCATGAAAGTAGAATAAATGCAGTTGAAATGAGATCGTTAAGAAGGATTTGTAATAGAACGATGTATGGCCGGGTAAGAAACGAGAATATAAGGAAAGAATGTAAGATGAAGAAAGATGTCATTACTAGAATGAAAGTGAACACATTAAGATGGTTTGGTCACATGGGGAGAATGAATGAGGAGCGCCTGACGAAGAAAATATACAGAGCGGAAAGGAATGGAATGAGAGGTCGGGGACGCCCAAGAAAGGGATAGCACCTGCATGTGAACGGTATTTTGTAAGACGGAAATGTTAGAAGCGTGAACAACAGAGGAACATGTATAAGACGATGCATGAATGTGGACGAGGCGAGGGATGCGTGCCAGGATAGAAAAATGTGGCGTTCGGTTCTCTCTGCCTACCCCGCAAGGGACATGGCGTAATGGTGTGTATGTATGTATGTATATACGTTTTGATTTGAATTGGTGTTGCTTCGAGGATCGCAGAACAAGTTGGTCGATCTGACATTTCGCAACGGCGCGTACAAAATAATTTTATTTAATAAACCTGGTCAACATTAGAGTTAATAACTTGAAAAGAAACATCTGATCCGCGAGCGCTCTCCTCTATACGAACCGTTTATTAACCGATATATTCATTTCTTCTGTTGTTTCATAGAAACTGTATTAGGTATGGTATGTTTCCGATTAAGTAAAAACATGATCCGAATAAATTCACCAAATTTATGTGCAAATATTTTATTATCAACTTAAGAGGGTGACTGCTGCCAACGTACCTATTTTTTCAATTTGAATTTGCATCATAACTACAAAACGAATCATTTTGAAAAAAATAACATAATTAGTTTGGTTATGAATAAAGAAAAATATACCTTAACTTTTTAATTATGTTTTGTATATATTCTTGTAGGAAAATAATAATTTATCTTAAATTTCTAAAAAACTATATTTTTGCATTGTATTTTTTTTATAAATTGAAGAAGATCAAGATATCTGGAAAATACGATGTAACGTTGCATTAATGCATCAGGTTAAGTTACTAAACCAAAAAAAACTTTTATTCCGCAATGGCGCTGAATGGTAAATAAATTTTTTTTAGGTTTATTTACTAAACCTTAAGCATTAATGCAACGTCACATCATATTTTTCTAGATATTTTTGTCTTCTTTAATTAAAAAAAAAGTTGAACTACGCCTTACATTTTATTAAAAATATAAGATAAACGTTGAAAATCGGGATAGGCCATTCTTTTTCTACAAGAATGTATACAGAACTTTATCAAAAAGTAAAGATATATTTTTCTTTATTTATACCCAATCTAAATTATTTTTTTCAAAATGATAAGAAATAATGATGTTATATCAAAATGAAAAATAGGTACGTTGGCAACAGTCCCCCTCTTAATATTAATCTTTTCCATCTTGTACATTGTACACTCATATTTTATTAAGATTTCAAATAGTTGAAACACCTAATACATACACCAAATATAGCTAGCGGAATATATTTGTCCTGACGCGGAAATAATAAGATTAATAAAAAAATTCACTTATTTTATACAATAAAATCGTCTAAATCAGGCAGTCTTGTACCACGTGCTTAGTGGAAGCCTCCACGAGGCGAAACCAGACGCGGTGAACTTGCTCTCAGCGCTGGAACCGAGATTTTAAAATCTGATATATGCGAAATACTATACGAAAAGTAGTGACTATAAAATCGTCTGCATTAAAAAAATAAATTTTCTGAGAAGATCTAGTCCAACTGTCGATTTGTTCAGGAGAACTTTGTTCTCTTAACATATCGACAATGTATCAAGCCAGAATACGCGAGAATTGTATGGAGAGGTCTACTTTTTTCACGGCTTTTCCAACTTTGAAGTCAAAAAACACCAACTTAGAGGCTTCGCAGCATATATGTTCCATACACGGATTTACTCAGAATTCGGAGTAGAACATTTCGTGTGTCTGTGTGTGTGTGTGTGTGTGTGTGTGTGTGTGTGTGTGTGTGTGTGTGTGTGTGTGTGTCTGTGTGTCTGTGTGTCTGTGTGTGTGTCCGTCCCCCCCTTAAAACTTTTGATCTGCTCAATTTACAGAGCCTAAAATTTCAGAATATATAAAAAGTTACAGGCCTACAAAACTTTTATACTCGGAATTTTGAATTTTTGTTTCAGTCAGGGGTTATCAACTTTTGAATTTTTATTTTATTTTTCCATATATCTCAGAAACCATAAACGCTAGAACGCTGAAAATTGGTACAAACATAGACAAATACAAAATCTCAAATTAGTTTTTTCAAAAAAATTCCAGGGTTTCTCAAACATTTTTTATTAAGAAAAATATTTTTTTTATGATAAATTTATGAGTTTAACTGCCTATATTTCCAAAACTTTTACAATTATCGAAAAAAGCCGAAACACCCCAACTAGATAATTTAAATTTCTATAAAAAATATTAACATTGTAGTAGAAGATCTCAATTTTTTTTTAACAATTTTTTTAAAAATTGAATTTAGTGACGACATCGCTTCATACATTTTGTATGGCAGTCGCCTATACACAATATGTAAGAAGACTTAATAGTTTGATACTTCATCTCCAAAAATACATACATACCATCATGCTATTTGCATATTCTGGGTAGGAAAAAGGATCTTCCTCCATACTATCCTATCTTGACATACATACCTACATATGTTGTATAGAAAACAAAATATCTGATAATATTCAATAATTTGTATCTATGGGTTTATAGTTTGGTACATATTCTTCAACTATACATACTATCGCTATCGACAGTTGGATCTCATGTGTTACATGCAACTAGTTTAATCAGAAATGTATACAAGCGAAAGACTTATTGGTAGTTTCCGTTTTTAAAGAGTTAAATATACCTTCTAGAGTTAAATATACGTACACCAAAGTAAATAATGAAGGAATAAAATGATAAAGATATACCGGAAGTCTAGGATAGTACAAAGCCTCTGCGAATTCATTGCATTCTCGATTATAACGTATAGGTATATTAAAATTGGACCATTTCCCTGGTGTAATACAAATGGCATTCGGTGCACATGACAAACACCGAAGAGATATATTTCTTTAACACCTAATATCTATAATTCCGGGCCCATCTCTTGAGATTTATACCGTGTTGTGTCTTGTAGGGTTGTTTATCTTCCCGACTCACACTCTTCGTCTCTCTATTATGTTGATTAATTATATTTTGGCCAAGTTTGGGACCCTTGCGAACCTTTGGTTTATATATGTAGGTACCAAGACTGTACACTCTCTGGCCGCCCAGCATGGTTCATAGAACATGTTCCCATTCAAAACTTTCACAGAATAATTGTTACATCGATCTTCATTTGTATGTACGTATACTATACAGAGTGATTTGTCTGCACGTTCTTTTTTATCAACAGAGAGGGTGAAATATTGTGGTAATATTGACAACATAATATATTAAAACGATGCTAAAGTGGCCATTCATAACGCAATCTTAGTGCCAACTTTGACGTATGCAAGTGAAACCTGGACATGGCAGATGTCGCACGAAAGTAGAATAAATGCAGTTGAAATAAGATTCCTAAGAATAATCTATAATAGAACGATGTATGATGGGGTCAAAAATGAGGACATAAGGAAAGAATGTAGGATAAAGAAAGATGTTATTAATAGAATGAAAGTGAACGCATTGAGATGGTTTGGCCACATGGGGAGAATGAATGAGGAACGCCTGACGAAGAAAATATACATTGCTGACAGGAATGGAATGAAAGGTTGGGCCGCCCCAGGAAGGGATGGCACGCCAATGTAAACGGTATTTTGAAAGACGGAAATGTTAGAAGCGTGAACAACAGACGAACATGTATAAGACGATGTATGAATGTTGACGAGGCAATGAATGTATATCAAGATAGAAATAAGTGGCTTTCGGATCTCTCTGCCAACCCCGTTGAAGGACATGGCGTGATGGTAGGTATGCATGTTAAATAGTAAACTGGGGAGAGATAATTAAGAAGTTGAACTAAAAGAAGTGGCCTAGGAAGAGCCGCGTTCAGCCAATTATCGAATTTTCTCAAAACAACAAATATCTCAATCCACTTAAGAAAAAAAAAATTATGCTTGCGTACCTACTCCTTGTGCTTATACACGGCTTTGAAACATTCGCTTTGACTAAGAGAATGATCGAAAAGCTTAGGGTGAAACAAAGAGCAAAGTAAAGAATAATGTTGAATATCTTGCAATGAATCTGCAAAACTAATGAATGGATTAGGGAGATCACAGGAGTTGTGGATGTGGCCAAAATAATTGCGGAATCAAAGTGTAGATGGGCGGTTGGACGATGGACATATGTTGTGATGTACTATAAAGTTGCGGTTGCAGAATGACGGAGGATAGCACAGGAAAGAAACTAGTGAAAGTCCAAAGGGGAGGTCTTTGTCCAATACTTGACTCAAGAAGAAGCTGAGTAATTAAGAAATGTTATAATAAAATATAAGAAATGTTAAATGACTCAAGAAGAGGCTGAGTAATTAAGAACACAATTTGAATTTTTTTTGCTTAGCTGGTAGATGCACAAACCGTCATTTTATTCAACAAAAATTATCATTAATTTACCATTACTAATAGGTACACTTTTTTACTGACAAAATTTTTAACATCTCAATAGAGACGAAGTTGGGATACCCATTTTTGTCCATGGAAAAACTACCAGTGTTTTTTTAAATTTAATTTTATTTTATAATTATAAATATGTTTATTACTAATTATCGCTTTAAAAAATTGCAATAAAAAAATTGCAAATCACAAATTTGGAGGTGTACTCAAATGAGTACACTGGACACATACCTACGTAGTAAAAAATATTGTTCAATGGATTATAATGGCTATTGAGAATCATATTTTCCAAAACATATTTTTTCTATACACAAAGTTCTTAAACATTTTTTTACATTTCCATCGTAATCTGGCATGACATATAAAACACTTCTCAGTTGCTTGGTCACCTTTTCTGTGCACCTATGTATTGTATACACCTATTGTACCAATATCATCGTTTTCTATGTAATCTGTGACATCCACTTCAAATCAAGTTCATTTATGTCGAGATCAAAATCGTGCATATTATTTTGTGATGCATAAAGTTTGCTGTTTTCGACTATAAGTGTCAGCACTTCTTCATCAAATACTTTTTAAAATATTTGCAATGGACTTAGGCCTGTTAGCACATTTACTATGTTTACACTGTCTTCAGATTGATAAGACTTATTACATTGGCTGATTTTTTTCTACCAAGGAGCATTGGGACATTTTTGACAACAACCGCTTTCAATTTTTCTTTCGAGGAACCGCTTTCAATTTCTAAAGCGGTTCCTCATAACTATTACTCCAGTAGTCAGTTCTCCCACTTTTAAAAACTTCTATGGTTCCAGGAATGTAGTTGGGAAGTACATATTATTTTTTCTTCTAAATTATCTTCATTTCCTTCTTGTTCATCGGTGACAACACTTGGGTCAGGTGGGATAGTCACATTTCACAATCTGCATCATCTTCTGCTACCTCTAAGATCCAAAAAACGGCTTCCTGTAGTCTGTGATAGTCATCTCGCAACTTAAAAAACCGTTTATCCCTTATTTTATTTGGTAACAAAATGTATATATTTATATCCCATATGTGTCCAGCGTACTCAAGTGAGTGCAGCTAAGTATAACCACAATTATTTAATGTTCATCCAATTAAATATAAAAGAAATGAGATGATTCACAATAATAGGGATATTCTAAATAAATTGAAAAAAATGTACCATTATTGAAATAATATTTAATAATATTCGCTTATCTTACCAAAATGAGAGAACAATTTGACTGACTAACTTTGATTAACTTCACTGCAGTTGTGTAATGTAAACAGTCTGCAGTTATCAGCTTAAAAAATCTCTATTACTATCAATATTAGGAAACGCCATCTTGTCTTTTAAAAAGTGAATTCTTTTTTCAACTATATCGCCAATCACGTGTGTACTCGTATGAGTACAGCGGGCAAAAATGGGTTAAAGAAGAACCAGGAAATCAAGGCACCTACAGGGCTTACGACCTGTCATCGGCTGGTTCACGTGATCATTCTATGAGCTTGCGCAACGTTCGATTATGCCTTCTTATTGAGTTTCCTTATCAATGTAATGTTTATAAAAAATGAAATATAATAACCCAACTATATAATATCCCAACTTCGTCTCTATTGAGATGTTAAAAAGTTTGTCCATAAATATATGATCAATTTATGTGTTTAACTGCCTTATTTTCCATTTTTTTTTAATATTGAAAAACGCTGAAAAACCCCAGAAAATTCTTACATTATAGTAGTACTACTCAAACTTATTTTTCAAATCAAAATTTTTATAAAAATTGAATATGTGACGACATAGTTACATACAATTTGTAAGGCAGTATACACAACACAATTTCTACGGGGACTCAATAGTTTGATACTTAATCTCCAACATACATACATACCAACATGCTTTTTTCATGTTCTGGGTAGGATAAAATGACTGACCTCCTTACTACCCTATCCTTATATACATAAGTACATGTTTTGTATAGAAAACGGAATATTTTAAAATATTTAATAATTTGAATTTTTGTTTGGTACGTATTCTTCAACTATACCTACATATTATATACTTCGACTGTTAGATCTCATGTGTTACATGCAACTAGTAATAAAAGTATTAAAACTAGTTGCATGTAACACATGAGATCCAACTGTCGATGGCGAAAATATGTATAATTGAAGAATACGTACCAAACAATAAACACTTAAACACAAATTAATAAATATTTTAAGATATTTTGTTTTCTACATAAAACATGTGGGTATGTATGTTAGGATAGTATGGAGGTATGTATGTTAGGATAGTATGGAGGTCAGTTTTTTTCCTACCCAGAACATGATGGTATGATAATATTTATTATTTTTTTATTTTATTTATTTTTATAAATAGTCAACAGCTGTATAATTTTTTTTATATAAAACAATTACATATAAATTGAGCCAATTACAGACTATTATATATTATTAATTCACATAGAACACGTACACGCATATATATATATATATATATATATATATATATATATATATATATATATATATATATATATATATATATATATATATATATATATATATATATATATATATATATATATATATATATATATATATATATATATATATATATATATATATATATATATATATATATATATATATATATATATATATATATATATATATATATATATATATATATATATATATGTTATATTTGATGTTTTCACGGGTGAAATATGTTATAATATTTTTATCTCGGTTTTCCCGTGTCAGTAGGTCTTGACTAAGACCATTTGTCTTCCGACGTTTCGCCTGAATATCACCAGGCATTTTCAAGGACTTAACGAAAAGCACGCGCGCGACACACGTCTACTCACACTGAAAGCTCACCGTCAAGTGACTCGTAGCGTACAAGATGGCCGCTTATGTCAAATATTGTTAGCGCGACGTGATTGGCTCCTTGTGACACGCCCACTTGCTGTCGTGTTCGTTGGTAATAATATTTTATCATTATTTTTGTGTTGTGATTTATTGTTAATTTTAGTTGTGACATTAATATTATTATTGTTGTGTTTTGGGGTTATTTTCGCTATGGTATTATTAATATTATTATTGTATTGTTTGTCATATAAAATGTTCTTCCAGGTACTAGGCAAACGAACTCCGTCGTCCCGATTGTTCATTATATCCCTTCTCTTATATATTTCTATAGCTTCCCTGTAAATTCTGAGAGGTTCACTGTTTAAACTTGCTATTATTTTTGAATGGTCAAAATCTATTGTATGTCCTTCTGTGAGCGAGTGTTGTACAAGTGAGGATGTAAGTTTTTTGTTTCTCATGTCGACTCTGTGCTCCGCTATTCGTGCTTCAACTTTTCGATTGGTTCTTCCTACATAAGTCTTATTGCACGATCCGCACGGTATATATATATATATATATATATATATATATATATATATATATATATATATATATATATATATATATATATATATATATATATATATATATATATATATATATATATATATATATATATATATATATATATATATATATATATATATATATATATATATATATATATATATATATATATATATATATATATATATATATATATATATATATTATATACACACACACATATATATATATGAAAACATAAAATAACATAAGAGAAAAAAAAATATATATATATAACTGCATGAATACAAAATATTGAAAATATAGCCACATCGTCACTGAAGGGGTCACATAAAAATCAATGTATTATAAAATTATGTATGTTGGAGATTAAGTTAATGTTTGAGATATACTACTACAATCATACCTTCATACCATCACGGCATTTCCCACAATGTGGGGTAACCAGCGAAAGGTGTGCGGGTGTGCATTGTCTTATAAAAGGGAGCACAACATATCTGTCTATACCCACACACCAGTCTCGTCTCACCTAAAAAGGCATTATATTCAGAATGGGTGGTGAACCTCATTGCTGAACTATGGGAGATGTTATTGTTGCCTGTTGTATTTTCGATTACCCGGCTCTTACGGGACACTCGAAAACAATAATAGAAAAGAGTGGAAGCACTATTCTAAGCCGGTGCCTCACAGCTAAAGTGTTCGTATTTTTTATATAAAATTATATTATCTAGTTGTAATGTTTCAACTTTTTCCGATATTTTTTAATCTTTGGAAATAAAGGCAGTTAAACACATAAATCTATCATAAAAAATATTTTACTTAGTAAAAAATGTTTGAGAAACTGGAAATTTAAAAAAAAATATATTCGACATTTTATATTTGTCTATATTTCTAACTATTTTCAGCGTTCTATCTTATAAGGTTCTTGAGATAAATGGGAAAATATATTACAATTTCAATAAGTAATTGATAACCCCGGACTGAAACAAAAATTCAAAATTCTGAGTTTAATAGTTTTGTAGGCCTATAATTATCTATATATTCTGAAATTTTGAGCTCTGTAAATTAAGCGGATCAAAAGTTATAATGGGGGGGACACTGACACACACGGACACATCCTGACACACACATACACACCCTCACACACAAACACACTAAATATTCTACTCCGAATTCTGAGTAAATTCGTGTATGGAACATATATGCTGCGAAGCCTCTAAGTTGGTGTTTTATGACTTCAAATTTAGAAATACCGTAAAAAATATAACTCATGCATACAAATCTCGCGTATCTTGGCTTGATACTTTGTCGATATATTAAGAGAAATAAATTAGATTAAGAAGTCTGCCACCTATGCAGGAAGTAACAAACTTAAGAGCAGTTCAATAAACAAGTGAACATTATAACAAAAATGAGTACCTATTCAAAAAAAAATATGCGGTACTTAGTTCAATTGATACTACTGCCATCTACAATTTTTTTGAGTAAGGAAATTCAATTTAGCATGACATTGGACATTGAACACAAAATTTCTTTTAGTGTTTTTATAATCAATTAATAGATGGCGGTAATAAAAAAACGTATTTTTTTAATGAAATCTTATGAAGATAACAAGAAACCCTTACATCTCTTTCAAAACAGATATTGTTTTTTTGCCAATCACACAGATGGGCAGTTTTTTTTATAAAAAAAATAATAATATTTAAAATGTATGAAAACGATATCGTCAAAATTTCAAATAGGTTATCATTATTTATATTTTTTTATCGCTTCTCGAGCTTCTCGAGCAGTAATACTTTACGTGTAACTGTCGCCTTACAGATACTATGTCAAATGTTAATTTATACCTGCCTCATCTATAGACCGTTTCACTTAATGCTGATTCCCATTAAGTATATTTTCACTCTCCACACTATGGAATGGTGGAGAGTCATGATTTCACAATATTTCACAATATCACAATATTAAGAGTATATTTTTTACATCAATTTCTCAACGGGTATCATGTAGATAGTGCACACTGTGAGTTTCGTCGTGATGTGTTTGTATGTATGGCGTACGGCGTACGCCGTACAGATTATCCTTCTGTCTTTTTTCCTCTCTACAGCCCAAACTATAAGTCCGATCGACTTCATATTAACATCATATGTGTAAAATGCATAAACATAGAGCTGATTATTTTTCCATAGACAACTTTTGATTTCTTCTCTTTGAATTCATCATTTACGTTGTTTTTTTGTGTCCTCCCTGCAGCCCAAACTGTAAGTCCGATTAACTTCATATTGATATCATCTATGTAAAGTCCACAAACTTAGAGCTTATTAGTTTTCCATAGATGTCCGTTAATTTCTTCATTATGATTTCATTTATCCAAATTTTTAAAAAGTACTCATGGTCTTGAAATTTTTTTTTTTAATACTATTTCAAATTATGATAGATACAACAAAAATACACTTATCAAAAATGCATTAAAAGAATGTCAAAATTTAAAGAAAAAAATCTATGGTCTGCCATATCAATGTGAATATATTTCATATTTTTATGAAAAATGTATATAAAAGAAGTAAAATAGCTAAATGGGAAAATTGAATGATCAACTTCATACTGATATTGAATGTATCTCTATAGACAAGTGTATTTTTTTACTCTCTACGACTCAATCTTCCTCAAGGGGTAGGCAGTGAGAACCGAACACCGCATTCTTCTATATTGACACATACATACATCGCCTCATCAACATTGATAGACTGTCTCATACATGCTTATCTTGCAAGTAATGATATTTTAATTAAAATTTCTCAACAGGCATCATGTAGAAAATATATACTATGAGTTTCGTGACAATGCTTTTGTGTGTATGGTGAAAACTTTTGTCCTCTGGGAATCTTATATTTGTTTAAGAATCTATAGAAATATACTTCATAAAAATGCATTTAGAGATTGTCAACCTTTCAAGAAGAAAAAATAAACAATTACTATGGTGTGGGGAGTTTCGGGTTGGCTTCAACCCACTCGTTTTAACTTTGCATTAGTAAGGTTTCTGGGTGTTTTCAGACGGAAGTAACTAAACTTTGCCAGTTGTGACAACACACATATATTTTAATTAATTGGATAAATTAATTATGTAGTACCTATTTATCATAAAATAAGAATAATAAAAATTGTTTTTAACATAGGTACCCCCATAAACAGTAAAATGAGTCGTAAATTAATATTTAAAAGAAATATTTTATTAAATTTATATAATAGTGAAATGTTTAAAATGATGGCAACTCCGTAGATCTAAATTCACCAGATTGTCAACTATACAAAATACAAGCTTGCCAACAGTAAAATAAAATTCGATCGTGGTAGGATTCAAACTCGTTACCACTGGATTTCTAACCCAATGCGCTATCTTCTCTGCCACCAAACTTCTAATTTATCAGATATCTTAAATTGCCTTAGTAGGTACCTATACAAAAAACATAAATAATAACAAGAAATAAATAAAACACAGCACTGTCCTTTAAATTTTATTTTATATAAACAAAACCGATGTTAAAATGAAAACAATGTTAAAATACCTATTAAAAAATTGAAACAATGTTAAAATACCTAATTAAAAATATTGAAACAATGTTAAAATACCTAATTAAAAAAATTGTAGGACTCGATAGATAAAAAAGCACCAAAATTTACAAGATACAAAAAATATATTTAAAGGTTTAGTCGATAAAGTTTAGACCGGCGGAGAAAAGAAAGAAAATATTCATTAGTTATCTAGTATTTAACTAGCTGACCGGGCAAACTTCGTACTGCCTCAGTCAATGAATGTGGTATTAACTTTAATCTAAACCTTATTTAGGATTTTATCAACATAATAAATTGAAATAATGAAAAATGAAATGAAATAAATAAAAATAAATATAAAAAAAAATATAAAGTTCAATAGTTTATTAGGATATAATAATAATATGAAAATAAAATCGGTAATAATGAATTCATTTTTCTATATCTGAGAGCTCAAAAACCATCTCTAACAATGATGTCAAATTTTTTTTTAGTCAATATGTTTTGTTTTATAATTTTTATTCGTAGAATAAATTAGTAGGTAGGTAGCCAACCTACCCTGAGGTTTTACATTCGATTTTTGATTCATTTATATAGATTTCATAAGTTATATTGTGTGCATAATAGGTACCACACAACAAGTTTATTTACATTTTTTTTTATATATTTTTTTATTTTTTCCGTTAGTTATTCCGATATTTTATAGTTATAATGTTATCTGGGACGGAGACGAATCCAACAAATAAGAGATCATTACAATTGGTCCAGCTGTTCTAGAGTTATAAATAGTCTAACTAACCCAACTTTGTTTTATTTATATAGATTATTATAAGACTTTAAAATAATAGACTTCGGTCCATTGAATTATATGTACTTACCAATGCTTCAGTCGCATTGGCGATTTTGAAGTGCAGATATTTTGTCACGTGTTCTTTATGGTACTTGAAGTCATGAAGCGTTTTCCGTGAGAAATGTAGTGTCTGCTTTTTCAAATGAAGCGTCTGATTTTCTGTGTATTGGAATGTATTATTTTGTTTTTTGTGTGGATAGTAGTGTATTGTTTTTTTGTGTGAAGTATTTTTTTATTGCGTAAAATGTATGTTTTGATTTGTATGTGGAGTGGTGTCTTGTTTTTGAAAAGTATAAGTCCAATAGCATCGTATAATTCTGTCATTTATTATCTTGAGGATAAATTAACCTGAGTGTTATAGTAATTTTATTCAATAAAAGATGTTTTTAGTATTAAGATTAAATACAAAATACCTACGTATTTATTATTTTAAGGTGCCTACTTAATTAAAAAAAAAACTAGGTAGGTACCTACGTACAAAGGTTTCTTTGTATAAAAATTTGACCATAAAAATTATATTTTGTACCAAATCTTGTAATTTTGGTTGAGTTAATAATTTAAGTTGATTTTATATTTTAATAATACCTCATTACAATAATATTTTACTCGCACCCATTGACAAGTTACCAAATGTTGTTGAAATCACAGCTTAAATTTATGACACTACTAAGAATCGTATTCTATAGAATATAGTCTATAGAACTACATATGTACGTGTTTTAAGCCAATCTGTGAGCCATAAAAGCTTGCAAATTTCAAATATAACGTAGCTTGTTGACTGTGAGTTGGTTGTGGGAAAAAAAGATGGATTGAACTGATTATTTGAGAAAGCATTGTACTAAGAAGTTTCTTTAAAACCACACTTTTGGGAATTTCCTGATCACCTGGTAGCACTTGACGTATTCCCATGCTTTGTTTTCCGTGACACCTCCAAGGATTGTTATACAGTCATCCATAGCCATTTCAGTCATAGGCTTTTCTGTTTCTGTTGCAGTTGCTATCATCTTTTCCCTCTGGAACTCTCCGGCGTCGTTGAATATGTGGAACTTCTTCAGTAGGCACACGGAGAACTTTCGCATCTGGGGGTCGCTTGTGCTCAGGTCTCCGGACCTCACCGTGGTCATCAATTCGTGGTCGACTGGAATCTACTCAACACACTTGTCGGCGGCCTCCTTTAGCTTAGCCTTCATCTCTTCAGTTACGGCCTTAAACAAAACTCAGAGTTAAAAAGGCGTTTAACATGAAATTTGACTATAAAATATCATTGCTAATAACACAATAAAATGTGCTTTGTTGAATATCCTCATAATGGTATTGGAATAGAGTTCTTATAATACACATGTGCATAATTAGAGGGATAAGATACAATTATAATTTATTTAGCTACAGTCAGTTCTGAGGTAAAATAGTAATAGATTAAATTGTAAATCAAATATTTTTTTTAAATGCATATACGCAAACATTGGATTTTTTCCCTTTCGGGAATCAAGTGATATTTTTATTGACAAACATTTTTTTCAACATCTCAATAAAGACGAAGTTGGGATTTTGTCGAAGATTAAATTGTAGGTACTATGGCTACTTAAATGGCTACTCTGCGATCATAAGATTGATTTTTCTTCACATAGGACTAACGACAGCCAAGATGAAAACTCAAAAACACTCTGTCATGTCGCCAAGAAAAACAAAAAAAAAACCCTCATCAACCCCTCACAGACATAAACTTCAAAAGGATCATTCCCATTCACATGTAATATTTTGCGATAAGTTTGGCTAATCTTTACGTATCACAGAATGTCGACTATAATCTGTGAAACGAACGAATGTGTGTACGCGTCGCTTTATGTCTTTAAACAAAACCACCACGATATGCCGCATAAAACATTGCGAATAAATTCACCTGTCGAAAGTCATACGTATTTCGCTCCAATCAGAATACCGCGTTACGAACGGCGAACGGAGGTTTTCTCGACATAATGCGCGAAAGTTTCCGCGGGCTAGTGTCCGCGGAAAACAGAATAACGATCTGCTATAAGAAACACATGTAGCGTAAAAACTTGTGTATATTGCCGCAATAAAAGAACCGGAATAGGCCCGCAGGTACCAGACTTACCTTTTTCATACCAATATTCAATATGGAAGGACATATAAAAAACAGTCATATTAAATTAATTGTTTTTTGACGTTGCTATCTCTTAGGCTAAAATTCTTCATTAAATCAATTAAAATTTGATACATTTTATAATTGATAGTTTTTTTTTCTTTAAACACATTTTTTATTTTAATTGCTTCTTTGGCAACTACCAAATAAATACTGATTTAATACCCAGCCAAAAACAATTTACTACATTTTGGTAAATTAATTGTGTAAATCAAAATAAAATAATTAAAAAGAGTGTGATTTAGTGTGGGTTCGTGGTTAAGAGATTCTAACAATGTGTATGTTGATTCTCGGACAATTGACCGTAGCCGATTGACCTTGCACAATTGACCGTACGCCCTTTTTACCGAATGGAGAATTGACCGTGAGGACATTTTACCACCTGGATAGTTGACCGTGAGGACAGTTGGCCGTGAAGATAATTGACCATGGGGACAGTTGACCGCACGGACAATTGACCATGAGGACAATTTATCGTATTGAACAATTGACCGAACGGACAATTCACCGTGCGGTCTATAAGTTATAAAAAATATCAAAAAAGCCGAAACATCCCAACTAGATAATATAATTTTCTAAAATATTAAACATTGTAGTTGTATGTACCTACATTGTACATCTCAATTTTTTTTAACAATTTTTATAAAAATTGAATTAAGTGACGACATCATTTAAAACAATTTATATGGCAGTGGCCTATACACAATATATAAGGTGACTTAAAAGTTACTTATTCTCCAACATACATACATATCATCATGCTGCTTTATATTCTGGGTAGGAAAAAAAGGACTGACCTCCATACTATCCTCTCTTGACATACATAGATACCTACATATTTTGTATAGAAAACAAAATACATACCATCACACCATGTCCTTCGCGGGGTAGGCAGAGAGAACCGAACGCCACTTAATTCTATATTGACACACATTCATCGCCTCGTCGACATTCGTACATCGTCTTATACCTACATGTTCGTCTGTTATTCATGCTTCTAACATTTCCGTCTTTCAAAATACCGTTCACATGGACGTGACTTCCCTTCCTTAGGCGACTCCGACCTCTCATTCCATTTCTGTCCGCAATGTATATTTTATTCGTCAGGCGTTCCTCATTCATTCTCCACATGTGCCCAAACCATCTTCATGTGTTCACTTTCATTCTATTAATGACACAAAACAAAATATCTTTAAATATTCAATAATTTGGATTTATGGGTTTATAGTTTGGTACGTATTCTTCAACTATACCTACTATGGCTATCGCTATCGACAGTTGGATCTCATATGTTACATGCAACTAGTTATTAAATATATCGATCAATATTTTCACTTTACTTTGTTAAGTTTTGAGAAAAAGCAAACGATGAAGCCATGAAACGGAAAAAAACACTTATTCCAACTTTCTTTTATGATCAAGCAAAAATTTAAAATTTTAATTTGTTAAGAAAGTTATAGGGGTTTCGTTATGAAACTTACTTTGATTGCGTAGTCATCGAACGTCAGTACATTATGTAATTCGTGGAATTATGTAGATATACCTATATGAAAATTGTAGATGTAGCATTATCAAGAACGTAATGTAAAACCATGAGTATTTAATACGCTGCGTTATAAAATTTCATGTTATTTCAAACATTTTCCAATTGTCGATTTGTTCAAGATAATTCATTTCTCTTAACATGTCGAAAAAGTTTCAAGCCAACATTCGCGAGATTTGTATGCCAGGTCTATATTTTTCATGATTTTTAAACTTTGAAGCCAAAAAACACCAACTTGGAGGCTTTGCAGTATATACGTTCAACATTTTTTATAAAAATTGAATAAGTGACGACATCGTTTTATACAATTTGTATGGCAGTGGCCTATACACAATACCTGACTGTGTATAGGCCAATGTTAGTGACTCAATAGTTTGATACTAAATCTCCAAACGTACATATGTACACACCATCATGCTGTTTTCATATTCTGGGTAGGAAAAAAAGACTGTCCTCCATACTATCGTATCCTGACATACATACCTACATGTTTTATATAAAAAACAAGTTATCTTAAAATATTTATAAATTTGTGTTTATGTTTATAGTTTTTTTTTTTTTTTAACATGTCTACGTAGGGGACGCCAGCTATTAGGATTTGGGTCCATTTTACTCTTCCGAAGAAGCGCACTACGTAGCGTTGGGAGGGGTTTGCAATCTAGAAAAGAGTTTATTAATTCGGATTTTAAAAAGACCCGGGTTGTACGAAGATTGAAACACAGAATTCGGAAGATCGTTCGACAGTCGGGCTGCTGTGTTAATAAAGGAGTTCGAGAAGCGACTTGTTCGTATATGTTGAAGGTCCACTGTGAACGGATGCTGCGATTGAGTGAAGCGAGTGACTCTGTTGCGAGTGGGTGGAGGAGGGACCAAAGATGCAAGTTCTCCTGAGCAATTCCCGTGGTAGTATCTATAGAATAAACTTAAAATACCGACTCTGCGTCTGTGTTCTAGTGATTGCAATCCATCAGTCAGTGATGGATCATCAATCAGACGTATAGCACGCCTTTGGACAGCGTCGAGGGTATTCAGTAGGTATTGGGGGGCGCCACTCCAGAGGTGACTGCCATATTCAATAATTGGGCGTATTTGCGCTTTGTAGAGTATACAGATCTGGGTCTTAGTAAAATATCTGCGCGCTCTATATAGTACGCTCAATTTTTTGGAGGCGAGTTTCACCTTAGCTTCGATGGAGCCCTTGTAGTGTAATTGGTTCGTTATAGATACTCCAAGCAGGTCGATAGAGCTGCTGTTAGGTAGGGTGCTTCCGTTGAAAGATACTTGCAATTCATTGGGGTTTCTCTTCGCAGAAATTAGACAGGCTTGGGTTTTTGAGACGTTAAATGAAACAAGATTACTTTCACCCCAGGTATTGATTGAGTGGAGGTAGCTATTTATTTTTTGATGAAGGTCTTTCCGGGCTTCTGATATTTCACTCTGTTTAGGAGGTTTGTCAAAAGAGAAATTGTCATGGACTGTGCTGTCATCAGCGTAACAGTGGATGGGGGCGCGTAAGAGCAAGTCATTTATATGTAGGAGGAATAGGGTTGGAGATAGAATGGACCCTTGAGGGACTCCCGCATTAATGGAATGGGGAGAAGAAGAGCAACCGTCCACTACAGTTATGACTTCGCGATCCTTAAAAAAATTCGCAATCCAAGTACACAGAGACTGAGGTAGTCCATAAGAAGGGAGTTTCATTAAGAGACCTCGGTGCCAAACCCGGTCGAAAGCTTTAGAGATGTCAAGGGCGACAGTTTGAGCTTCTCCAAAGCGTTCCATAACTCGACCCCAAACGGATGTCACATACGCGAGTAGATCGCCACAAGATCGATTTCCACGAAATCCATATTGGTACGTTCCAGTTTGTTCCAGTTTGATCCAGTTTGGTACGTTTTCTTCAATTATACATTTTTTCGACATCGACAGTTGGATCTCATGTGTTACATGCAATAAGTTTCGTATTATATGAATGCTGTTATTATATTATATAATTATGAATTATTGCTGCATTGATATTAATTTTTTGCACAAACACATATTTAATAGTTCACTTTCTGCACACGATTAGCTAATCTATTTGTCATTTTATCAAGGTCGAATACAAGATGTTGCATGTAACACAATATATTGGCACGTTAAGCATTTGATCCCTGACCTTCTACATGATATATAAAAAAGATAATTTATTTATTTTATAATTGATAATAAATAATGTTTAATATAAAACTGTGTTATGCCGGTTACCAACCTATATACATTTTGAAACTATTTTATTTGATTTATTTTCTTTCGGGTACAATAATGTGTACAATGACGGAAGCAACGCGTGGCCATAAGAAATAATTATAATAATATGTAACTACTAGCCTTTATGTCCCGCCGTTGGCCAAGAATGTAAAACTGTGAAGGAATAAGCAATCGTTTTTATAATATTGTCACCCAATTATTTTGCAATATCGGACTATGAAAAGTGGTTTGAAATTTGATTGAGTTTAAGCATTGTAAAATGTTCAAGTGATAGCCACAACCCATTCTTTTTTATATATTGCTATAAAGTGTGAATGAAGTATAATATACAATTTCTGCACGCATGGACTACGCGAAATGGTTTTAAATATGACAGTTTATCAACGTTGTACACAACCCCCATTTTTAAATATTATCATCGAAAACAAATTGTAATATATACCTATTGAAAATTTAGTAATTTTGGATGTTGGAATGTGGTTTAAATTTGATTAAATAATGTACTGAAAAGATCTAGTGTTGGTCACATCCCATTCGTTTTTATATTTTTTCATCAAGTGTGCATTATATTTTTGCACAATTAGACTGATAGACTTAAAATTGACACAAAAGTCTACATTAACGAAGAAGAAAAAGACTTAAACTATAATAAATAGTTTTTAATTTGAATATAAACGTTGTGAAGAGTTCAGTAATGGCCACAACCCCCATTATTTAAATATCGTCAACGAAATCAAATATGAAGGTGTTGAAAATTATTCAAAATAGGATGATATAAATGGTTTAAATTTGATTAAACAAAAGTATTGAAAATATTCTAGTGCAGGTTACATCGTCACATCCCACATCCCATTCGTTTTTACATATGTATTTTCATCAAGTGTGCATATTGTTAATAATATTTCTGCACAATAGACTATTAGACTTAAAACTAACCCAAAAGTCTAAATAAAAAAGAGAAGAATAAGTATAAGACTATAAGAAATAGTTTGTATAAAAAACTATTTCAATGGTCTACATAAAATAAGAAAAAATATATAAAATAGAAGAATTAGACTATTGGAAATAGATTGCATAAAAACTGACTAAAAGGTCTACATAAAAGAAGAAGAAGATTAATCCATAGGAAATAGTTTTGTATAAAATTCACCAAAGTTCTACATAAAATAAGAAAACGAAGAAAAAGAATTAGACTCCACGAACGGTCGCTTCAGACCCTTCAGTACCTCCCATCCCTTCAATCCATCATTACGTCCCTTCCAATCAGGCCCTTCAGTACCTCCCGTCCCTTTAGGCCCTTTTATACCTCCCATCCCTTCAGGCCCTTTAGTGCATCCCTTCCCTTCATTACATCCCGTCCCTTCAGCCGCTTAAGAAAAGTTTAAATCCAGAAACCATCCTGGAAGAACCGCGAAGAGATGAAAGGACCTTCTTTTCCCAGGATACTCCACCTTCAAAGGTAAAATGACTAAATACACGAAGAAGAAGAAGAAAAAAGTTTAAATCCAGATACCTGCGAAGATATGGAAGGAAAATTGGACCTTCTTTTCCCAGGATACTCCACCTTCAAAGGTAAAATGACTAAATACACGAAGAAGATGAAGAAAAAAGTTTAAATCCAGATACCTGCGAAGATATGGAAGGAAAATTGGACCTTCTTCTCCCAGGATAGTCCACCTAAAATGTCCAGGTAAAATGACCAAATGCACGATGAAGAAGAAAAAAGTTTATATCCAAAAACCGTCTTGGAAGACTTGCGAAGAGTTGGAAGAACAGTTGGACCTTCTTCTCCCAGTATTCTCCAACTTCATAGGTAAAATGACCAAAAATACATGAAGAAGAAGAAGAAGAAGAAAAAAGTTTAAATCCAGAAACCTGCGAAGAGATGGAAGGACAATTGGAACTTCTTCTCCCAGGTTAGTCCACCTTCATAGGTAAAATGACCAAATACACGATGAAAAAGAAGAAGAAAAAAGTTTAAATCCAGGAACCGTCCTGGAAGACCTGCGAAGAAATGGAGAGACAGTCGGACCTTCGTTTCCCAGGATATTCCGCTTTCATTGGTAAAATGACCAAATACACGAAGAAGAAGAAAAATAAGAAAAAAATTTAAATCCAGAAACCATCCCGGGCATACGCTCGACAATTCACCAAAGTTTCATTGTAATCGGACAAACGGTTTAGGAGCACATAGCATACATGCATCCATACATAAATAAATAAATAAAATAATTTTCCTATAGGAAATCAGTATATTGTTGATTTGTAAGTAAATAGTATTAGGTAGGTACCTACCTACAACAATGTTCTAAATAAATTCGATTCATATCAAATTTTATTTGAATATCAGAATCTTTCCGTAACCATAGTAACCATCGAACATATAAAATATTACTATCAAATGGGCTCGATACATTTTTTTGGATATGTAGGTAGGTACCTACATACATTGGTTTGTTCGAAGCCACAAAAACGAAAATTGTCCAAAATATCAAATATTACATACAAATTATGCAATTTTATTATGCCTATATCTTTACTAATAATTAACAGACTTTTACAATATATGTCTTAAAACTTGCTGTAATGTCTTGTGTTTCATTTTATTATTTCATAATCACATTTATTTCAAAGGTATATTATTTTAAAGAACATATTCATTCGGTAGGAAAATTAAATATCGTATGAAAAGATATTAAAATGGCGGGGTTATATGTACATTTGTACAAAACGCTTACTTTAAAAATAAGTTAAACATTATAATTATACAAAATATTCACCATGTTTTTCACTTAAACGCTAAGTTATACTTGAAAATATATTTTCTTCGTGTAAATACGTACTTCTAACTTTTAAACTAACAGATATTTGCGTGCAAAATGTACACTTTTTTGACAGATATGACTTGGAAAATTTTGTATGAAAAAAATAATTATTGAAATATTTTTAAAATTCAGCATTTTTATCGCATTATTTTTAGCGTGACACTGCATCAGGTATACTGGTACACGTTCGCACATAAATTAGATTTTTAGATGCTCTTGGTTTTTCAGAAGGCGTGAGACAAACACACACACACACACATACACACACACATACACTAACATTTTGATTGCTTTATTACTTTAGATATATAGCGTCGTTTAACGATTCAAGATCATTCCAAGGGCGCTGATAGTTTAGTTATATGCTACTCTACGAAAAAATGCTATTTTCAGTCCTCTAGTGAAAGTGCTCTTTCTTTGAGCACTGCGGACATCTGGAAGCAGTCATTCCACTATATTGGACCGCTCACACCAAAGCATCGATCATAGTCGCTTTATTGACTCTGTCTAATTCCTTTAGGGAGTTGTTACTCTGTGATCCAGACGACCTGAGTGTGATATGCCTCCCAAATAGCTCTTTTCTCTGACACAGATATAGTGATGCTAGATTGTTTAAAGCATTTAACACGGTCAAACAAATTTTGTTATCAACTCTTTATTATAAAACTTTTGTTAACATTGGTGCCGGGGAACTGGGTACGATTCCCGGCAAAGATATAATGAATTGTAATTCATTTATTAATACATTTATTAATACAGCAGCCCGACTGTGGAACGATCTTCCGAATTCTGTGTTTCCACCTTCGTACAACCCGGGTCTTTTTAAAATCCGAATCAATAAACTCTTTTCTGGACTGCAAACCCCTCCCAACGCTACGTAGTGCGCTTCTTCGGAAGAGCAAAATGGACCCAAATCCTAATAGCTGGTGTCCCCTACGTAGACATGTTAAAAAAAAAAATTTCACACCCATTTTCCTTCTCTATATTGGAGTCACACTAAAAAAAATTTTGAACACCGAACTTGCTACCGGCGTTTTTAGCCAAACCTTTGTTATCAGTAATAAAAGTTAATATATTTATGACTGTTTGGTAAAGCGCACAAAATATCTAGTAGCACAAAACGAATTGTTTTGTAGCCACTTGACATTTTTTTCAGTGGATTGGTTAGTTGTAAGAAGTTTACATTTGTCAGTAAAATATGTAGTTAGATACTTGTACGGGATGCAAGGAAATGTTTATAATTACAATAATTATTTTGTAAATCACCGAGACAATAATTATTGTCCTCAACCCCGAGAAAGATACAGTAGATTTTTTTTTTAAAACGGTTTGATAAAATATCTCAATCCTGTCCTTATGCAACTCAATTTGTAATAAACAAAAGTCTCTTAAAAAATAATTAAAAAGGTTGCACAGTATGGGTTACGGGCAAATAATAATGTGAGGAATTTTTGGCTAATATGTTTCGTTGGAAAACGAACGTGCATGGAGTATATTAAATTTTTTGCTTAATAATATTACATTAAAAACATCCTGTTCCTTCTATGCGCCAACAGCCGGTATTACCTATGTACGTCAATGAAAATAGAAATATCTTAAATAACATACAAAGTGCATACAATAAAGCGAGAGAATATTTTTTATTAATAAAATCATGTAAAAGAATAATGATGAGCTTGGCATTGGACTTTGCAGTCTTTTGAAGACTGCATGATGTGTCACTTAAAGACTTGGGTATTTCAAAATATCAGTAATCGGCTCTAACTTATTGAACTTTGCACCTAATGATATTGATATAGATTAATGTTAGTAATAAAATATTTTACAATAAAAATCTAACTAAGAAATACGAGTATTTATCCGTTAACACCTCATACCAATAAGTAGGATTTTTAGTCTAATTCCTTTCTTGTCATGAAATGAGTTTTTTGTGATGTTTTTTCTTCTATTCTTTTTTTTTCGTTTTCAATATTTTTCTTGTTTTTGTACATATACAATATTGTCTTATCTAATATGGTTGGATGGATGTAAGTTCCAAATTTGTGGTGGTTTAGATGGGCGGTGACAGATCGGTTAGCGCACCTATAGCACAAGTATTCATGCTTAATTTAGGGAATATATGAGGATCTAGATTGGTCGATGGCAGAGCGGTTAGCGCACTGGGCTAGTAATCCAGTGGTCGCGAGTTCAAATCCTGCCTAGACGCTTGTTCACCTATAGCACAAGCCTTTATGCTTTATTTAGGGAATGTAGGAAGATGTATATGTACTTGTTTAACAAGGACATATTCGTTTAAAAAATGTATATCATGTGCTTGTTTAATGGAAATATTCATTATTGAAATAAAATATATATTTTTAGATATCGTATTTTCAACTTTGCGATTAATTATTTTGATATTTTTAGAGGTAAAATTTATGTTTTGGTCCGTTATTAACATGTTTCCTTTGTCAAAATAGTCCTGTCAATTAAACCCACTCTACACATGCCTCTAATAACCTCCTCCTAACTTTCAACCCCTTATTTTTTTTTTAAAGTTGACGGTCTGTTCCGAAACTGGTTTCATAAATATTAAACAAATGTAGGGAACGTAAATATGTAAAAAAACTTTAGTAAATATTATAATATATTTGTTTATATAATGTAGAAAAATAATAAATAATTGTATTACCTGAACGGCAACGAGGCAGCAGATAAAAAACAAAAATCCTTTCATGTTGATGCTATGTATGTCGGATGAACAAACCAATACGAGTATTCACAATAATAAATAGTTCGGCCTTATAAGCAAAACAGAACTGTCGTAAATCTTACCGACTATTTAGACACCATGCATTTTTTATCTGTATTGTTATCATAAAAAAATATTCCCTATCACGGCATTGTCTCCGAGTGGATTTTTCATTACAATAAAACAGATGCTACCAATATTATATAATATTTCCACTCAAATTATATATATATATAATATAATTATATTTTGTAGGTACTATAATATAATTTTCACGTATATGATAGGAAAAATTAGAGGAATTGGAAATAAATAAAGTTGTCATTGATAAGATTGATCATTGATTGTTGGTTTTTATTGTAATCGTTGTGTTTGGGTTCTTGTATTTATTGTATTTTGATTTTAATTATGTATAGTGTTTTATAATTGATATTATTATGTTTGATGTACTTTTATTTTAAATTTGAAGTTTAATCTTATAAATTTATAATTGATCATTAATGTTGTTATGTTTGTTGTATTTATATTTTAAATTTGAAGTTTTAATCTTGTAACTTGTAATTAATATTTTGTTTGTTGTACTTTTATTTAAATTTGAAGTTTTAATCTTATAAATTTATGATTGAAAATTAATATTATTATGTTTGTTGCAGTTTTATCTTAAATTTTAAGGTTAAATCTTATAAATTGACTAGCGGACCCGACAGACCTTGTCCTTCCTTAACTATTTGTGAAACAAAATATATACGTAGGTAACATATATTTGAATCATAAGGATGTTATTATTCACTGAACAAACTTACATTTTCTTATATTTTAAAATAAATTAACACTTTGTTTGTTTACACTAGTTATATTTTTTAAAACACAACATGTTTCGATAACCTCCGGTATCTTCCTCAGGTGAGAGGTGAGTTAATACTAATTGTCTCCGATAATAATCGGAGGTTATCGAAACATGTTGTGTTTTAAAAAATATAACTAGTGGAAACAAACAAAGTTTATTAATTTATTTTAACATATATTTAAAATGAATTTTCACAAAGTGAACGCCTCTACCTTTAAACATTTACATTTTCTTGTTAGATGAGCCGCTAAACACTTAGAGGTTAGATTGATTGTCATTTCGTATATAAATTGCAATACAGGATAATATATGGTATGGACACGGAAACGAACGAAATGAAATATGAATAATACCAAAATGGACCGAAAAGAATGTCAAAAAAATCCAAACTTTGACGCAAATGACAGATTTCTTAGTGTTGTCAGATGGAAAAAACAAAACATTGCCAATTCGACATTAGCGCCACCTATTGTAATATATAGTTATAATTATTATATGTATGTTTAAAATTCCATTTTGTGAAACTAAACCAATCAGGGACTCACACAAATACACACAATAAAATTTCATCAAAATCGGTTCAGCCGTTTAGGAAGAGTTCAGTGACATACACGAACAGAAGAATTATATATATAAAGATAATTAATATTATCATTTCTATTGCACTTTTATTTTTAAATTTGTACACTTGTTGGTTTTTTTTAAATAGGCTTTCAAGCCGTAAATGTAAATAAGTGTAAATGAATAAGATGACGGAGATAATATTTAAATGGTTAAATTGTATCCTATGTATAAACCAAAACAATAACCGGTATTCAGAGATAGATACGAAGAGGTATTAAGACTCATTTTTCATATCTTTTGAAATATTATATCTTCTTCTTCTTCTTCTTCAGCCTTCCTCCCTCCACAGCTGGATATAGGCCTCTTCCATTCTTTTCCATTCGTCTCTCCCCTTTCGCATCCAGGTCCTTCCAGCTTGCTGGACTATGTCATCGGACTACCTTTTGGGGGATCTTCTGACACTACTATTTTTGGTACAGGGCCTCATCTGTAGTCCTATCAGATTCTGGGTGCCCACCTAGTATCCCTCTGTCGAGCCATATGCCCAGCACATTGCCACTTCAACTTTGCAAATCGATCCATAATATCTGTGACTCTTGATCGGCGTCTTATTTCTTCGTTTCTTAATTTATCTCGAAGGCTCACGCCGAGCATCTGTCTCTCCATGGCCCGCTGCGTGCATTTCAGTTTATGTATGCTTTTTGTTGTTAGTGTGGTCGTCTCCATGCCATATGTTAACATCGGTAGGATACATGTGTCGATCATCTTTCTTTTCAGGCATATTGGGATTTCTTTATTTTCAAATAAAGAAGTTTCATCAAGTTTCAGTTTTCCAAATGTGGCCCAGCCCAGACCTATTCTTTTTGGTATTTCTGTCGTTTGGTTTTCCTTTCTTGGCCTCATTTATGACCGAGGTACACGTATTTGCCAACTGTTTCTATTTCCCAATTGTCTATAATATCATTATTGTTTAAAAGTATATTATGATAGTTCTCTTCATATTTGTCTCTGAATACGATTTTCATATTGATAATAAAATTATAAAGAGTTATTCATATTTAACATCTGTCAAAGCTTGTAATTTGGCCCTCGTGTTCCGATTTTATAAAGATGTACACAATACAATGTGCTGTGATTATGAAATTTGTGGAAATTGTAGATTAAAAATATATAAAACCAAAATTTAAATACCTACACAATGAGCTATCTTAAATGTAGTTTAATATACTCCCAACACGGGTAGATTTTCGCCTACATAACGGGGGAAACTAAAGTTACTGTTAATTTTTTAGATGGGTCGTTGGCAGAGCGGTTAGCTCATTGGGTTAGTATTCCAGTGGTCGCGAGTTCGAATCCTGCCTCGACCGATTTCGTTTACCTGTAGAACAAGCATTTATGCTTATTTTAGGGAACGTAGGAAGATGTATATGTACTTGTTTAACAAGGATAGTGCTTGTTTAAAAAAATAAAAAAAATTGTGTTGAATTGTAAATGAATAAATATAAAATATTTTATACTTTCATATTCATAACATTCCGATTGTCAATTCTTGACGGAATTCCATAGTTAAATATATTAATTTACTTAAAATGAGTTACATATTATGTTATTTAATAATTTTGAAAATTATATAGAATAGAAATAAGAAACAACAATGTATTAAATTTTATAGGTGTCTGTCGGGGGTTTTCTACCAACTAAAATATCTGTTAGTGGAAGACGTAATTTTATAATAGTCTTTCGTAGTTAATATTAAAAAATCCCGTTTTATACTATAACGCTTTTCACTATAACTGACGTGTTATATTTTAAACAGCTTGCAGGCTATTAATTCTCCGAAAGCCACCATTACTGTGGTTTCATATTATCCAATTATTGTTTGCTGCTAACGTATCCTTTCACAAAAACAAAATCAGCCTTTATACTATGTGGATAAATTGACTGTCGAATTAGTCGACCACAGTTTTTATTTATTTTTAGTACCTACCTATCATTCTTCGCCTTAATGTTTTTAATCTAAAATGGAATAGCCTCAAATCTGTGTTTTATTTTAATAATATTTTAACACTTGCAGAAATAAATAAACACTTCCTTGGACCCTGCGCAAGTGGCAAGTTTAATACCATATGGCAATTTCTTCCAGCTAACCAGAGTTTTCAGCCCAGAGAAGCAATATTAGCGTGAGAAATTAATTTAAATAAATTTCTCCTCTGCCGGGGATCGAACCCAGGACGCCCTCACAGAAACCAAACCAAGTGTGCCACGGCGGTCGGCCATCGAAATCCTAATGATTGGCTGGAATTAAGTAAAAAAATGAAAAATAAGACGAAGAATTACCTACCTACATAAGTTATTCAATAGATAATATTTTCAGTCTTTTTTACACAATTTTATTATTCGGATACATACACACCCTTCTATATTAAAAACATTTTTTTTGCTTTTATTATATACGTTGAAGTTTCATTAGTTAGACATTGGCGTTTCCATTAAATGTTAATTACTGCTTGCTTTTGAAAAATATATTTTTTCATACTTCCTAAAACTAGTTTTAAATTCAGCGAAGTGGACCGTCACATGAATATTTCTGGCAAATATAATTACTCGTTAACAAATGATAGAAGCGAACCAACGGTCAGCCGTTTTCGATATTATTTTGTTCGATAAAAAAATTAATATTGTAGATACCCACCTACATAGTTTATAAATCTATTGGTGCATCATTGTATGCTACTTTTTAAAGCTTGAAAAACATTTGATAAGGTTACAATCGTTTTGACTTTTAAATAATTTGGGATCATTGACTTATCATTAACGTTAGAGTCATCGATGCACCATTATCGTTGAAATAGCATTTTATTTAATAATATTTACCTACAAGTTTCATACAAAATGATACATAATTGTCCACCTCACTTGTGCTGGTCAGTACTGAGGTCGACAATTTTATATAAATAGTATATACAAAATTTAAAAACTGACCTTTGTGATAACGGCAACAGTAATTATCACAACTCAAAGTGTTCTTAACGTTGAATGGAGATTAAAAAAATATTTCACTCCGTAGATTTGTCTATATTCATACTGCAAATGTCAAACGCAGCTATTTTATACAGCGAATAAATTCTAATACAGAACAAACATAATCTATTGTGAAACGATGTAAATGGAAATTAAATAATTACCTACACTAAGTTTGTATATGAAGTAAAAAATTGTTCAATTATATAAATATTTCATCTGAGTCAAGCTGATATAAATCTAAATGCATTTTAATCGGTAATTCTGAGAGATTCAGAAATTCGTTTTTAACAAATTCCAACTGGACGGGAAGTTGTTAAAAATCAATTGCAAAATTTCAGTACGAACAGACAGGTGAAGTAAGTTAATACTGAATTATTAAATAATGTTATATCTATAATTAAAAGTAAAGACTTTTTGATTCTACATATTTTTTTTCTTCTTTTTTTTTATGCGCGATAGGCCTATTTTGCCTTGTTAGGGCATTAACTAGCTTACAGCCTAGCTAGCCCTAACAAGGCGAAATAGGCCTATCGCGCATAATAAAATTAATATAGAATCAAAAAGTCTTTACTTTTAATTATATATATAACTTATAATGGAATTCTACCAAATAAAAACTTCGTCGATAATTGTTAAATAATGATTATATAATTTTCATTTTTTTATTTTCTTTCGTATTAAAATCGTGATAGTTTTATAAATTTTGGGCTGCCTTGATTTGATCTGAGACTCGACTGAATAAATATATGTATGACTGGCGGATCACATCCACGCTCTGTCAGTTCAGTATTCCCAATAGATACTATTTCGGATTTGTGCAATTCACAAATAAAAATGACAAGATTCATACATACACAATACGTACACACTCGCACCTTTATTTTCATAGTGACACTATACAAAATTGTAAATATATATTTTTTTTATTTTTATAACCAGCTATGCATTTTAGATGAGCGCTATCTACTGAATACAGAAACACCAAATCACTAGTTCAAATATTTACCACCAATTGACAATATTGCGATTTGTATTTTTTAAAATTAAATAAAAAAATCCAAAACTTTAATTCCTGATGGTGAAATATATTTTTTTTGTTTAGTGTCACAATTAAAATAAAGGTGCGACATGCATTTCATGATTATTCAAAATCACTTTACTCAAATATCTGTACAATAATTTAGTTTATGTACATAATTTAGTAACTTTCTAAAAATACAAATAAGTACAACCTATATGTCTCCTGTGAAATATTATAATATTTAATATGCACACTGCTAGCCCCTGAACAGGTACACCTAGTTGGGCAGCAGTTATCTATTTTTAATAATCTATACCTACCCGAAATCATATAACTCGTACTACAACACGTTGCATTTGATTATACTGATAGTTTATAAATTCTGTCTTCAATAATAATTTATGACTGAAATAATCAGAATCCATATGAGCTGAGAAACCTTAGAACTAGGTACTTATATATATAATTGAAGTGCTGACTAGACAATATTATGAACTAACTGGTACATTTATTTATTTATTAATTTAAAACTTCTTGGGCACATGTGCACAATGGCGGGCTTATTGCCAAATGGCAATATCTTCCAACCGACCATATTCATTTGGGGAATGATATTCTATTTATGATATGCACCAACATTTTTATGATTACAACATATAATAAAAATATAATTACATATAATACAAAAACAATAAAGAAACGGAATGGACAGGAGAGGGGGGAAGGGACAAGAATATGATAAGGAGACAAATTTAAGTGTTATGTGTAAGGAAATGATTCCTCAGATTTCTTTTGAAAGCGGAAAATGTTAATCAAACTCGAAGTTGCGATAGGATGTGATTCCAAAGGGATGTGATGTGATTCAAAATGTAATTTGAATATCAAAAGAATGTACTTTCAGCGAGACATTGGTATAGTCCGAATATTGTGACGTTGAAATCACTTTCTGATTAAAAAAACATATTATATATCGTCATCGGTGGCTCCACAGCCCATGATGGGCCTTGGCCTCCTAAAAGAATCGATTTTTCCGTAAACACCTAGTTACAATATCCTTTCCTTTCCCTTTTATTGCTATATTACTGCACAACAATATTTCTTTATAAAAATTATATCATTTTTAACTCCTCTCTACCCCAAGGGGATATAGAGGGGAGTTATGAGTTCTCGATTTCAAGGTTCTTTTTATTATTCGGCATGATTTTTTCCACTTTATCGATTATAGACTAAAGTACTCATTGGATTCATTTCAAATAAGCAAATTTGTATATTATGTAATATTCGCTTAGACCACATTATATTTTGAAGGATAGCTGATCAGTGTTTCTCATTTTTTTAACTGTCAAATATTTTAAATTGAACCCAAGCTCAGCAAATTTAAAATTTTATATTTTTGTTTTTAAATTGCTAAAAAGTCACATCATTTTCATAATGGCAATGTGTTTTAATAATATAACACTTAAATCAAAAATAATTTCAATAAACTCAGTTCATCAAAATGTTGAAAATTTTCCATACAATATTTGAATACATTGTGGAGTGACTTGTATAGTAATGAGTATAACGTTGGCCACAATGTTTATTTTAACGAGTGCATTTTTTAAATATTTTGTTACTTAAATCAATATTTTTGATGTATTTATACACATATTTGCTTTGTCCTTTGTTTATTCGTCATAGGCCTTAGACCTCCCCTTTTGACCTCTATACTTATATCCCTCGCCACCCTGTGCCGTTGACCTCCTCGCACTTATTAGCTTGTTGTTTGTGTGGAGTTTTTACGGCGAGTTTTCAGTCGCCGGTTGCCACTCCAGAGTAAACTTTACCAGGTTGGTCAGAATATATAATAGCCTAGTAGAAACAGATCCATCCATATATGTGTTTCAAAAAAGTCAAATAAATGAATTATATTCGAATTTTTTGGATTCACCAACTAACTATATCCTTAATTAACCCCGTGGTTTTTCATTTTAATTTTAGCATTTATTTTCAACATTAATTGAAGTAGGTATTCGCAATATACAAACTGAAATATTTCCTCTAATTCAACAAAATTAATTTTGGATGATATCATGAAACATATTAAATATCTCGAATATTTTATGATCGCAGCATGTACATAGTATATGTACTGCCGAAGCTAGTACCTACATCGCATGTATAGCAAACGATTGATTTTTCCCTGGCGAGCGTCAATGGTATTTTTTTGGCTATTTTTTTTCTCAATAGATGCGTGTTTTCACCAAGAGATATGAAAACACCTCACAGAATAAGTTTCTCAATAAAAAATGCATAATTGGTGAACGTTACGCAAGCGGTGTTCTATAATGTAAAGTAATACAACTTTGTCCCTTTTGATATAATATAAAATTTAACAAAAAATTATGTTTTTTGTACAATGATTTGGTATACGAAAGAACAATTTGCTCTATCGATAATTTGAATGATAATTATTATTATTCCATTTATTTTACAGTACCTATAATTTTAAAATCTTATATAAGTATTTTATTTTGTAAAGAGTAGGTATAATATAGGTATATTAAGATGTATGTATATAAATAGATTAGATAGTTTGTAGATTTGTGAAATGTGACTCACTTCAAAGCACGAGAAAACTCTTTTTGAAGTTGAGTCATAAAAAAAAAACAAAATTATAATGTATCTTTTTAAAAATTGTATATATTGTTGTATTGTGTATTTTTCTTTGTTATTTTTAATAATAATAAATAAATAATAATATTATTGTAGGTATTTGAACTTATTTCAATTTTTTTTTTTATTTAAAAATCTTTTACCAAATGAACCCTTTTGGGTGAAGGCCTCCTTCAACACGAAATTGATGATATTGAGTCTTTGTTACTAATAAAGCAAAAATCCATTATATGAATCTTTTGTTTCTCCCGTGTGACATAAATTTACACGAATAAAAATATATTTTAAAATATTGTTTAACGTTTTAGTGAAAAGCACTATGAATATATTGTTTATGAATAATGTATTACATATTTTTAAGGAAAGTTTTTTCTCCGTACAATGTGGTATATTAGAACATTTTTCATTCATATCTACATGATTGAAATTCCATGGTAATAATTACCAATATGTTGATTTTTGTACTAATGACCAATTATTGATTTTCTTTTCTAAATTATGAAAGTCCTAAAATATCACAGATGATATTTTCTAAAACGAGAAAAGCGTTCTAACATTTTTTCAACTGATGAGAGAGATCTAACGTTATAAATATAGAATTTCTTGTATTTATATTACTTCGTTATATTACTTCGTTGGAGATTACCATTATTATTAGTCTCATTCCCCCCCGATGACCTTTGAGGTAAGAAAATGTGGTAGGTACTTTAATACAAATATCAATAGGTATTTTAGAAGTGGAGGGGACACAGGTATTTGAATATTTTTCAAATTATCTTTCTCATAAATGTAATGAGAAACTTGTATCATTTTAGTATGACAAAATTTTGTTGTATATTGTCGTTTGTACGATGTTTGATTATGTTTTTGATAACAATATAATGTAGGGGAGACCGGGGCCGGTAGGCGAACTTTTAGTGTTTTTGTGGATAATACCTACAAAAAACACCAAAAATGTAGCGGTATGCGTTATTTTAGTTGGTCAGACATTAAGAAGGTATTTTAGAAATTAATAAATAACTAAGGTCTTCTAACTTTAATTTTGGATCACTTTTTGCAAATCAATCCGCCTTCGCCTATTTACCCCGCAATCGGGGTTGGTTGGCGAAGTGAGTGGGGTAGGTAGACGAGAACATTTATTGTTCAAATAATCACACAATAGGTATGTAGTATTATAAATTAACACAGTTTATTAAAAAACAAATTAATTATAAAAATATACTCATTAACAATACGAGTATTTTCAATTAAAATTACACTTTATATTATTTAGACATTAAAATAAGTAGGTACGAAATTAACAAATTGTAATAAAATCTTCGCGGAAATTCCAAATACTGCCTTAATCACTGTCAGAGTCACAATTTTGGCAAGTAAAAAATAATAATCGTTTGCTGCTTACGATACATTTTCTATGAGCCCACATTTTGTAGCTCGTGCATTGAATCCAGCTTTCGCCTGATCGGCTATTTCCGAAAGAGTCTGCACAAACTAAACAAAAAGTCTCTTCTTCGTTTTCCGAATCAGACACACTTGGTTTAGAACATGGCTTATACATACAATTTCCTTTTTTTAAACTTAGACAGGAATTACTCGTTTACCGGAGTGTCCGTCGAAATTTCAGAAGACCGTTTCCTCTTACAAGCAGCAGTTGATGATTTTCTCGGTCCAGCCTTTGGCAGCGGTCATTTTTTTTTCCTTTACTTCCTTTAATACTCTGATCATACATATATTCTTTACTGGATTTACCCTTCTCTGTCTTTCTTACGAAATCCCTCATAATGTATCTAAAATAAAGATAATATGCAAACGCTTAAAATATATAATCATATTAATTTATGTACGTACATGTTCACGCGGTAGGTAGGAGAATTCGCCAACCAGCCCCAAGGTCGATTCGCCTACTAGCCCCAAACTTGATTTACAGTTTCATGTATAAATTTCATCAAAATAATGCAAATACTAAACAATAACAACACAATAGAATGATATTATAGTGAATCTAATACAGCTATTACATACATTGTAGATCAGTTTAATATGAACTGAGTTATAGTATATAGAGTAGAACACAAAAAAATACTTACATAATATGCAAAAAACACAAATTCACGTATAACTCTACACAGACGCATCCGACACAATAGCTATTAGGAAGGCAACTGCGGTAGCGTGTTACTGACAGGACTGCATCTATTATTTCGCGGAGAAATTGATAACTAAATTTTAAATGGCCGTTCATCAACCTGCCCCTTCGCCTACCGGCCCCGGTCTCCCCTACCTACATATTGTATCTGAGAGTTTTGTACAAAAAAATAGAACCAACGTGACCTATGTTGGTAGCCAGTTGAAAGGTTTTTTATTCACCAGGAAAAATACATGAATGCCATTTAATTATTTTATTGTCACGTTTGTAAAAGTTGGACCCGACCAAGTGCCATTCGTTTTGTTCTGTACTGAATTTTTCTAAAAGGATTGATACAAAACCATTCACCTGATTGTTTAAATATTATTTACATACGTTTGTTAATATGAATTTGATATCATTCGATAGATAAAAGTGAGGAAATATAAAGCATTATAAATTTTAACATAACCTACGTTTTAATTAATTAATATAAAGATTACGCTATTTTCAAACATTTATTTACATTTGCGTATAGATAGACAGTGCGCTAAATACAGTTCTGAGAGACAAAATTTAATAGATTTTTAATTATCTCAAAAGAGACGAAGTTGGAATATTTACTGAAGGAGAATCAGGAAATCAAGGCACCTACAGGGCTAACGACCTGTCATCGGCTGGTTTACATGATCACTTTATGCGCTTGCGCAACGTTCACCAATTATGCCTTTTTAATGAGATCCCTATCAATTCAATTTTGAAAGTTCTATATATTGTAATACTGAAATTCTTTTCGCTTGAAATTAAGGAATTTTTACTACAGCCATCTATATGTAATATTATGAACAACATTCTTATTATTTTTATTTATTTTTGTTGTAACGCCATCTATTGAGAGAATTGGTTTTTTGTAAATAATAAGAGCAACAATTCTTATACCTGAGGCGACAAATGCATTTTTCGCATAGAAGTCACCCCTGAATTGCGCCAGACTTATAAGGTCATTTTTGTCTTATTTACCTACTTGTACCAATGTGTAAGTAATCGGATATTTTTATTATTGCATATGCGCAAACATTGGATTTTTTTCCCTGTCGGGAGTCAAAGATATTTTTTAAAAAATATCTTTGACTCACGATAGGGAAAAAATCCAATGTTTGCGCATATGCAATAATAAAAATATTCGACAAAATTTAAATATTACATTGCTATAAATCGTGTAGTTTTATTAACTATGGACGAACTTAATTGAGTGTATTTTTTTTTGTTTATGTTTTAACAGTAAAATACCAATTATTACTGTTATAATATTTCTCTTTCGGATAATTTATCATATATCACTATAATAATCTACTATATGTACCATAGATAAAAAATAAACATTAAAAATCATATAATAAAAGATTGTGAACACTACCATATGATCCTCTAGGAATATATTGGTCGATGATATGACGTCTGCATGATACATCAAATTAAAAATATTCTAACACAAATCTGACCTATGTATGTATATGCGGTTTGCAAGGTAATTATTATTATTCTCTATCGCCAAACATATTACCATAATATTTGATCGTATAATACCTATATTTTAGATCAACTAATGAAACTTGAAATATTTTAGATTAAAATATTACAAATGTGCGCAATTAGAATGTTATCTTTAAAAAGAAAATAATTATATCAAAGTTTTTTTTTTTTTTAAAAAGTTCGATCACCGACACAAAGTAAAAAATATTTAATGTATGTGACGAAAATACATCAAGTTGCATTTTCCGAAAATGAAATGTTTTTAAATGGTTTTCTAGACACACAAAAAAATTTTTCGTCTGGAGAAATTGTGATTATTATTTTTAATAAATTGTTAAATTGTGCCTTGGCACAGTTGGCAAGCCGTTTATCTTCACTGCGGGCATCCTGGATTCGATCCCCAGCACAGGAGAAATTTATTTAAATTGATTATATCTTTTCTCGATACACTGGTTAGTTGTAAGAAATTGCCATATGGCAATAAACTCGCCACTTGCACAGAATGCAAGGAATTCTTATTATTGATTTTTTTTATTTTTTACGGCGCTGGCCGATTTACTAATGATATTAATAACAATTAAGCACTACAAATAATAACACTCAATTATTATTATTACCATTATAAGTAATAAATTATTTAAAAGAGCAAAATAAAATGCAACAAACGCATCATCAAGTTTTCAATTGGGAATAGTTCACCCATCCAGATACTTAACAAATCACAGGATTAGGCTCCGAGGAGGTCTCTATACTACCTAACAACCCTACTGATTCCCGAATATTAACGTTTAAAAAATCTTTAACGATTCTACATGTATTCATTATTACCGTTTTATGCATTTTATTATTAAGTTTTTCGATAAATCTACAATTCCTAAATTACGGATTAACGATTTTGGAATAATGCCAGTGGCTGAAATAATGAACGGTAATATTACTATTTTACGAGAATGCCAAAATCGGTGTATTTTCTAATTTTATTCATCAAAAGTTTTTATAATATTACTAGAATTTGGAATAGCCACGTCGCAAATAAATATTTAATAATATTTTTTTGTTATACCAGTAATCTTACAAAATAATAAATTGAACAATTATGTCCTTATTCTTTTTCAATGGCCTACCCACTCGTAATAGAGAGTAGGAAGATCAAAATTATTTATGTGTCGATTATAGTGTATAACGACTGGGTTGTGGGCAAAATTTTCAGCAATTTCATGATATGAGTTTGTAAAATCATTTTTGATTTCGATATTTTATTATGAAAACTTAGTAAAAAATTGAAAGCCACTTTATGAAAGATGATTGTTTAAAAAATTTAAATAAAATATTATAAAAAAATAAACTTTTTAGTTTTTTTTAATACCTTTACTTTTTTTTAATATTTACTTTTATGCTATTTAGATATCCTTCAAAATCTAATGGGGTCTAAGCGAGTATTATATATACAAATTTTCAAAATTTGTATATATAATAAAGAGTATTATATATACAAATTTTCAAAATTTGAAAAGAATCGAATGAGTACTTTAGTCTATAATTGATAAAACAAAAACACACAGATAAATTATGATTAAACTTGAATACAATATCAACATGACACTAGTTAATAATCTGCAATCAAAAAATATCATTAAAAATTGCGAATCCATAACTCCCTAGTATATCCCATGGGGTTATTGAGAAGTATAGAGGCTAGCCTCAATGCAGGCTCAGCGGACGGAGCGGACGGATCGCATCAGATGGATTTTAGAATTCTTTGTATAGGAATTCATACAAGTGCGTCCACTGATCGGCAACGGACGGAGCGTGCACATCAAATCGTCGGAATGCCGACACCAGAAGCAACAATTCGCTGGGATCTGTTATTTTTGTAATCCGGATTCTTAAAAATTATTCTAAAACACAAATAGAAATTTACAAACCAATATCTCTTCTCAACACAAGTGCGAAACTAATTGAAAAAATTGTTAAAAATCGTATAACAACATACTTATGTACATAAACACAACATTATTTCACCAAATGAATTTAGTCTTAGTAACGACCTAGGAACGGATTATGCTATTGCCAGACTTACAGATATTATAACGCAACAAATGGACAAAAGAAAAAAATGTATTGCTATATTATTGGACACTATATCACACAATATTCTTATAAGAAGATTGCCTAATATTGGAGTCAAAGATAACTTATTTAAATGGATGAAAAGCTACATTACAGGTAGAACGCAAAAAGTAAAAGTTGCGGATACATTCAGTGATTATGAAGTAATTAAATTTGGATTGCCTCAAGGCTGTACACTGGGACCTATACTATTTACAATCTACATCAACGAGTTATGCAATAGCAAAATAATGGGAAATATAATTACTTATTCGGATGACACAGTATTTTTATATGAAGATACTATGTCCAATTCTGATTCGTTTCAGAGTACGAAAACGTCTATAACCAACGGGCGACTTGTGTAAAAGGATTTCATCCGCGCGGTGTGACGTAATGATTCCCGTATAAATGCAGTCAACTTTTTGACATTTCTCATATACTAAAATTACGTATAAAATTTTTAGTCGAATCTGAATAGGGCCTATAAACTGATCTAATGTACAAATGAAAGCGGAAAAGGATATAAACGAGATTAAAGAATCTTCTTCTTCAACTTTAGCCTGTTATTTTCAATTCTTGGACATAAGCCTCCTCCTTGATCCTCCACGACTCCCTGTCTTGGGCACACTGCATCCATCTCCTTCCGGCGCATTTCTTGATGTCATCAGACCACCTTGCCTTCCTGGTCTGATGATATCAAGAACTGTAATCTACTAGCAATGAATATGGAGAAAAGGAACATTATCTGTTTCCGTCCAACTGAAACTGGTCAACAAAAAAAAAACACATTTAATAAAATTACGCCAATGATCTTCAAATATGTAATTGCAAATCTATTGATTCTGTTGCAAGTGTAAAGTATTTTGGTATATATGTACATACATACATTTCTCATATGGAATATTCAAGTAGATAATATTTGTAAAAATATACAAAAAAACTCATATTTACATTCCTCAGTACCAAAAAAATCTGCGAGACAAAAGATATAAGGCAAATTTACTATGCATTTGAGTGATGCAGAATGGATATATTGGATGGGGATAATGTAGTATGACTGTTTTTATCCTCTTTTTTTAAAGTGTGAAAATCCTTTCTGTTAGACAACAGTACATTAATAAAATAATTTTACACACTCGCAAACATTGACGGGAATATCCGATAGCTAGCCATTTATACTCTACTCGCAATGCTCAAAGATCTATTATTAAAATAAAGAAATAACAAACTCCATATTCGTACATCGTAATATTAAATTTCTTGGCTCTATGTGTACAATATACTACCTGACACTTAGAAAAATATGAAAATAAACATTCTAAAAAACAACATTATAAAATAAACTTATCTCCATCGGCATAGATGAATCCAACAACAAATAAAGTTTATTCTAGTTTATTAACTTTATAAAGTTAATAAGAATTTTTATGTATTATGTTTTCAAGCATCAAATAATATCATTAAGTTATTGATACTAATCGTATTTCCTTATCGGACGTCCTAAAACAGGATTACCTAGTTGGACGTCCAAGCAAACAATTAATTAATAATAAATAAATAATTAACACTTCCTTGCACCTTGCGCAAGTGGCGAGTTTATCGCTATATGGCGATTTCTTCCAATTAACCAGTATATTCAGCCCAGAGAAGCAATATTAGCGTGAGAAATTAATATGAATAAATTTCTCCCTTGCTGGGGATCGAACCCAGGACGCCCGCACAGAAACCAAACGGCTTACCAACTGTGCCACGGTGGTCGAAAATATAAAAATAATATAGAATTTCATAATGATGAAAATAAGAAAACACCTAGCATTAAATTTCGGATAAATTATCACTGTAATCTTAAAATTATTTTTTTGTTATATATGTAGGTACTTAACGCTGTATCATGTATAATGTAATTATGTATCGTTGCCACATAAACAAATTTTAAATCCATAAATTGCTTTGTGTCATAAACACTATTTACCTCAACAAATGCATGTCGATGGTTGAAAGATATATAATAATCCCTCCATTGTTCACATTTTATGTGTACAAAATGTTTAAAATAGAAAAAATAATGTTTCTTTCAATAACCAATGGTTCAGCTGTTCTGATTCCTGGCCCTAGTCAAAATCGTTGAAATAGGATTAGATACTAGAGTGTTGCGTGTAAGGTAAGTACCTACCCTGATGCAATATGTATTGGATGGATACCGTATGTCAAATTTAATCGACCGACCGAATCGAAAATTTCCTTTGAAAGTCATCACGCTGTACTCGATTCGGTGCAATTGTCGTGACAAAATATCCAATACATGAGATACACACCCGTTACATGGGTATCACATCGATTCCATAACTATTTCTCCTTCGTACCTCCTGTACTCGACTTCAAAGCTAAATAACTATTCATTATCATCATATAACGTTAAATATTCGTTCATTAAGTTTCACTAGGAAAGCTTTAATCTAAATTTCCCTGTGCAAATAATGAAAACCTCGAATATTTTTAAATTCGCATACCTATACAATATGCAAGTTTAAAAAAAATTATTAACATAATATGCATTGGTACAAGCTTGTAAACAAGCGAAAAATGAACGTATGATTCTGGCGGGGTTAAGGGGTGACATCTGTGCAAAAACATGTCTCTAAATTATTTTGTTTCAGTCAAAATAATTTAGAGACATTAGAAATCCACAAAGCCATAAACAATCGCAAGAAAATAATTAACAACCAGACACCACCCAACACTTCACCATTATTATCCATGTTTCCGTTAGGGCAACGCCCACTCCCCCCCCTTATCCCCACCTCCCGCTATACCTATGACACGGCCACACACCACACCAAATTAGTTTTTAGTTTAAACCCACCTGAAGAAGAGAACGGTAGTTCTTGAAACTAGTTGTGGAATAAAAATAAATAAGTGGAAATAAACAAAGTTATATTGTTATTTTAATAATTTATTGTACCCTAATTTATAAAGACTGTTGATTTCATTGTTTACAAACAAATTTCTCAATAGATGGCGTTACAAAAAAGTTTCTTCGTCACTTCATAGATTGCGTCGGTGTTTCAGCTTATTTTCAAACGAAAAGATTTTCATGTTTAACATAATATACATTAAACTTTCAAAAATTGGATTGATAGGGACCTCAAAAAGAAGGCATAATTGGTGAACGTTGCCCAAGTGCATAAAGTAATCACGAAAACCAGCAAAAAAAAAACCCTTGTAGGTGCCTTGATTTCGTGGTTCTCCTTTATAATGCCAACTTCGTCTCTATTGAGATGTTAAAAAAAATAAAAAAAAGGTTTACATTTTGTTATAAAATGTAAACCTCGTTCAGACACCTCGTTCGGTTTGGAGTTATATAAAACATTGTATTTTTATAATGAAAATGTTAACGTTAAACACAATGGGTTAGATAAGGCAAAAAACAAATTACTGTTATATAATTTATTTTATTTTTTTTATATTTGGGAAACAAACAGCGTGTACAGAGTTTATGGTAAAAACAATAAAATTAAAACAACTATGCCAGTAATGTTTCATGAGCAAATTACAAAGCAATAATGATGTATGCAAAAGAAGAAATGTATACAAGATAATGTAGGAGAGAGTTGGAAAGAAAGAGTGCAGATGGAAAAGGACAAGTGATTTTATGATTATATATGCGTATTTATGTAGTAATTAGTTTTGATTTGATATTATCTATGTAAACTGAAAGGGAAAATACAATTGCGCCATATTATAGAGAAATGATCTTCAAAACTGTGATGTGACTCTTTGTGGTCACAAGATAATCAAACCTAAGATTGTTGCAGAATTGTCTTAGAATGTCACAACAGAGAAACGAGTGCATAATGATGTAATCGGTATCATTACAACGAGGACGGATGGAAAAATTGAGATTGAAATAGATAACTATTGAAACTGTCGTTTCCAGTAAAATAATATCAGAAATCATCCAAATGAAAAAAATATAAAACATTGCGATCATCGCCTTCGTGGCTCAGTGAGTTGGATACTATATTATGACTCCTGAGTCAAATGTTGCGGGTCTAATTCCACAGATTTCAATTTTATTTTCAGTCTTAATCTGTAAGACGATAATTTTTGTAAGTCACGAGAATGTGTACCTATACTTGTTATAAAATGTGTTTTAACAGAATTTTCAACTAACTCGTAGTCCAGTTAGTTAACCGATGAGTAATACTGAATTAAAATAAAATCAATCAAGGAGGAATGAAAATATCAGTCTGGTCACGAAGAGGACGACCAGCGATTTTCCCAAGAGTCTTAAATAGGATGTTTAACCCGCATTCATCTGCGAGATTTATAGACGAAACTGTTCTTCCCCCACCACCACCCGTTCTGCTTATGGGGACTAATAACGGCCCCTTGCAAAACTCTGAAAGAACACATAAAGAACATATGAAGAGTCCGCAGAACTCTAAAACCTTGCAGATACTGCACTTAATGTGCCAAAGAGAGCTAATCATGTTGAAACAACTGGCTCACTGCTCCGTGATAGTGCACCGAATTTAAGACAGAAAGTCTTGACGAGACGAGACGAGACTATCATAAATATACAAATCATTGTGAAATTAATATAATTCAAACCCACAACAAAATAATTAAATAAATTAGTTTTACACTACAGTCTGCATTCCATTAAAGTTAAAGAGATGAACATGATTCTCTATCTAACTTACGCTGCCCAACGAACCCTAATTATCTGTTAGAACACTCAACAACATACTATCGAGGAACAGATTGGAAACTAATGACCTATCAAATCTGGCTTGTATGTCAGTATTATTAATTGAAGTATTGTGTAGTGTCAAAGACCTTATAATATGTGTAGTGTACATATGAGCAATGCGCTCAAAGAGAATGTTTAAAGCTCAGGATTAGGTATTGACTGGTATAATATGGTCAAATGTTATGCATTGGACCTACAATCTAATTATTATGTAGAATGGCAAAATGTCAATTTGGTTGATTTACATACATGATGCAGAGAATAATATCAAAGTTTCACCATGTTACCTTTCCATCGCAGTTTCGATCATCTTGTATCATTTGAAATTATCTAATAACTAGTTGCATGTAACACATGATATCCCATTGTCGATGGTTATAATATGTCTAATTGAAGAATACATACCAAACTATAAACACTTACACACAAATTTATAAAAATTTTATGATACTTTGTTTTCTTTATAAAACATATAGGTATGTATGTCAGGATAGTAAAGTATGGAGGTCAGTCTTTTTTCCTACCCAGAATATTTATTTATTTATTTATTTGGGAAGCCAACAGCTCATTTACATTTTTTATAATACAAATTTTAACATAGACTTCAGAGCCAATAACAAGCTTTCCATCAATAGCAAGAAAATACTGTAAACAACTCATGTTACACGTACACACACACACACACACACACACACACACACACACACACACACACACACATGCACATATACAATTTGTTTGGGATGGATAGGAGGGTACGAGGGAGGAAAATTAGGAGCGTATCACCTTCAATATATCGCGACGAAACTTATCATATTTCACATTGAAGATGTCCACCCCGGCTGAGAACAACGTGTTATGAGAATCACATATGAATATAGGATGATGGAATGTATGTCTGTTTAAAGATAAAGTATGAAACTATTGAGTCTCCGTAGATATTGCGTAGTGTATACTGCCTTATAAATTTTATGAAACGATGTCGTCACTAAATTCATTATTTATAAAAATTGTTTAAAAAAGTTTCAGATGTACTACTACAATGCTGATATTTTTAATAGCAAATTAAATTATCTAGTTGGGGTGTTTCGTGTTTTTTTCGATATCTTTAAAGACTGGAAATATAGGCAGTTAAACACATAAATTTATCATAAAAAAAAATATTTTTCTTAATAATAAATGTTTGAGAAACTCTGGAAATTTTTATATGCATACCAATTTTCAGAGTTCTAGCTTTTTAACACCACGGGGTGAGCGTGGATCCTAACGAATGACTACTGCCTCTCGTGTGAATTCGACGTCATTATGAGGACTTGCCACGCTGTAGCGGCGCAGCGGTCGACGTTGTCAAGTATTGTTCAAAATTATTTCCTCTGTTCTAACAAATAATAAAACCACCACATAATTTGGAAAAAAAATATTTGCGTAGTAAAATAATTTTATTATTATCCTTAAGTAATTTGTAAGATACTTGTGAGTGTGGTACTGTGCAGGACAACTCGCACCTTCTCTCATCCCCCTTGATTGGGAAAGCGGCATACGGGTGGCCGATCACTGGAGTTTTCTAATTTGATAGTGTTCGGACACGGAAAGTAAGTAATTTGTAAGAAACCAATGGGGACAAAATAAAGTTATTAATATACCATAAGAAGGATTGGATTAAGTTGGCCATACTAAAAAATGGGTTATATTTTGAAAAGTAAAGTGTATGAAGCGTGTGTGCCGCCGGTTGCTAAATATGGCCTAGAATCTATAACTCTTTCTAAACTAAGTACCGAGAAACTGTGAGTCACACAAAGAGCTATGGAAAATACCTGGGTTTGTCAATAAGAGATAAAATAACGTCTTATAATATTGTAGAACTCCATAAGAAGTTATACCCACAAGTCCCACAATATGAGTTATCATGAGGGTTTTGATTAAACTCTGAAGTGGACCCAACAAAAGAGTCGTAGAAAGGGCAGTGAAAACGTGGATAATTGACATTGTCCGGCATGCGGATCATGGATTGCAACAAACAGCTCAAGAGAGGAACCAGATCAAATCGTTTAAAAGACACCTTTATCTAGAAGTGGATCGAACATGGCCGAGAAGAATTAAAAGAAATATCTCTTTTATGTTTTTGCATCAAGCTTGCTTTTTTAAAAATACTTAAATTATTCATAAAGAAATATAATATATAATTTTTCATTCGTCATAATGGTAGTCGATATCGGTAAATGGATGTCGCTTTTGCGAACCATATTATGGAAATAGAATGAAAAATCCATGTCCATTTTTTTTTCATTTCCATTTAATTTGATTACGGAGTTCTTTGTGAAAAGCGAAATTTACGACAGTTTAAAAATATATATTTTTTATAATGTTTGTATCCAACTACTGCGTTTATAAATGTATTTTTCCGTAAACAATAATTGCTAGTTCCACTGAATTCAAAATTGCCTGTTGAAAGTCATTTTTTTATATTTGATTTTGGTTATTCTATGAAACTGTAATTGACGTTCGGACAAAGTCAATTTTAATAACAAATAATGAACACGGCGCATCGTCAAATATTAGTGCTTTGTTAAAATATATTTTTATGTGGAAATATAATATCAGTTTCAATTGTAAAATATAAATAAAAAAATACACACTTCGTTCCACCTTGCTTATGTGGCGAGTTTATTGCCATATGGCAAATTCTTCCAACTAACCAGTGCCTACAGCCCAGAGAGGCAATATTTATTAGCGTGAGATATTAATTTAAATAATTTCTCCTCTGCTGGGGATCGAACCCAGGACGCCCGCACAGAAACCAAACGGCTTACCAACTGTGCCACGGCGGTCAACATTCATCTAGGCATCCAGGAATTCAATGCATCCAGTTTATTTAATTTAATATTTCTTCTCGGGCAATTAACAGGTACTATGTCAAATATTTATTTAACACGCACCCAATAACAAGTTGCCACATACTGAAGACTTATTAATCGTCTCACAGATCCAGACTGAAAATACAATTAAAAACTGTGCCCCCACCGGGAATCGAACCCGGGACCTTTGATTCAGCAGTCAGATACCCAACCAACTGATCCACGATTAATATTGAATTTCTGGTACCTATCGAAATTGCACCACGTCAATATTGAACTTTCAAGAGCATATGAATTAAATTTAAATGACCCACGCGCATGTCAATTTGGTGACATTGAAAATCAATACAAATCGTTTTTAATTTAAAAAATTCACTATTGAAATATTTATTTAACATGCACCCAACAACAAGTTACATTGTTTATTTACATCATTAATTTCCTATTATAAAAAAAAAAAAAAGATACACGTATTGCTAAAAAAATAACATGAAAATATATTATGTAAAAAATAAAGTAATTACCTACATAAGAAAAGATAATATTTAAACACGTAGGTACTTTAAGTCATTCGATAAAATAGGTAAAACAAGTAAAATAAGAGAAAACGAGAGAGTTGTGGCCAACGTTCACTTCCAAGTCACTCCACAAAGTATTCAAATGGTGAAAGGAAAATTTTCAGCATTGTTGTGAAATGAGTTTGTTAAATTATTTTAATTAAATATTTCATTATGAAAACTTGTTCTTAAATACCATTTTATAAAAGTGATATGCCTTTTTACCTATTTGAAAATAAAAATAACAAATTTTGAAGTTCCTGATCATGGGGTCATTGAAATATTTTACAGTAAAACAATGAGAAGCACTTATCAGATATCCTTCAAAGTCTAATAAGGTCAAAGCGAGTATTAGCGAACATAAATTTGCAAAATTGAGTGAGTACTTTAGTAGAATTGATAAAGCAAAATAAACACGTCGTACATAGTACATTGCACATACCCAAAGATACATTGTAAGAAAACTTTCGGAATACAATTTCAGCATGACACTAGTTTATAATCTGCAATAAAAAATAACCTTATAATGTCGATTTCATAACTCCAACCTTAAAGGTATAAATTTTACTTACTTACCCAGAAAATGAAATAAAAATACTTAAAATTACAAAATATCAGATACTTAACATAAAAACATTTATTTATTTTTTTTATAAAAATCTTACAATCTATTGAGTACAATTAATATTCAATAATGTATTCAATATTTATTGGCGCTGATAGATATGTAATGTAATTAAGTAATGTATGTAAGTGTAACGAAAAAAAAACACGAATTAAAAAATGTACCTACATTAACATTGACAAATAATTAACCGCAAAAAAATATGGAAACATATGCGGATTTGCTTAGATATTATATGCGATTTGACTTTAGTTTTATCCGACGCTTATAAAAGTTGTAAAGCGTCGAAAAATATTCAAATAACAAATATTTTATAAGTAAGACCGATGGTCTTACAGATCCAGACTGGAGACACAGAGAATAACTACTGTCTTCATTGATTATCGAACCTGGGACTTTTACCTCACGAGTCAGATACTTAACTAAATGATCCACGAATGCCGACATATTTTTTCTCAATTTTTGTCATACAAATTAGTTTTTATTATTATATGAAGTAATTTTTTTTATAATTTTGTACTGCTTCAAAGGAAAGAAACAGGTTAGTACCTGTTTCTTTCCTTTGAAAGAAACAGGTAGGTACTTACATGTACCACACAATAAGTTGCCACATTCTTGATACTTATAACATTTACGTATGTCAAGATAGTATAGTATGGACTTCACTCCTTCTTTCCTACCCCGAATATGTAAACAGCATGATGGTATGTATGTTTGTATGGAGATTAAGTATCAAACCATTGAGAGTCCCAGTTGATATTGTGTATACTGCCATACAAAGTTTTTGAAACGATGTCGTCATTAAATTGACAAAAAAGTATGAGATGCTCAAGTTTAATGTATAAATTTCGAACAAATAAATTTGTCATAATAAATATTTACAAAACAAATTTATGTTTCGAACACAAAACAAATTGATGTGTTCAAAATGTACAACTATAATCCAACTGTCGATTCGTTCATGAGAATTCAATTCTCTTAATGAATCGACATTATCCAACTGTCGATTCGTTCATGAGAATTCAATTCTCTTAATGAATCGACATTATTAAGCCAAGATGCGTATACGAAGAAAAATTTTGTATGGTGTAGTGGACTTTTTGCATGCTTATAACACCAACAAGAAGCCTCGCAGCATATATGTTCCTATACGTGGATTTACTCAGAATTCGGAGTAGAACATTTTATGTGAATTTTGTCTGCGTGTGTGTCTGTGTGTGTGTGTCCCACCCCCTTATAACTTTTGATCCGCTCAATTTACAGAACCCAAATTTTCATAATATATTAACAGTTATAGGCCTACAAAACTTTTATACTCAGAATTGTGATCTTTTGTTTCAGTCAGGGGTTATCAACTTTTGAATTTTTACTATATTTTTCCATATATCTCAGAAACCATAAAAGCTAGAACGCTGAAAACTAGTACAAAGATAGAAAAATACAAAATCTCAAATAAGTTTTTTTTTTTATTTCCAGGATTTCTCAACAATTTTTTATTAAGAAAAATATTTTATTTATGGTAAATTTAGTTTAACTGCCTATATTTCAATTTTTTTTAAAAATATCGAAAAAAGCCAAAACACCCCAACTAGATAATTTAATTTTATTTAAAAAATATTAACATTGTATTAGCACATCTCAATTTTTTTTTAACAATATTTATAAAAATTGAATTTAGTGACGACATCACTTCATACAATTTGTATGGTAGTCGCCTATACACAATATGTAAGAAGACTTAATAGTTTGATAATTAAATCTCCAAACATACATACATACCATCATACTGTTTTCATATTCTGTGTAGGAAAAACAGACTGACCTCCATACTATCCTATCCTGACAAACATACCTACATGTTTTATATAGAAAATAAATTATCTTCAAATATTTATTAATTTGTGTTGTTTATAGTTTGGTACGTATGTATTCTTTGATTATGCATACTATCGCCATCGACAGTTGGATCTCATGTACCAAGAATTGTCCGTAGAAAAGAAAAAAAAAGAAAAATATGTTTCAAATACTCCTATATTATTATATTTCGTATTTTTGGAGTTTGTACATCAAGCGGACACACAAAAGACTCCCTAAATCTTCTACTCCGAAGTTCATCCCATATACATAACATAAGGGTGGTGGAAGTTAGCGCGCTGGGTCTGTAATTCAGACGTCGCGAATTCGAATCCTGCGACGTCCGATTTCGTTCACCTATAGCACAAGAATTAATACTTAATTTAGGGAATGTACAAGGATGTATATGTACTTGGTACAAGGACATATTATTTCTTAAAAAAAAAAGGTTGAATCATTGTCGATATGTCAAATCGACAGTTGGATTAGTTTTCAAAATATATCAACTTGATTTGTACATTTGTAACATGTGGTATTGTTTTATTACATCTAGGGTTTGTTCTGCAATAGGAAACGTGAAATAAATTATTCATACCTACTATTTGACCTTATTGGTACATGGATGTCTTTAAGATTAACCAGCTCCGGTGAGTCTATAGCGTTGTTCAGAATTTAATGTAACACTAGTTGCATGTTACACATGAGATCCAACTGTCGATAGCGATAGTATGTATAGTTGAAGAATAGGTACCAAACTATAAACCCATTAATCCAAATTATTGAATATTTTAAGATATTTTGTTTTCTATACAGCACATGAACATACCTAGGTATGTATGTCAAGATAGGATAGTATGGAGGTCAGTCTTTTTTTCCTACCCGGAATATGAAAACAGCATGATGGTATGTATGTATGTATGTTTAGATATAAAGTATCAAACTATGAAGTCTTCTTAGATATTGTGCATAGGCAACTGCCATACAAATTGTATGAAGCGATGTCGTCAATAAATTCAATTTTTATAAAAATTGTTAAAAAAATTGAGATGTACTATTACAATGATAATATTTTTATGGAAAATTAAATTATCTAGTTGGGATTTATCGGTTTTTTCCTATATTTTTAAAAACTTTGGAAATATAGGCAGTTAAACACATAAATTTGTCATAATGAAAATATTTTTTTATTTTAAAAATGTTTGAGATAATCTGGAATTTTTTTGAAAAATTAAATTTCAGATTTTGTATATGTCTATATGCTTACCAATTTTCAGCGTTCTAGCTTTTATGGTTTCTGAGATATATGGAAAAATTAAATAAAATTCAAAAGTTGATAACCTCTGACTGAAAAAAAATACTGTTTATATATTCTGAAATTTTGGGCTCAGATCTTTGAGCGGATCAAAAGTAAATAGAGACACACACACACACACACACACACACACACACACACACACACACACACACACACACACACACAAAACTCACGTAAAATGTTCTACTCCGAATTCTGAGTAAATCCATATACGGGAACATATATGCTGCGAGGCCTCTAGTTGGTGTTATTAGCATGCAAAAAGTCCACTACGCCATACAAAATGTTCCTTCGTACACGCATCTTGGATTTTAACTGCCTCTTCCTTCAATAGAATTTCATTCTCTTGAACGAATCGACAGTTGGATTTTTAGGACCTACACTCCCCCGCACTGCGACCATGTTTTGATCTTTTGTGCACCATTAGGGTTGTTATTTCTGTAGCATTTCAGTTTCTTGAAATAATTCCCATATTTGGCAGATTGAGATGACCCCAAAGTCTTTGGATCTTAGGATAAAATGTCTTTTTAGATGACAGTGACCAGTAAATAAACCATTCATTGTTCTCAATTGTTCTTTGCTGCAATTTAACAGCTTTATGGTCCTTTTTTGGAGGGCCCTTCAATGAATTCTTTCGCCTGTCGTTGTTCACAACTGGCCTTCCAGAATTCTCTATGGTGAACTTTTGTACAGTATTTAATTGATCTTTTAATTGTCTTTGCTGATAGGCCAACTACTGGTTCAGGTTTTATGAAAGGCAACTCTTATTCCTTTTTGGATAAACAAAATAAAATAAAAAATTGAATAATATTCTTTTTACATGTAAAAAAATATTATTCAAAATTTTTACTGACAAACTTTATAATATCTCAATAGAGACGAAGTTGGGATATTATAGAAGAACCAGGAACTCATTGTTACAAATAGGTAACAACAAAGGTAAAGGTAAACAAGCCAAAAATGAAATAATATTTTTGGCGCAGTTCATGGTTGACATCTGTGCGAGACACAGTCGCCTTGTTTATAAGGACTGTTGCTTTCATTGTTTACAAATAAACTTCTCAATAGATGGCGTTACAAAAAGGTTTCTTTGTTACTTCATAGATTATGGCAATAATAATAATGTCTTATTTTCAGGTGAATTGTTACATATAATTCAAATATATAGAACTTTCAAAATTTGCATTGATAAGGGAACTCAATAAGAAGGCATAATTGGTGAACGTTGCGCAAGCGCATAAAGTTGTTGCGTTCGAATTATCTACACAACACGGGCAGAACAACCGAACAACACAACAACCGGCGATACCTACTCTCGGATCTCTAGCGCGCCTCTACCTTGCATAGATACATTTCACGGCCGCTAGACTCCTCATCCAGAGCCCAGCGACTCCTGCCTTAGATTCCAGCGCTCCACTGAGAAACTGAATGTCTCTGGACGTCCCGGCGAAGCTTACAGCGACTGCCTCCTCGCAAGTCCAGCTTCACGGAGCCCCTGCTCCAATCCGACGTCCTCCACGATGTCAGCACCCCTGCCTGCGAGTCTGCTGCATCCACGACGAGCCAAAGCCGCTCGTCTCTCATCGCCTCACCACAACACGAGCCAAAGTCGCTCGTCTCTCGCCTCAACATCCTGCCACGCGAGCCAAAGCCGCTTGCACCATCTGCCAAGCCGACGTCGCTCGACCAGCGCCTCATGTCAACACCAAGCAAAATCACTCGCCTTAACACGCATCCACTACACAAAGCTCCGACGTATCAATAATATTTGCTTTTTTTTTACTGCTTTCATTATTTGTACTAAGTTAAGTTTACTAACCGATTTTCATTGTTTTTTGTACAATATACATGACCCCTGGTCATATTTAAAATACCCATTATGTGTTTTATTCCTCCACAACTCTCACCAACAATTACAAACTGTATTGTGTAAAACAACTTAATACCCTCCTAAAATTATTATTTTTTTTCACTCTTAGATATTTTTTTCTTAAATAATAATTTAAATTAAACTATAAAATATTATTAATGACAAAAGGGGGTGTATTAAAGTGATCACGTAAACCAGCCGATGACAGGTCGTAAGCCCTGTAGTTGTCTGAGTTCCTTGTTCTTCTATAATATCCCAACTTATGACAGGGAAATTATTGAGATTATTGAGATGTTAAAAAGTTTTTCAATAGGTATATCATTTGACTTCTGACAGGGAAAGAAATCCAATGTTTGCATATATGCAATTAAAAAAATAATCAATTATTCAATATCATTTATAGACAATAACATTCTAGGATCGGGAGAGCACGGTCAAGGGTTCGTTGTATAAGGAAATACAATGTGACATTCCAGGAAGGCATAAGAGGAATTTTAATAGACCCCAGATAACAAGTATATCCCGATTGCTCATTTATATAGATTGAATCTTGTAAATTATCCTTATTGCGAATGTGGCCTAGATCTAGAAGATCTGGATCTCGTATTATTTGGATGACCTATTAGAGATCGATACAATTTATACCAATCTTTTTGTGGAAAGATTAGCGAAGTGCAGTTTCGACACCTTCTAGCAATTGCTTCCCTGATGATTTACCCGAAAATTTTAAAATTCGTTGAGAAAAACATGGTACATTTGTAGGCGTTGTTTGTCTTTTCTTAAAATTGTTTTTTGTTTGTATTTGAATAAAATACTCACGTCGTCAAATGGCACAAATCGTCCTTAAATGGTCGTATATTGAAATAATATTAATTTGTAGACAATAGACGTACTTGTTTACACACATTTGGTATGATATCACTTGAAATATCAAGAATCTATGTAGTATTAATGCATTGTTTGATTAAATGTTATATTCAAAGATAGGTTTGTTTATATCATTGACATGCTTATTAAAATTTTGCCTTATTGGAAAAGATTCACAATATTGACTGTTATATTCAAATGGTTAATTTAATATATTTATTCTTTCAGTGATTCATTTGCCGCTAGATAACAATTCTTTTATAAGTAAGTTGTTTTATGATTATTTTTTGTAGAGAAAACTGATTTCCTATTACCTTACATTCCTTAATTTAATTTCCTAATTGATGGAGCTTCTTATAACAAAACATTATTTACACCTGTTACAAGAATAATATTTCCATCCCCACCAGTATGCTAAGTGTACTTAATACTAAGATACTAAGTATATAATAGGTAGTTCTTAAAACAAATAAATTAACGGTGACAATTTTTTTTTAATATTATGTCTTAATATTTCTGTTTTCCCATGGTCTTGCCATTCCAGGTACCATATGGTAGGACTATACAGAAATATTGACTGCTAATATGTATCCTGTGCAGTTGAAGAGTGTTCCCAGCCTAGAAATGTGACTCTTGCTTGAAAAATATATATGCATTTATAGTGTAAAATTATTTACTACATATTTTGTAGTTGCGTAAAGAAATATAGAATCTACACACAAGACAGAATGTGAATATCGATATCATATTTTTATATTTGTATTGCTGTCGTCTGGCAGTGGTTCCACTCTTTTTTTTTCGTTTTGTAGAACTATTGTATGATTTATGAAGTTTTTAATAGAAGTACTAAAAGATCTTTTATGTTTCTAGGGCTTACGAAAATAAGTCTTATTATGCAAGGCATGATGCAGCAAATGAACCATATTATAGCATCCGTGGTTTAAATAAAGTTGATAATGTTAAAATTGCACTAATATGCATTGCCTTTGCTTTCATTGGAGCAATGGTTCAAGGAATTATCATAAGGTGACTATGTTTATAGATTCATTGATAATAATTTATATAGCACTGCACCGTTTAATAATATAAGATGAATCAAAGAATGCTGTTACTTAAACGTTGTCTCTAGAAAACAGAAACGTCTTCAGTAATTTACTGAACTTTGAGCGCCTTGTGTGTCAGAGGGTTGTTTATTCAATTTTTAAACCTCATTTACACTTAAATCGTGATCATTGTAAGCTACTTTATTGAGTGTTTTGGGCTGTCTCAATGTAAGATGTTTTTCTTATTACACATAGTTATTGAGTGTAGCGTGGAGCAATAGTTATGCAAACCCTTGATTATCATCGAGCATACTTTCTAGTTAACTCGTTCTGAACATAACCAGTGTTGTGTGTTTGATGGAGGTGTTATGCAAAGTCGAGTCAGCTCCGTAGCTCATTCTTAATAATAATTAAACTGAAGTATTTCACATTCTGTTTGTCCATAATTCTTCTCAACACCATCACAACCAATATAATATTGTCAATCATTTCCAACTGCTTAATATTTTATTCAATTAACAATATTGTCTTCAACTAAATTACAAACACAACCGTTTTTGTCATGAGGTACGCCAGATTGTAATATTTTTGTATGGAATTTGAAATCTGGCCATGTCATGGTGTAAAATCCCATATAAAAAAAAACAACACCGAGACGTATCCGAGACGTATGAAACGTTAGATTTTACAACTTGCTTACAGGCCATTGAGGTTTTCTAGCTGATAATTTTATGAGTATATAATAAGGTATATTTTTATTTTTTAGGTCATCGTTTGTTTTCAATTCACAAAAACTGGATTGGATCTCGACTGAAAATTCAAAATTTCTAACAGCGATACAATCTGAAGCCGAAGAGAAGGGAAATGAGGCACAAATCCAAAAGCTTATGTCAAATTATAAGGATTATCATTCAAGGGAAAGATTCGTTTAGATAAATTCTAATGAAATTGACTAAATTATTGTTAATAATACCATTTAAAAAATAAATATTTTGTTAGATTTTCTTTCTAAATTGAAAATGTTTTATAATTTAGTAAATACATTTGTCTTAGATTATATATGATACAGATACCTAGTCAGCGCAATGAATGTATGCCAACTAAAACTACGCTGAAACAGACGAATTTCTAGTATACGTACACCCACAGATAATATAGAAGTAAACTAACGTATGCACACCTACATAATACGTAGATCAACCGATCTACCGCCTCACACACACATGTAAAAATACTTGGCATACATTTGAATTCGAAATTTGTTCTACACGCGGCTTCTGTACATTATAATTTTATGACATTTGTACATACATTATATCCCTGTGTTTTATTACTTTTGGTTTTTGTTTCATTCAAATACATTACCTCTAAAAAAGATATAAATAAAGACCTCTAAAAAACTTGGTCAAAATATAACTGTGCTAAAAAACTTAATGTATTTTACAAGTTTTTCTGATACTGGAAGACATTTTCTTTAAGAGGAAATTTAAACAAACACAAAATAACTCATTTCGGTGTCAAAGAGTAAATTTAAACGCACATAAACCAGTTCATTCGGGTGAAAAACCACATGAATAGAATATCTGTAGGAAGACATTTTCTTTAAGAAGAACAGACACAAACGAATTCATTCGGGTAAAATACCACATGAATGCAATGTCTGTGGGAAATCAATTTTTGTATTAGGAGATTTAAAAACACATGAACTAACTCATTCGGGTGAAAAACCACATGAATGCAATGTCTGTGGGAAAACATTTTCTGTAAGAGGAAATTTAAGCAGACACAAACTAATTCATTGGGGTGAAAAATCACATGAATGCAATGTCTGTGGGAAATCATTTTTTGTAATAGGATATTTGAAAACACATAAAGAAACTCATTCCGTCGTAAAACCACATGAATGCAATGTCTGTGGGAATTTTTTTTTTCAAAAAAGATATTTAAGCAGACACAAACGAACTCATTCGTGTGAAAAACCACATGAATGCAATATCTGTGGGAAAACATTTTCTCAAACAAGACATTTAAACGCACATAAACTAATTCATTAGGATGAAAAATCACATGAATGCGATATTTGTGGTAAGACATTTTCTCAAAGAGGAAATTTAAACACAAACTAATTCATTCGGTCGAAAAACCACATGAATGCAATATCTGTGGGAAAGCATTTTCTGTAAGAAGAAATTTAAACAATCACAAACTAACTCGTTCGTGTGTTAAACCACATGAATACAATCTGTGGGATAACATTTTCTCATAAAATACATTTAAATGCACATAAACTAATTCATTCAGGTGAAAAACCACATGAATGCAATATTTGTGGGAAGACATTTTCTCAAAGAGGAAATTTAAACGCACTAAAATTAATTAATTCGGGTGAAAAACAACATGAATGCAATGTCTGTGGGAAAACAATTTCTGTAAGAGGAAATTTAAAGAAACATTGAACTCGTTCGGTTGACAAATCACATGAATGCAATGTCTGTGGGAAGACATTTTCTTAAAAAGGACATTTAAAAACACCCAAATTAACTCATTCGGGTGAAAAAGCACTTGAATGGAATATTTGTGGGAAGACATTTTTTTAAAAAGGACATTTAAACGCACATATACTAATTTATTCGGGTGAAAATCTACATGAATGTAATGTACATAGGAAGACATTTTCTTAAAGGGGACATTTAACCAAACACAAAATAACTCATTCGCGTGTAAAACCATATGAATGCAATATCTGTGGGAAAAAATTTTATCAAAGAGGAACGTACATAAACCAATACATTCGGGAGAAAAACTACATGAGTGCACGGCTGTGGGAAAACATGTTTTCAAAAAGGATTTAGGTATAAATAAACACAAATAACTCATTTAGGTAAAAAAACTACATGAATGCAATATCTGTGGGAAGACATTTTCTGAAAGAAGATATTTAAATAAACATTAATTATTATTTTAAAGTTTTTTGCTTACACAATGGAAGTCCATAATTAGAATACTGGGACGCAACTACAACTGGTGTAGAAGCCTGCCCATATGCCATACGAAAAGTAAAGAAAGTATACTGGGACACTTTTTCGTTTTCTGTGCAAATAAAAATGTTCACTCAATAGTTAGCTACAATTTACATAGGCTATAATATATTTTGATAAAGGTAGGTATTGTTAGAAAGGTGTATTCTCCAAAAACACAATGTAAAAAAATATAAAAAAACTCCTTATGGGCGATTTTTTTAAGTACACTTTGAGATTTTCCTGAAAAACAAATTGAATTACTTTTCAACTAATAATTTTTAGACACTTTACCTATTTATATATATTTTTTTAATTTTTCTAGGCGTTTCCCGGGAAAATTACTATTTTTTCCGTAATCTGTATATTTTTATCTATCTATAGAAAAAAAATCAGCAAAATTGAAGACTTATACCACTTGTAAATAATTGCCGAACTTTTAATTATTATACTTGTTAAAGTTATGGCAACATATTTTATAAGTGTGGTACCACTGAACCTTGATGGGAAGACGTTCTCCGTGCGTGTGGTCAATGACGTGTCATTTTTTGCATTTTCCGAAATTTTATATTAGTTGTTTAATTTTGCTCTAAATCGTTACTTCGCAAAAGTGTATTTATTGCTTCACAGAATTTGACCGCGTAATAGAGGTTTGCCATTTGAACCAATATTACGATAAAAAATTATTAGCTATTTTGACAGCGGATAAAGTGTGGTGAAATAGTTTGAAACAGTTAAAACTTGCGGGCATATTTAGGTTTAAATTGTTAATTTGTGCATAGTGATTCAGTTACACACCGAGACAATATCGTCGAAGTAATCAGAATGTCCTCACACAAAAGTTTATTTACTAAATCGGTGTCAAAAAAACCTAAAATTGACAACGAGGAGAAACAAGAGAGTACGACGTCTCAGAACACGGGACGTATCGTTGCGTCAACGAGTCCGAGAAAACCTGCATTCAACCACGCATTACTTTCTTCAGCTTTTTACACTGGACCTAATACTTATGGTGGTGCAGGTGCAGTCAGCAGTTCATCGCCGTATAATCAATATGCCAAATCAAAATTTTACGATCGAAAGAAAACTGACATCAAGGTAACCCCTAGCAAACCAGAATGCACAATGAGTCAGACATCTAGATGTATTTTGGATCTATTGGAACAGTATTCATCGCCGATATCTGACGCAAAACGCGTTCCAATCAACAGTAAACCTTCAACAAGTGCCCACAAAAGTGGTCTTAATTCATTTTCAATATTTGACATGTCAAAAAGGTCAACTCAAAATGATGTTTTAACACCCAGTTCTAGCAAGTCACATAGGTTTAGAGAGTTGCAAATTCCGAATAAGGCTACACTAATGAAAATGAAGAAGAATAATCGTGCAAGTGGTAATGCCCACGCTGCAATAATGGCATCCATGAGTAGTTCCGCACCATATAAACCAGATGCGTATTCATTGAGATCTAATACAGAATCTAGTTCATATAAAAATAAAATGAAATCCAAGTTAAGTAATCGCGGAGGTGCTGTGAACGAAGAAGAAATGGCCCAACCTGTCAACTTGCCTAACATCACTCTCAATATGACGGGATTACTCACATTTACCATGGAACCATTCAAACCCACAGTTAATTCAACAAAATATACCGCATCAGATAGACGAGATAATGTTCCATTTACTAGTGCCAGTGTACAGACAAATTTCAAATGTACATCACCAGTTGCTATAGGAAACACAGAAAACCTAAAACCCACTATGAAATTCAAATTCAGTGAACCTTTTGACATATTCAATTCTAATTATATTGAATCTCAAGACCAAAATGATTCGTCGCAGAAAGATGAACAAGTCAAAAAACCCAGCGAAGTAAAGAATACATTTAGTTCGAGTATCGCTAAATTCGAAAGTGAGAAAAATAATAAAACAGATTTGTTTTCGACGACACAAAATGATAAATCAGAATCTACACCAAAATTAAATCATAAAAGACCCGCTGTAATGTGGAATGGCAACGATAATTGGAAAAAATCTGAAACTGAGAAATATCCTATTTTAAATGGAGACGTTAAAGGGGCTGATGTGTTTGGAAAAAAATCTCAAGAATTATCTCCGCCTGGAAACAATATGGGGTACATACCGGCAGATAATATAATGGTGAAAAAAGTCAAAACAGTTTCTGTCACTTCTTCAACTGGCAGCTTAGAAAGCTTTATCAAAAAACAGCAAGATCAATGGGAATGTTCCAGTTGTATGACGAGAAATGAACAAAATAAGACTAAATGTGTTTGCTGCGAAACTCCAAAATCTGGAGCACAAAAAACACTACAGCCTTTAACCAAGAGTTCAGAGAAGACACATTTACCTAGTTTGGATAGTTTTGTTAAGAAACAACAAGAATGTTCCTCTTGTATGACGAGGAATGATCAAAGTAAAATTAAGTGTGTCTGTTGTGAAACTGTTAAACCCGGAACACAAAATATAACAAATATCTTAAAGAAACAACAGGAGCAGTGGGAATGTTCGTGTTGTTTGACCAGAAATGATCAAAATAGAACCATATGTGTGTGTTGCGGAGCCAGTAAACCTGGCTGTGAATCAACCTCTACAGCCGGCATTAAATTCAATTTTGGAAACACTGAAAACACATTTAAATTTGGTATTGACAAAGCTAATGAACCGATCAAACCTTCTGTTACCGATTCAAAGCCACTGAATATTAAAAATCCCGAAACCCAGAGTAACCCAAGTTCATTTTTTGCTTTCGGAAATCCAACAGCTGCAGCTGACAATAAATCTGGAAACGGAAGTATAGGAGGATTTAAATTTGGCGTAACTAATGGCAGTCTGTCTAAAAGTGCGGATCAAACAGTTCCTAAAATGACAGATAAGAAAGATGACAATGCGACAGGTGTCGTAACGGGAGGATTTTCATTCGCTATCAAGAAGTCAGAAGAAGTGAAGACATCCACAGTACCTACTCCTGTTATTGAAAATAAATCAGGCGGATTCAGTTTCTCCTCGCCCCAAACAGTGACTGATGTTAAGAAAGAATCCGAAAAACACAAACTAGGTTTCGGTTCCACGCTGAGCGAGTCTAAGTCTCCTAGCATTAATTTTATGATTAAGTCTGATAATACGCCAATTAGCACAATTATATCAACTACAAGAACAACAGACAGTACAAAAGGTATCCCAACCAAGTTTTCATTTGGAGCTCCTCAACCCGCTGCTAAAATTAATACACCATTTCAATTTGGGACTTCTGTTGGGACGACTGCTGTTAAATCTGAAGCGTCTGCATTGTTTAAACGTCCAGCCACAAATCCCACCTCAAATTTGTTTGGAACAAAACCTGATGCGACATTAAATAATCCCAGTAATAATTTATTCAAAGCAGCACCCACGACTACGCCTTCAACATTTACACCACCGTTGAGGAGTAACATTTTTGGATCTGCACAAAGTACAACTTCACAACTTCCTTCGTCCAGTGTATTTGGGTCGGGATCCTTGAGTGCGACAGCGACCAAACCACCTGTTGCCATGTTTGGCACCGCACCGCTCTCCAGTGACACCACACCACAGACCACTCAAATTGGATCATTGTTCACGAGCCCAGCTGTGCCATCCTTTAATATATTTGCCAACACCGCTTCATCCACGACTGTTCCGACGCAGCCCACCAACTTATTCGGTAGTACCATCAACAAACCAGCCACAGAAACAGGGGGAGGCATGTTCAACCCTCAACCTTCGTCGGCCACGGGAAGAATATTTGGCTCCAACATTTCCGCAGCAGCCCCGGCTCAGGCCAGCGGAGGTATGTTCGGTTCCAGCCCCTCTGTGCCGACTCCGGTGTTCGGAGCTTCAATTCCGTTCGGGGAGGCGGCCTCCAGTCAAGTCCAGCAGAACACCCCCTTCAAGTTTGGCGCCAGCACGTCCATTCAGCCCCCGGTGATGGAATTTGAAGAGGCGCCCGCCGCCGTCAGCTCGGCTCCCGTGTTCTCTTTCGGCACGGGGGCTCCCGCGCCGCACCCCAGCAACTCCCAGTTTAACTTCAGCATGGGCGCTCCCTCCTCCGCCTTCCACTCTACCCCACTGTTGAGCAGTAACATTTTTGGATCTGCACAAAGTACAACTTCACAACTTCCTTCGTCCAGTGTATTTGGGTCGGGATCCTTGAGTACGACAGCGACCAAACCACCTGTTGCCATGTTTGGCACCGCACCGCTCTCCAGTGACACCACACCACAGACCACTCAAATTGGATCATTGTTCACGAGCCCAGCTGTGCCATCCTTTAATATATTTGCCAACACCGCTTCATCCACGACTGTTCCGACGCAGCCCACCAACTTATTCGGTAGTCCCATCAACAAACCAGCCACAGAAACAGGGGGAGGCATGTTCAACCCTCAACCTTCGTCGGCCACGGGAAGAATATTTGGCTCCAACATTTCCGAAGCAACCCCGGCTCAGGCCAGCGGAGGTATGTTCGGTTCCAGCCCCTCTGTGCTGACTCCGGTGTTCAGGGCTCCAATTCCGTTCGGGGAGGCGGCCTCCAGCCAAGTCCAGCAGAGCACCCCCTTCAAATTTGGAGCCAGCACGTCCATTCAGCCCCCGGTGATGGAATTTGATCAGGCGCCCGCCGCCGGCAGCTCGGCTCCCGTGTTCTCTTTCGGCACGGGGGCTCCCGCGCCGCCCCCCAGCAACTCCCAGTTTAACTTCAGCATGGGCGCTCCCTCCTCCGCCTTCCCCTCTACCCCTGGAGCGATGGCTAACCCAGCACAGAGGAGAATTAAGAAAGCCGTACGAAGTAGCGTGCTGCTGTGAAATGAACCGTCTATTTTATAATATTTTTTTTATTATATTTAAGTTATATGGAACATTTTTTTTTGTATTATTTGGTATACACCACCTCATTAGGCTGAGCCTGTACCGAGGTGGTATAATGTTTTTTTTTTTAAAGCTTGTTATAAAGCTTGTTATTTTAGTACCTAAACAATAATTGTTATATTTAAGACTTGAAACATTACACAAATTCAGAAATAAAAAGAATGTTTTTGTTGTGAGTCAAATTTTAAATAGAAATGTTTATACTATTTTAGGGTTTAATTTATACTATTATAATTATTATTGATTATCTTATACAATTCCCTGGCTGGTAAATATTTATACTCTGACGTATAAATAAGTATTTGGTAACTGTGGCATTATGTTATAACTAGTTGTATGTAACACATGAGATCCAACTGTCGATAGCGATAGTATGTATAGTTGAAGAATAAGAATCAAACTATAAACCCATAATTCCAAATTATTGAAAATCTTAACACATGTTGGTATTATGTCAAGATAGGACAGTATGGAGGTCAGTCCTGTTTTCCTTCCCGGAATATGAAAACAGCATGATGGTTCTGTATGTATGTTTGGAGATTAAGTACCTATCTATACCTATACCAAACTATTAAGTCTTCTTACATGTTGTGTATAGGCGACTGTCATACAAATTCTATGAAGAAATGTCGTCACTAAATTCAATTTTTAAAAAAATTATTAAAAAAAGTTTAAGATGTGCTAATACGATGTGCGAAAATTAAATTATCTAGTTGGGGTGTTTCGGCTTTTTTCGATATTTTTAAAAAATTTGGATATATAGGCAGTTAAGGTAGGCGCGCATGGAAGCTAATTTCATCGGCCGATTAATTATCGGTGAGCTACAACATACGAATTACATGTAAGAGCGCGCATGAAAGCTAACAGAATCGGCCGATTTCAAATCTGTGACGAGACACAAAAAAATCGGCCGATCGAGATCGGCAGATTTTTTGTAACCAATCCTGTTGTATGAGAGAGCGCGCATGGCGCTTGCTCACCGATAATTTAATCGTCCAAGCGCAGTAGATCGAGAAGTACGTTGTCAGTGTTGTCAAACGAAATGTCAGAAAATATGTATGAAATAAATTTTGATTCCGAACAATTAATTACATTAGTTGAAGCACGTCCTTCATAGTATGATTAAATATTAAAAAAATATAGTGACCGCCAAATTAAGCAAAAATTGTGGTTGGAGATTAGCGAAATTTTAATAACTGGTTGGTTTACTTACAAAACCCCTCAAGGTGTGATCTTAAATCTTCGTAGGACCGGACAAATTGTCCTTTCGGTAATATAGCACTTATTATATGAACCCAGGGATTTTTTTGAAGTTTCTGAATATATGAATGTTGACCGCCGTGTTATTTCCAATCGTACGATTCTATAAGCTTCCATGCGCGTTAGAACCGATCGGCCGATTTATTATCGGCCGATAAATAAATCGGCCGATAATAATCGGCCGATTTAATTAAGCTTCCATGCGCGACTTACCTTAAACTCATAAATTTCACATAAAAAAAAAATTTTTCTTAATAAAAAATGTTTGAGAAACCCTGGAATTATTTTGAAAAAACTTATTTTAAATTTTGTATTTTTCTATATTTGTACCAATTTTCAGTGTTCTAGCTTTTATGGTTTCTGAGATATATGGAAAAATAAAGTAAAAATTCAAAAGTTGATAACCCCTGATTGAAACAAAAATTCAAAATTCTGAGTATAAAAGTTTTGTAGGCCTATAACTGTTTTTATATTCTGGAATTTTGGGCTGTGTAAATTGAGCGGATCAAAAGTTATAAGACACACACACACACACACCCTCACTCACACACACACACCCTCACACACACACACTCACACACACACACACACACACACACACACACACACACACTCACACACACACACACACACACACACACACACACACACACACACACACACAACACACACACACACACACACACACACACACACACACACACACACACACACACACACACACACACACACACACCCTCACACACACACACACACACACACACACCCTCACACACAAACATACACCCTCACACGCACACTAAATATTATACTATGTTCTACTCCAAATTCTGAGCCTCTAAGTTGGTGTTTTTTGACTTCAAAGTTGGAAAAACCGTGAAAAATATAGACCCTGCATACAATCTTGCGTATCCTGTCTTGAAACATTGTCGATATGTTAAGAGAACAAAGTTATCTTGAACAAATCGACAGTTGCATTAACGATTGATCAAATAATACTTGATTGATACACGGTTTAATTTTTTTAAAATTGCGTCAAAATTGAGTCTTTCAATTCATAAAATATGTGTATTAAGGTTAGTGGTACAAATTTGAATACAAAATTAAAGATACGTACGGAATATAACCTAAACAACCTCACTGTACCTAACCTATTATGTGTACGATCATGATTTTTTTCTGGTAACAGTTCAATAGTGATGCTTATAGAAAACGATACCGTTGTGAGTCAGTACCCAATAACATTAAAAAAAACCTTAATTTTTTTGTAAGCCTCATTTTTCCACTAACTTTCATTGGCTTTTGGAACAACAATTTCACATAACTTTTTTTTCCACAAGTTATCTTAAAAACCACTACCATTCATAGAGAGCTAGCCCTGCAAATTTCATTCGCCTTGTATTATAGGGTCGTTTTGAAAAAATCACTTAAATTGTACGAGTTCTAAAAAGCGATATTTTTTCCTTGAGACAAAAATATACGAAAGACTACTTAAAAAGTAATTTTGTTAAGTGATTACGTAGAGTGAAAAGTTTACTAAATTTGATACAATTTATTGTATTGTATTTTTTTTTTTTCTCTTGTTTTTTTTTATTGTTAGATTTTACAAATATGTTACATATGCATTATTTAACAATCTCTTATATTTTTATAGTAAAATTTCGAAATATGTAGTAAAATAGTTGGAAAAAAAACACCATAAAAATATACGCCTGGTATTATGCAAACAGTATAACTTTAAGATATAGGTAGGTACAATAAAATGCGAAAGACGTGTTTCATTAATATATTTATAAATAATTATTCTATACGTGTGTATGTCACTCAACTCAAAAACAGCTGAATTGAATTTGATGGAATAACAGACGAGCCAACGTTCGGGTAGGACATTGTATTCATAATAATACGAAAAACGAAAAAATAATAAACAATACGAAAAAAGATGAATAAAATAATAAATTAACTTTCCAGTATCTAAATATTTTTCTAGCGACGAAAGGGAATGAAAAGGCGGAATTATAATAAGCTTATTCCAGATAAGAATCTTTGAAAAATTAAATAAAACATGCAGAACAACCATTATTATACCTAGAATAAACGGAGCACTCAGACCAGTAACGTCCGATCCAAGCATCTCAAAGGAAGCCAAAATTGCAGTTCATAATGAAATCGTGGTGCCTGCTTTGACGTGTGCTAGTGAAACATGGACCTCGCAAAAGACACATGAAAGTAGAATAAATGCTGTAGAAATGAGATCACTAAGAAGAGTATGTAATAGAACGTAATATGATAGAATAAAAAATGAGGACATAGGGAGAGAATGCAAGATAAAGAAGGATATTATATGTAAAATGAAAGTGAATACTTCGAGGTGGTTTGGACATAATACAGAAATCACATAGAAAGATTGAACGATGAACGACTGACCAAAAAAATATACATGGGTGCAAGAGATGGAGTGAATAGCAGAGGTCGCCCCAGAAAGGGATGGCATGACCATGTGAATGATATATTGAAAGAAGGAAACATAAAAAGTTTGAACAATCAACGAGCATGTATGAGACGATGCATGGATGTAAAGGAAGCCAGAAATGTGTGCAAAAATAGAGAAGTATTGCGCTTGATTCTCTCTGCTTACCCCGTAAGGAACATGGCGTGATGGTATATGTATGTATGTACCTATATAAATATACAGGCAGGACAACGTCTGCCGAGTTTTACACTACACCACACTAATTGAGCCATAATTTATGTTATTGAAGCATACATATTCTTATATACCATCATACATACCACTACGACATGTCCCTCACCCGAAAGCAAAATTTTTCTATCAAGAAACACATTCATCGCCCCGTCAACATTCTTCTTCATTTAGTAGGCCTAGTTGGTCTGTTTTTCAGAAAATATGCCTTCTGGGATGACGAAGTCCAACTATCCTTCCATATCTTAGGTCTTTCAGGTAGACGGCGACCAGGGGGGATTTTATTTGCTGCTTTATACGCAAGACTATCACTGTCCATCCTGTCTACGTGGTCCCTCCAATGTCTTCCTTTAGATCCTTTAGATGTCCTTTATTCCACATGTTTTCCTTATTTCAACAATGCAAACACGATCTTGGAGAGATTTTCCAGTGATTGACATTCGAACTTTCATTTCATTTCGTACAGTGTCTGCTTGCGTTTCCACAGTATACGTCATGGTCGGTCGCACGCATGTCTTATAATATTCTGACCTTACTGTCAATACGCATGTGTTTATTTTTCCAAACCATATTATTTTGACATCTAGATACGACAGATGATTTATTGACTCGTTCGCGGATTTCAGTGTTTAGGTCATTATGGATGCAGATCTCTACTCCTAAATATTTGAAACTCATTATTTGTTCCACGGGCTTATCATCAACAGTTAGCTTACACTTTGAAGGTTATTTGGATGTATATTTTTTATTTACTGACTGATTTTGCCTCTGAGGTACCACGTGGATTTTGTTAAACATTCTTTGCAAGTCGTTCTCTGCCTCAGCTATTAACGCCGTATCGTCAACATAATATGTAATCGTCTAATATTACGTTCGTCTGTTGTTCACGCTGCACATTTCCACGTTTCGGAATATCGTTTACATGGACGTGCCATCCTTTTCTTGGGCGACCCCGACCTCTTCTTCGATTTCTTTCCGCCTTGTATATTATCTTCGTCAGGGTAACCTCATTCATTCTTTGCAAGTGGTCAAACCATCTCAATGTGTTAATTTTCATGTCATTAATTATGTACTTCATCTTACATTATTTCCGTGTATCATCGTTATGTATCTTGGTGTACATCGTTCTGTTACAAATTCGTCTAAGCGATCCCATTTCAACTGCATTTATTCTGCTTCCGTGCATTATGAATGGCAAATTTTACATCCTTTGATATGTTGCGCTTTAGGAAATATTCACCCAAATTATATTTCATTAATTACCTGTAGGTATTCATCAATAATACATTTGAAATATTTTAGTAGGCTTGGTAAATGTAAGCATCTATTTTGACAATTGTAGATCGTAGTCATTGATTGTCCTTTCATTTGGGAGAAATTCCAACTGCCGATTCGTTAAAGAGAATTTATTTCTCTAAATGAATCGACAGTATTAATCTTAGTCCCGTGTGAGAGTATTTTGTGCAGCAGTAGGGTTTTTGTATGGTTTTTTCAACTTTGAAATCAAAAAATATCAACTAAGAGGCTTCGCAGCATATATATTCCATACATTGATTTACTCAAATTTTATAACAGATTATTTAGTGTATATGTATGTATGACTTTATAACTTTTGATCCGCTTGATAAACTGGCCCTAAAATTTCAAAAAGTATATAAAATTGAAAATAAAAATAATTTTACTCAATATTTCGATTTTTCGTTTCAGTCAGGGGAAATCGACTTGTTTTTTTTTCCATTTATCTCAAAAACCATCAAAGTTAGAACAATGAAAATTAGTACAAATATAGAAAAGTACAAAATCTCAAATTTGTTTTTTTGTATAAATTCCAGAGTAGGTATATCTAACATTTTTTGTAAGGAATATATAATTTTTACGATAAATTTATGTGTTCAACTGCTTTTTTTCCAAATATTTTAAAAATATCGAAAAGGCCGGAACAACCCAAGTAGATAATTTAATTTTCTATAAAAAATATTAAAATTTTAGTAGTACTTCTTAAACATTTTGTAGCAATTTTTATTCAGGTAAATTTAATTTATTGACGACATCGTTTCATACAATTTGTTATTTGTAAGGTAGTATACACAACATAATATTTACGGGGACTCAATAGTCTGATACATAATCTCCAAACATACATACATACCATCATCTGTTCATATTCTGGGTAGGAAAAAATACTGACCTCCTTTCTAGTCTATCTTGACATACATACCTACATGTTTTATATAGAAAACAAAATATCTAAAATTGTTTTTTTTAATTAATTAAATAATTAATTAGATTAGATTATTTATTGATAATAAAATGAAGAAGATACAAATACAATTATTCACTAGAACTAGAAATTAAGTGCGTGTGTACATATGTGTGTGTATGTGTATTATTTATTGATAAATCTTGTAATTGATAGGATACAATGAACACCTCACTAGGAAGTCCTGTGCCGAGGTGATCATTTGAACATTTGTGTGACATCATAGATACTACAATATGTATATAGTTCTTGTATTAAATTATACATGAAGTAATATTTGAGAAAAAAATGTGAAGTTAAATTATGTTTGATTGGGTGTAATTATGTTATTGATTTGTTCTGAACCGGTGTTGTATATCCATGCGGTTATGTGTTTTTTTGTATTTTTGTGACGATGTGATTTGTGGTAGTAGTTTTAATGAGGTTGGTAGGCAATTATGTAATTTGATGGTACAGTATTTAAATTTCAATTGTTTATAAATATCTTCAATTATTCGTATTCTTCAATTATACGTATTCTTCAATTATTCTTATTATCGCCATCGAAAGTTGTTTCTCGTGTGTTACATGCAAATAGTGAAAAGAAAACAAAATTTATTCAAATATTCAATAAATTGAATATATGGTACGTATTCTGCAACTATACGGCAGTATCGCTATCCTATCGACAGTTGGATCTCACATGATACATGCAACTAGTAATATGTAAACGAGAAAAGAGAATTTACACCATATTCGGCATACCACTGATATTGAAAAGTTTTGTACAAATCGTAAGATGCTAGATCCAGTAGTAGTAGTCAATGTTCCAAAGGTATTTCATACATAATGTTTGATGTCACATATTGACAAATATTTGCAATAATACATATTAAGTCTATAACATGTACATTACATAGTAAAATGCAATATGAAAAATCCCTTTCTATGGATATCATTCGTAATAAAACTTGGTAATGCGTTCCAAAGTTTGAAAAGTGATTTAATTTCATTTTTAATTACATCTATTGAAATCATTTAGTAAACAAATCATAAACAGAATGTTTTTATTTGTCATTTATATGCTCATAGCATTTAAAAATCGGTGAGATACGATCATACTACGAAACAATCATGTAATTAAAATCAATAGAAAAAGTAGAATTACATAAAAGTAGAAGGTAGACTTTATGAATGAGACGCACAGTAGTGAAAGATTTGGCGAATGAAGGCGAGGAAGGCTTACCCCACATGATGGGAATAAATGGCCAGGGTGACGAAGAAGAAGAAGAAAAGGTAGAGTTAAAATATATTTTCTTTGATTAAGTATAGTACATATATAAAATAAATTTATTTTAATATTGGCGGAAAGACTAGAACGCACACGCGCATAATAATCTAAGATGGTGCAGTATTAAAACGCTAATTTTATGAACTAAAAATATTACAATCCAACTGTCGATTTGTTCAAGAGAATTCATTTCTCTTAACATATCAACAAAGTATCAAGTCAAGATACGCGAAATTTGTTTGCAGGGTCTATATTATTTACGGCTTTTCCAGCTTTGAAGTAAAAAACACTAACTTAGAGGCTTCGCAGCATATATGTTCCATTTATACTGAGAATATTGAATTTTTGAATCATCCAGGGATCATCAACTTTTAAATTTTTACTTCATTTTGCATACATCCCAAAGACCATAAAAGCTAAAACGCTGAAAATTGGTGTAAATATGGACAAATTTTAATATCTCGAATATACTTTTTCAAAAAATTCCGGTTTGCCATTAATTGTTTTATTAATTAATATTATTAATTGCTTGTAGCACATGAGATCCAACTTTCGATAGCGATAGTATATATAGTTTATATTTTGTTTACTATATAAAACATGTAGGTATGTATGTCAACATAGAATAGTATGGAGGTCAGGCCTTTTTTCCTACCCTGAATATGAAAACAGCATGATGGTATGCATGTATTTTTGGAGATTAAGTATCAAAATATTAAGTCTTCTTACATATTTTGTATAGGCGACTGCCATACAAATTTTATGAAGCGATGTCGTCACTAAATTCAATTTAAATAAAAATTGTTAAAAAAGTGTACCTACTACTACAGTGTTCACATTATCTAGTTGAGGTGTTTCAATTTTATTCGATAATTTTTTGAAATTTTAGAAACATGGGAATTTATACACAAATTTATCATAAAAATTGTTTTACTAAATATAAAATGTTTGAGATAATATGGAACTTTTTTGAAAATACAAATTTGAGATTTTGTATTTGTCTATATTTATACCAATAAGATGCGTTCTAGCTTTTATGGTTTTTGAAATATATGAATGTTGACCGCCGTGTTATTTCCAATCGTACGATTCTATAAGCTTCCATGCGCGTTAGAACCGATCGGCCGATTTATTATCGGCCGATTAATAAATCGGCCGATTTATTTAAGCTTCCATGCGCGCCTTACCTTAAACTCATAAATTTAACATAAAAAAAATATTTTTCTTAATAAAAAATGTTTGAGAAACCCTGGAATTATTTTGAAAAAACTTATTTGAGATTTTGTATTTGTCTATATTTGTACCAATTTTCAGTGTTCTAGCTTTTATGGTTTCTGAGATATATGGAAAAATAAAGTAAAAATTCAAAAGTTGATAACCCCTTATCGAAACGAAATTCAATATTGTGAGTATAAAAGATTTGTATTCCTATAACTTTATATATTTTCTGAAATTTTAGGCTCTGTGAATTGAGCAGATTAAAAGTTAAAGGGGGGAAGACACATACACACACAGTACACACATATACACTATAATATTATGTTCTACTCCGATTTGTAAGTAAATCCATTTATAGAACATACATATATGCTGCGAAGAATCTAAGTTGGTGTTTTTTTGACTTCAAATTGGAAAATCCGTGTAAAATATAGACCCTGCATACAAATCTCGCGTATTTTGGCTATTATTAAATCAATTTAACCTCAAAGATTGCTAAAATCTGACGCTGATCGAAATCTTACTTTAATCATCTTCACTAGTAGCCGTGCTGTCTTGTATTGAAAAATGTTAATCGGTTATTCACTTTGGTTTTTTCAACTGTCGATTTGTTCAAGAGAATTTATTTATCTTAACATATCGACAAAGTTTCAAGCCAAGATACGCGAGATTTATATGCACTTAAAACACTTATTCAAATATAACTGCATTTTTCCAAAAACAACATAAGGATAGAAAAGGGAGATGATGTGGAGCGATCAATGTGGATGGTGGGTGTGATGGGATATACATACGTTTGTTAGGTAATTATGAAGAAGAGTGAGCGTCTAAGGCGACATGTGATGGTAAAAAGCGATGGGGCAATTCTAATATGCAATACTAAATTTTCTCAAACTTAATTTATACCCACATACTTTCATTTGGAAATTTGATGGACTGCTGCCCAAGTTAGAGAGGCATTTGCCCAGGTGATAGCCAACGTCACATCGCTCGGGGGAACCTAGGACTCATGAAGAAATATTTCATTCGGAAGTTTTATTGAGGGTATCCATTAATTTATTATTTTATTAATAATGCATATAAAAATGCACATTTATACTTCCAGCGCCTGCCTCACTAGGATTGATGAAGAGGGCACAATACAAAAAGTAATAATAATACTTAACCTAATAATAAACAATAAAAAAAATATATAATAAAAGACATAAATGTAGTTGATGATAGTTGTAGGAAATGTTTGGCTTTTCCGGAAACAATCGAGCATATAATATCGGGCTGTTCTTTTCTCGCGCAATCAGAATATACATTTAGACATAACCAAGTAGCAAAAATAATACATCAAAATTTAGCTATTAAATATAAATTAATGAACGCGATAAACATAAAACCATATTATGAATATGATCCGATTTCATTTTTAGAAAATAATAATATTTCGCTTTATTACGATAAAACAATATTAACTGACCGGTCATTTCAACATAACAGACCCGATTTAATAATACATGATAAAATTAAAAAAATAACATATATTTGCGACTTGGCTATTCCAAATTCTAGTAATATTATAAAAACTTTTGATGAAAAAATTAGAAAATACACCGCTTTAGGTAACGAGATTAAAAGACTTTGGCATTCTCGTAAAATAATAATATTACCGTTCATTATTTCAGCCACTGGCATTATTCCAAAATCGTTAATCCGTAATTTAGAAATTATAGATTATTCGAAAAATTTAATAATAAAAATGCAAAAAACGGTAATTATGAATACATGTAGAATCGTAAAAGATTTTTTAAACGTTAATATTCGGGAATCAGTAGGGTTGTTAGGTAGTATAGAGACCTCCTCAGAGCCTAATCCTTTGATATTTTATGTATCTGGATGGGTGAACTATTCCCAATTAAAAGCTTGATGATGCGTTTGTTGCATTTTATTTTGCTCTTTTAAATAATTTACAATTTACGCATTCTTTTGCTAATTCTTTTGAGGAAGTGTATAATGGTAATAATAATAATTGAGTGTTATTATTTGTAGTGCTTAATTGTTATTAATATCATTAGTAAATCGGCCAGCGCCGTAAATAAAAAAAATAACATACATTACTATTTAAATAAAATAAAAAAAACATACATTACTATTTCAAATATGCGACGTACCTAAGCTATTCCAAATTCTAGTAATGTTATAAAATCTTTTGATGAAAAAATTAGATAATACACCTCTTTTAGGTAATGAGATTTAAAGACTGGCATTCTCGTAAAATAATAATATTATCGTTCATTATTTCATCCACTGGCATTATTAAAATCGTTAATCCGTAATTTAGAATTATAATAGTTTTATCGAAAAACTTAATAATAAAAATGCAAAAAACGATAATAACGAATACATAGAACGGTAATACATAGAATCGTTAAATATTTTTTAAACGTTAATATTCCGGAATCAGTAGGGTTGTTAGGTAGTATAGAGACCTCCTCAGAGCCTAATCCTTTGATATGTTAAGTATGTGGATGGATGAATTATTCCCAATTGAAAGCTTGATGATGCTTTTGTTGCATTTTATTTTTTTATATAAAATAATTTACAATTGACGCATTGATCTGCTAATTCTTTTGAGGAAGTGTATAATGTTAATAAAAATAATTGATTGAATTGAAAAGAAAAGGAGGCCTCCGTCCAGGAATGGACGGTAACAGGCTGTAGAAAAAGAAGTTGCAACATGTGATCAATATTTTATATCAAATAATGCCATAAAGCAACAAGTCTAAGTTATTTTTAACATTTTTGACGTTATCCGACCTGAAATGGAACATTTTCTTAGAAAGCGGTTGCATGAAATAATTCACGTGTTTTAACACGTTCGTTTATGATGATGTTAGTAGAATAGTGTTTCTCCTCTTTTCTATTATTCCGGGTGTCCCGGATAATAAAAAATACAACAGGCAAAATACACATTATTTTTTTACCACACATTTGTTTACAAATTATTTTATTTCTTCATATTAGGTGCAATTACTTTAATATTTTCAGTTGTATATATTTAGGTAGATAATTTTTTTATAATATATAGTTTTTTTTTATTTTGTACCCACATACAGAAAATGCCTTTTCGGGAATTAAGATGTCTTTTGAATTTTGCTTTGTATATGTGTTTTAATTTAATGGATGAAGAAAAGTTGGAAGGCCGAAGCTCCGATGGCTGGACGGAGAGGTGAAGGATGCGAACAGCATCGGCGTCTATGACTGGCGTAATGCGTCGCAGGATCGACAGTCACGGAAGCGGGCTCTGCAAGAGGCTATGACCCGACCTGGGTTGTGGAGCCACAGATGATGATGATGATGATATGTGTTTTAATATTTGTAACATATGCTATTTTTTTTTAGGTGAGACAAGACTAGTGTTTGGGCATACACGCATGTATCGTACTTCATTTTGTAAGGTTATGCACACCCGCAAATCTGTCGCTGGTCAATTCACATTGTACAACCCACATTACCAACTGTACCGACCGCCGTGACACAGTTGCTAAACCGTTTGTTTTCTGTGCGGGCGTCCTGGTTTCGATTCCCAGCAGAGGAGAAATTTATATAAATTTATTTCTCACGCAAATATTGCTTCTCTGGGATGGAAACATTGGTTAGTTGGATGAAATTGCCAAAAAATCGCCACTTGCGCAGGGTGCAAGGAAGTGTTCATTATTATTATTATTATTATTGTAGTATATGCCGTCATGGTTTATGATGATTTAAAAATTGCGAATTTCTTTTATTTGTTTTCTAGATAGACATCAATGAAAGTTGGGTTAGTTACATCATTTATAACTTAAAAACGGCTGGACCAATATTAGTGCTCTCTTATTTGTTGGATTCGTCTCCGCCCCGAAAAGCAGAATAAATATTTAAATATCGGGAATATTAACGGACAAAATAATATATCTAAAAAAATCACGTAAAAAAAACTATACAGAAATAACATTTTTAATTAAATGAATATACACACCGTAATTCGAGCGTGAAAGTGTTATTGATTTGAATATATTTTTTAATTGCATATACGCAAACATTGGATTTTTTTCCTGTTGGGAGTCAGGAAAAAAAATCATGTTATTGTCAGTAAAAATGTAATTGAATTTTTAGTATTTTATGTATATATTCTTATTATTTTTATGTCCTAATAAACTTTTACCTATACTGAATATTTTTTTGTATTCATTTTATTACGATATTAAAATCCTAAATAATGATTAGCACGAAAATTATAAGTCAGCACGAAATTCATCGACTGTTAGGTGGTACTAAGATTGCCGGGTCAGGTAGTTTATTATAATTAACATATAACCTCATAATTAATCAAACGCAAAATAATAAATAAATAGTTATTTTTACGTTTTCCGGGTCTGATTATATTAAGATTGGATAAACATTGAAAACAATCAACGTTGGATAAAACATAGCACCGGTGGTACAGGGTAATAGTAAATGCATCGAATGTTTCGTTGCGACAAAATGCATAGATTGACACTATTACGAGATGCAATTATAACGCAACGCGCATGATTCATTCTATACGGTATTCGTTTTGAAATCGGGAAGGTATATCAGGCAGAAGCTTGTAAGGAACCCTTACAGTGCGTTTTGGAACTGCAACCGGTGCAACACTCCCTCTTCCCTAGAAGCAGCAGCCAACATCGGTACTGGTCTTAGAGGAAAAGTTTCAAAGTATATTTTGATAGAAAACAGCGAATGCATCTGAAGCGGTCCTAGAACTTATTAGCCATGGCTTGCAATTCGTTCATGTAAGTTTATTTTTAATTTATCTATTATTTTTATTAATTTATTTCATGTCTATTATATCTTAACCTGATTTTTTTTAATGTTCAATATAAAATGATGATTGATTATTATTGAATTAAAATGTTATGAGAGCTCAAAATAAATTTATGCGATTGATCAATATTTAATTTCAAGAACTGAAAAATATATTTTTATTTTAAAATTCTTTAAATGACGCACTATTTATTTTTTATTTCAATTTTTAAAAAAATTCGAGATGTTTATCCAAAAATAATAGAAATGTATACGCGATGTTCAACAAATGCCTTTATTGTTTCTCCCTGGATACGCTAAAATAATAAACTGCAATACTGTTCTGTTTTAATAGACATCGAGTATTTAAGATAAATCATAGCACAAGTTATCTGAATCATAATTTTAAATCGGTCCAATTTCTAGAGATCTAGAGCATATTTTATGCATAATAATATAGGCTATAATTAGATGGATGGTGTCAGGGCGGATAGCGCACCGGGTTAGTAATTCAGTGATCGCGAGTTCGAGTTCTGCCACTACAGATTTCGCCTATAGTGCAAGCATTTATGCTTAGTTTAGGGAATGTATGAGTATGTATATGTACTTGTTACAAAGACATAATATACATTATATTAAAAAAAAATATTTTGTACGTAAGAAAATTACGAAGAAGGTTGTTTTTTAAGAAAGAAACTAGATTTGAAGACAGTTAAATTAGTTTACAATAGTAATGTTATTTCTCATATTAACTACTGCTCAAGTGTAGTATTTATGAGGAATACAAGGGAGAAAAAAAGTTACAAACTTTGCAAAATAGAGCAATGCGGACAATTTTAAAATGCAGCAGATTTACCCTAATCAAATATATTGAAGTTGTATATAAAACAGCAAATAATTTTAAATGTATTAATTTTCAAATATAAATTATCACCGCGATATTTGCAAAAAAATGTTCTGTATAATTTCGAAGTTCACAACTACCCGACGAAAAGTCGGCGGGACTTTAGACTGTCTCAGACTAACCTGGCTATTACCTACACAAAATAATGTGTATTACAAAGGTTTTCAACTGTTCAATAGTTTGCCAGAATGTGTGAAGGAAGCATCTGGTCTAGTCGCTTTCGTCGCCTAAGTGTTGAATACATAAAGGAAAATTTCTTTTAAGATATTGTGTGCTTCCTTTGAATTTTTGTGTAAATTTGAATATTTTCTTGTTTTTTGTTATTTCGTACTGTGATAACTTTTTATTTTTCAACTTCTTAATATGTTTATTGGCTATACTAGATGTAAGAAAATGCATTTATTTTTTACAACTAAATAAAATATTCATACAAACATACATAATTTTACACTGGTTCATCAAAAGTCACGTGTTTTTTGACTTAAAGTTGGAAAAACCGTGCAAAAACTCTACTAGTGAATAAAATTCTCTCACACGTGACTAAGATTAATCAATTCTCTTGAACGAATCTGAATTTTCTTTTATGTATATTAATGCTTTCTTTGTAAAAAAATCAAAATTTTTATTAACCCTTATGCATGATTTTTTCTTAAAAAAAAAAGGGTAAAGTGTTTATTCACTCCTGAATCCGGGAAAGATACTAAAACGAGTGGATCGTGGCTAACGCTAAACTCCTCAATAACAAGTCATTCTATAAAGTATTCAAATTTTGTATGGAAAATATTCAGCATTTCATGAAATGAGTTTGTTAAATTATTTTTTTATTTAAATATTTTAATATGAAAACTTGATAATTCTCCAATGCCATTTTATGAATGTGATGTGCCTTTTTAACAATTTGAAAATAAAAGTTTCAAATTTCAAGTTTCCTCAGATTGGGGTCTCAGTAAGTATCAAATATACAAATTTGCAAAATTTAAAAAAAATCAAATAAATACTTTATTTTATAATCGATGAAGTAAAATAAACACGCCATACATAGCACACAGCACGCAGCACACACACACAGATACATTGTGATGAAACTTTCAGCATACGATCTCAGCATGATAATACTACATAGTTGATTATCCGCAATAAAAAAATATTCTTATAAATTGCGAAATCGTAAATTCCCACCATATCCCTTTGGGTTAGTGAGGATTAAAGAAATTCCGTTTCCTGTCCATTTTTGAAAAACATAATTATTTTTACTCCTCACTAACCCAAAGGGATATAGTGGGGAGTTATGATTTCGCAATTTTCAAGGCTATGTTTTATTGCAGATTATCAAATTGTATCATGCTGAGATTGTATTCTGAAAGTTTCATCACAATGTATCTGTGTGTGTGTGTATATTCTATGTGCTATGTACTGCGTGTTTTGTGCTATGTAGGGTGTGTTTATTTTACTTTATCGATTATATGCTAAAGTACTCTTTTTTTCTATCAAATATTTCAAAGAGACTCCAAACTCAGGATACTTAAAATATAATTTTTATTCTCAAAATGGTTAAAAGACACATCACTCTCATAAAATGGCATTGACTTATTATATATTCATTCATTCATTCATACCAACACGGCATATCCCACAATGTGGGGTAATCAGCGAAAGGTGTGCGGGTGTGCATTGCCTTATAAAAGGGAGCACAACATATCTGTGTATACCCACACACCAGTCTCGTTTCACCTAAAAAGGCACTATATTCAGAATGGGTGGTGAACCTCATTGCTGAACTATGTGAGATGTTATTGTTGCCTGTTGTATTTTCGATTACCCGGCTCTTACGGGACACTCGAAAACAATAATAGAAAAGAGTGGAAGCACTATTGTAAGCCGGTGCCTCACAGCTAATATAATTATAAAATATTTAAAAAAATAATTTAACAAACTCAATTCATCATAATGCTGAATATTTTCCTTACAAAATTTGAATATTTTATAGAACGACTTGTTAGTGAAGAGTTTAGCGTTGGCCACAACCCACTCGTTTTATATTACGAATTCAATAATATTCATTATGTGATACATGAATAGGAATATATTATGTAAATACTCACTCATTTTTGTAGTCTTACCATTTCGTATGAAAAAGTTTTAAACAATTTTTGTCCTTATTAAAACACAACAAAAAAAATTCCAAGAGAGTTGTTTGGGCATTTCTCACATATAATTTAGGAAATCCGTTGTATCCTGGAATTTTGTATCGGTTGTGGATTTCATCCCAGGCTGGCCACTGCCCTATTCCATCTTTTATTACATCGCGTTGTGGAAATACTGATGTTCTCGCTTTCTTTCATATTTCTACATTCTCTGTTGAATGGTAACTAGGTTTACCACGCTTATTTTCATTTTGAACTGCCAAATATTAACATGGCGCTGATGCCAGTACGGTTGAAAAATCAACCGGTTAAATATTCCGTTTAATATTTGATTTTTGATAATTTGCTCGTTTATATAACAGCCATTAATTGACCACTGTGACGTCAATTATATGATAAATCGGACGGAGGTACCATTTTATAATTTTCATTACTATTTTAAAAAAATAATAAATTGTTGTCCTACATACACATAGGAAAAATTGAGTGTATCTCTTGCCAAATAAAAGTGCTAGAATTTTTTTTAAATATTATAATTTTCTTCCAAATTTGCCGTTAATTGACTTGAACACAATGTTACGTGTAATTTTATTTTACGTCAGAGGTACATTGTAGTCCTACATACACCTTAAAAAAATTGAGGGTATCATTTGTCGAATAAACGTGCTAGAGTTTTTTTTAATATTACTTATATTTTTCTTTAAAATATGCGGAAGGAAGTATGTTAGGACAGAAGGATTGAAGGGTTTGATTGTAGGAAGTACGGAAGGAAGGAAGGACCGAAGGAAAGAAGTTATAAAGGAAATAAGGATGGAAGTAATATCGACGGAAGGATGGATGAAGGAAAAAAGGATGGTAGGAAGGAAAGTAGAACGGAAAGAAGGATGGCCGGAAGGGACGAATGACGGAAGGAACGAAAGACGTAAAGAAGGAAGGACATTAGAAAAGAACGAAGGACTAACGTAGGACAGTAGGACGGAAGGAAGGAAGGAAAGAAAGAAGAAAGGAAGGAAGGAAGGAAAGAAGGAAGAAAGGAAGGATTGACAGAAGTGCGTAAGCAGGACGTAATTAAGTACCTACGTAAATAAAAAAATAATACACGCATGTGTCATGCTTTATTTTATTAGGTTATGCGTATCTGCAAACCTGTCGCTGGTACCCTACATGGTGGGATATGCCGTGACGAGGTTTACTTTATTTATATGCAGATAATTTTCAATTTTTTTTCGATAATTTTACCGTTCATTGATGCATAAATAAGTAAATAATTAAACAAACGAGTAAATCTTAATAAATAAAACGATGAGAGTGTTAGTGTGTGTGTGTGTGGGTGTGTGTATTTGTGTGTATGTGTGTGTGTGTGTTTGTGTGTGTGTGTGTGTGTGTGTATGTGTGTGTGTGTGTGTGTATGTGTGTGTGTGTGTGGGTGTGTATGGGTGTGTGTATTTGTGTGTGTGTGTGTGTGTGTGTATGTGTGTGTGTGTGTGTATTTGTGTGGGTGTGTATGGGTGTGTGTATTTGTGTGTGTGTGTGTGTGTGTGTGTGTATGTGTGTGTTTGTGTGTGTGTGTGTGTGTGTGTGTGTATGTGTGTGTGTGTGTATGTGTATGTGTGTTTGTGTGTGTGTGTGTTTGTGTGTGTGTGTGTGTGCGTGTGTGCGTGTGTGTGTGTGTGTGTGTGTGTTTGTCTCACACCTTCCAAATAACCAAGATTATCTAAAAATCTTATTTATGTGCGTACATGCACCAGTATACCTGACGCAGTGTCACGCTAAAATATGCGATAAAAATGCCGAATTATTAAAAGTACCTATTTCAATAATTATTTTTTCATACAAAATTTAATAATAATAAGCCAAATCTGTTAAAAAAGTGTTCTTTATGCACGCAAACAACTGTTAGTTTAAAAGTTAGAAGAACGTATTTACATAGACAAATACAAAATCTCAAATTCGTTTTTTCAAAATAATTCCAGGGCCTCTCAATCATTTTTTATTAAGAAAAATATTTTTTTATTTTTTTGAAAATATAGGCAGTTAAACAATATCAATATCGCAGTTAAACAATAAAAATATCGAAAAATGCCGAAACGCCCCAACTCGATAATTTAATTTTCTATAAAAATATTAATATTGTAGAAGTACAAATCAAATTTTTTTTACAAATTTTATAAAAAATGATTTAAGTGACGACATCGCTTCATACAATTTGTATGGCAGACGCCTATACACAATATGTAAGAAGACTTAATAGTTTGATACTGAAACTCCAAACATACATACAGAATCATCATGCTGTTTTCATATTCCGGGTAAGAAAAGAGGACTGACCTCCATACTGTCCTATCTTGACATACATATGGGAATATTATTTGGATTTATAGGTTTATAGTTTGATTCTTATTCTTCAAATATACATACTATCGCTATCGACAGTTGGATCTCATGTGTCACATGCAACTAGTCAAATAAAATTTGTTATGAATCGAATTCGAATTTACATTTTGTGGGTAAATACATCTAAAGTAATAAAGCAATCAAAATGTTAGTGTATGTGTGTGTGTGTGTGTGTATGTGTGTGTGTGTGTGTTTGTCTCACGCCTTCTGAAAAACCAAGAGCATCTAAAAATCTAATTTAAGTGCGAACATGTACCAGTATACCTGATGCAGTGTCACGCTAAAAAGAATGCGATAAAAATGCTGAATTTTAAAAATATTTAAATAATTATTTTTTTCATACAAAATTTTCCAAGTCATATCTGTCAAAAAAGTGTACATTTTGCACGCAAATATCTGTTAGTTTAAAAGTTAGAAGTAGGTATTTACACAAAAAAAAATATATTTTGAAGTATAACTTAGCGTTTAAGTGAAAAACATGGTGAATATTTGGTATAATTATAATGTTTAACTTATTTTTAAAGTAAGCCTTTTGTACATAAACGCCGCCATTTTAATATCTTTTCATACAATATTTCATTTTCCCACCGAATGAATATGTTCTTGAAAATAATAAACCTTTGAAATAAATGTAATTATGAAATAATAAAATGAAACACAAGACATTTCGGCAAGTTTTAAGACATATATTGTAAAAATGTGTTATTTATTAGTAAAGATATAGGCATAATAAAATTGCATAATTTGTAAATAATATTTGATTTTTCTGACAATTTTCATTTTTATGGCATCGAACAAACCAATGTAGGTATATTCATAAAATGTTCAAAAAATTATTCAAAAAATATTCAAAAAATGTATCCGAACCATTCGATATTACTTACGTGTTCGAATCGTTTCCATGGCTACAGAAAGAATGTGATATTCAAATAAAATTTGTTAGGAATCGAATTTATTTAGAAGGTTGTTGTAGGTAGGTACCTACCTAATACTATTTACTTACAAATCAACAATAATATACCTATACTGATTTCCTATAGGAAAATTATTTTATTTATTTATTTATCAACCGTTTGTCCGATTATAATGAAACTTTGGTGAATTGTCGAGCGTATGCCCAGGATGGTTTTTGGATTTAAACTTTTTTCTTATTCTTCTTCTTCTTCGTGTATTTGGTCGTTTTACCTATGAAGGGGGAGTATCCTGGGAAAAGAAGGTCCGACTGTCCCTCCATCTCTTCACAGGTCTTCCAGGACGGGTTCTGCATATAAACTTTTTTCTTCTTTTTCTTCAACGTGTACTTGGTCATCTTACCTATGAAGATGAACTATCCTGGGAGATGAAGGTCCAATTTTCCTTCCATCTCTTCGCAGGTTTCTGGATTTAAACTTTTTTCTTCTTCTTCTTCATCGTCTATTTGGTCATTTTACCTTTGAAGGTGGACTAACCTGGGAGAAGAATGTCCAATTTTCCTTCCATCTCTTCGCAGGTATCTGGATTTAAACTTATTTCTTCTTCTTCTTCTTCATCGTGTATTTTTGCTCATTTTACCTATGAAGTTGGAGAATCCTGGGAGAAGAAGGTCCAACTGTCCTTCCATCTCTTCGCAGGTATCTGGGTTTAAACTTTTTTCTTCTTCTTCGTGTATTTAGTCATTTTACCTATTAAGTAGAGCATCCTGGGAAAAGAAGGTTCTTTCATCTCTTCGCGGTTCTTCCAGGATGGTTTCTGGATTTAAACTTTTCTTAACCGACTGATGGGACGGGATGTAATGAAGGGAAGGGAGGCACTAAAGGGCCTGAAGGGACGGGAGGTATAAAACTGCCTGAAGGGACGGAAGGTACTGAAGGGCCTGATGGGAAGGGACGTAATGAGGGATTAAAGGGACGGGAGGTACTGAAGGGCCTGAAGCGGCGGGTCCTGGAGTCTAATTCTTTTTCTTCTTAATTTTATGTAGACCTTTAGGGCAGTTTTTATACAAACTATTTCCTATTGTCTAAATCATCTTCTTCTTCTTTTATGTATACATTTGGGTCATTTTTTTATAAAAATTATTTCCTTTAGTCTAATTATTATTCTTCTTCATTTAAGTACGTAGACTTTTGGGAGAGTTTTAATACAAACTATTTCCAATAGTCTTATTCATTTTCTTTTATGTAGACCTTTTGGTCAGTATTTATACAAACTATTTCCAATAGTCTAAATATTCTTCTTCTTCTTTTTTGTAGACCTTTGGGTGAGCTTTTATACAATCTATTTCCAATAGTCTAATTCTTCTATTAGGTATATGTATTTTTACTTATTTTATGTAGACCATTGGAATAGTTTTTTATACAAACTATTTCTTATAGTCTTATACTTATTTTTCTCTTTTTTATTTAGTCTTTTGGGTTAGTTTTAAGTCTAATAGTCTATTGTGCAGAAATATTATTAACGATATGCACACTTGATGAAAATACATATGAAATGAATGGGATATGGGATGTGACGATATAACCTGCACTAGAATCTTTTCAATACTTTTGTTTAATTAAATTTAAACCATTTATATCATCCTATTTTGAATAATTTTCAACACCTAATATTTAAAGAATGGGGGTTGTGGCCATTACTGAACTCTTCACGACATTTATATTCAAATTAAAAACTATTTACTATAGTTCAAGTCTTCTTCTTCTTCGTTAATGAAGACTTTCAGTCAAATTGAGCAAAAATATAATGCACACTTGATGAAAAAATATAAAAACGAATGGGATGTGACCAATACTAGATCTTTTCAGTACCTACGTTTGTTTAATCAAATTTTTACCACATCCCAACATCCAAAATTACTAAATTTTCAATAGGTACACATTACAATTTGTTTTCGATGATAATATTTAAAAATGGGGGTTGTGGCCAAACCAATCTCTTTACAACGTTGATAAACAGTCATATTTAAAACCATTACGCATAGTCCATGCGAGCAGAAATTGTATAAATATTATACTTCATTCACACTTTATAGCAATATATAAAAAAGAATGGGTTGTGGCCATCACTTGAACATTTTACAATACTTAAACTCAATCAAATTTCAAACCACTTTTCATAGTCTGATATTGCAAAATAATTGGGTGACAATATTATAAAAACGATTGCTTTTTCTTTCACAATTTTACATTCTTGGCCAACGGCGGGACATAAAAGCTAGTACCTAATACAACTTTAAAACCAACAATATACTGATTTCCTATAGGAAAATTATTAAATTACACATTCAATATACAAACTATTTCCTTTAATCGAATTCTTCTTTTTTTTATGTAGACCTTTGGGTGATTTTTTATTCAAACTATTTCCTAGAGTCTAATTTTTCTTTTTGTTAATTTATGTAGACCTTGGGTTTGTATACAAACTATTTCCTATATCTTCTTCTTCTTTTACGTATAAATTTGGTTCACATACATATATTGCAAACTATTTCCTATAGTCTAATTGTTATTTTTCTTCTTTTATGTAGACCTTTGGGTGAGTTTTTATACAACTATTTCCTGGAGTCTAATTCTTCTTCCTCTTCTTTTGTGATAACCTTTGGGACAGTTCATAAATAAACTATTTCTTAAAGTCTAATTTTTCCTTTTTCCTAATTTATGTAGACCTTGGGTTTTTGTACAAACTATTTCCTTTAGTCTAATTCACCTTCTTCTTTTATGTAACCCTTTGGGTAAGTTTTTATACAAACTTATTCCTAATATCTAATACTTCTTCTTCTTATTTTATGTAGACCATTGGGCCAGTTTTGATGCCAACTATTTCTTTTAACGTAATTCTTCTTTTTCTAATTTTATTTAGACCTTTGGAGAATTTTATGTAAACTATTTCCTATAGTCTAATTCTTCGTTTTCTTATTTCATGTAGACTTTGGGTGAATTTTATATAAAATATTTCTTATAATTCTATATGCAATTCATCTTATTTCACGTAATGCATTTCCTATTGTGAAACTCTTCTACATATTTCATATTTTATGTAAACCATTGGGTCAGTTTTTTACAAACTATTTCTTACAGTCTTATACTTCTTTTTTATGTAGACTTTTGGGTTAGTTTTAAGTCTAATTGTCTATTGTGCAAAAATATTATAAACAACATGCACACTTGATGATAATACATAAAAACGAATGGGATGTGACCAACATTAGAATCTTTTCAATACTTTTGTTCAATCAAATTTACACCATTTATTATATCATCCCATATTGCTTAATTTTCAACACGTACAATTTGATTTCGATGACAATATATTAAAAACGGGGTTGTGTTCATTGCTGAACTCTTCACAATGTTATATATAAATTCCATTTAATAAATAAATAAATAAATAAATAAATATTTTTAGTCTTCTTCTTCTTCTGTAATGAATACTTTTGTGTCAGTTTTATGTCTATCAGTCTAATTGTGCAAAAATATAATAAACTATATGCACACTTGACGTAAAAATATAAAAACGAATGGGATGTGACCAACACTAAAATATTTTCAATACTTTTGTTTTATCAAATTTTATACCATTTCCCACCATTCAAAATTACTAAATTTTCAAAACACATTATTTGCTTTCGATGACAATATATAAAAATGGGGGTTGTGGCCAAAACCAAAATCTTTACAACGTTGTCTCTTTATGTACAATCAGTCATTTTTAAAACCATTTCCCATAGTCCATGCCTACAGAAATTGTATGTACCTACTTATATATAAAAACAAATGGATTGTGTCCATCACTTGAACATTTTACAACGCTTAAACTCAATTAAATTTCAAACCATTTTTCATAGTTCGAAAATATTATAAAAACGATCGCTTATTCCTTCACTAATTTACATTCTTGGCCAACGACGGGACCATAAAGATAGTACATAATAAATAAACAAACAAGCAATTAAATCTACAAATAAAATATATTCAATAAATAAATATTTTATCCTTGGGTTATCTCTATTGTATCCTCACCATTGTATCGTTAGAACGTTCGAAACTTCAGCCACATTAATCCATAAGGTCCACTCCACCCATGTGTTGATTGTATTCCTTTATTATATATGGGCACTCGAACTGAATTCCAATTTTTGAGGAACACATTTGCCCATCAAGGCAGAGTCTTTGTTCCAAAGGAAATTTAAAAACGTATTCATTAATGCTGATCGTATAAATGACATAATTTGTCATAACCATCATGATCTGAATGATTCATTGGCAACAATGTGTAATTTTCATTAAAATGAAGACATTCCCTTATTTTTTTCAAAACGGCTTATAGTCATTGCATTGCATATTGGTAATGACTTAATGCAAACTATTGTCAATTGACAACATTTATAAAAGTAGGTAAAAAATAATAAAATGTACATAAAATATGTAAGAAAAGAATGAAAAGATAATAATAATAATGAATTTTTTTTATTATTCAAAACAAATCACATAATGTGGTGGACTTATTGCCCGTAGGCAATTTATATCAGTGGACCATACTAGTAAATACAATAGTACAAGCAAGTGCAAAATACATAATGAAATAAAAACTATTAGGTATAGATGAGAGAGAAAAAGTAAATAATACAAAAATGCAAAATATCAATTAAAAAACATAAATTAAAATAATAATGATCATGTCCAAAAATTGGAAATGGATGGGTTGGGAAGGGATGAAGGATAAAGGAATTATAGGTATGAGGATAAGAAGTATGACTTCAAAAGCTTCTCTTATACCAAATGGGTAATTGGTTTCACAGCCGGGCTATGTGTATTGTGAACGAGTAAGTGTACAGGACGAGTAAGTGTGTAGGAGGATGTGTGGTGTATTGGTATTGAGAGTGTGCTATGGTTTTGAGACCGTAAATTTAGGCCATGATATGAAAGATGGGCAAATAAAAGATCATAATTAAAGATCATAATCAGTTCAGTTTCAGTTTCAGTGCCGACAACCCGACGTTTATTATATGCAAATACATGAATTACAATATATTTTTCGTTCCCCGTCTCACTAGGAAAACCTGTTCTGAGACGGGTTTTAATCGAACAAACATATTAACAAACATAAACTCGTTTTCAGATAATTTTCTTACATAAAGTTGAATGCAAATGATTTCACAAGTATAGTACCTAAGGAAGAAATCTTCGAATGTCTATAAAAGTTCAAAACTATACACGTAAAATCGTTTGCCGACAATATTATAGTTTGCATTTAAGAGTTAAGTGTGTATTTCCACTGTTAAGACAAAAATATTCTAACAGTCTTATTCATAATATTTATATTTTTTTATGATTTTGGTGATGATTTGCGATTGGTAATATTTTACCTATAATTTAAAAAAAAAATTGTATGAATGCAGCATTGGAAATTCTATAGATGCAGAAAGCACACCCTAAGAAGCGATATTATCGATCTCATTTGTCACTTGTTTGTTTTAATAATACGTTCTTCTACCTTGCGGTATTTGAAAAAATAATATACGCTCTAATGCAAGCCAGATCGGAAAAGTAGGAAAACAGGAAATGAACTTACCTTGGATCTCATAATATGTTTACATTTTACGTTTACCGCTTGGCGTTTATAAACACTTATATTGTAAGTTAAACACTTGGTTAGTGATGTTGTCTACTGTGACCTTCGTGCTCCCAATGGAAGTTTGCACTGCCATGCTGAAATTGTGTTGTTTAGCGCGGTACTCGCGATTTTTACTCTCCACTACTATAGAACACTGGACTAATGGTGATTTCACAACTTTAAAGAGTATTTTTTACATCAATTTTTCAACTGGTATCATGTAGAGAGAGCACAGTTTCGTTATGGTGTGTTTGTATGCCCACCGCCGTGGTAAGACGTTCGGTTTCTGTGCGGGCGTCCTGGATTTGATTCCCAGCAGAGGAGAAAGTTATTCAAATACATTCTCACGCAAATATTGCTTCTCTGGTCTGGAAACACTGGTTAGTTGGAAGAAATTGCCACACGGCAATAAACTCGCCACTTGTGCAGGGTGCAAGGAAGTCTTCATTATTATTATTATGTAAGGCGTACGCCGTATGGCGTACGCTGTGTCCTTCTTGTGTCCTCATTTCAGAAATTGCCACACGGCAGTAAACTCGCCACTTGTGCAGGGTGCAAGGAAGTCTTCATTATTATTATTATGTAAGGCGTACGCCGTATGGCGTACGCTGTGTCCTTCTTGTTTGACTACATTTTTGATATCATATATATGTTAAGTCTTTAAATTAAATAGCTGGTTTGTTTTCCATAGATATCCGTTAATTAAATGTCTATGATTTTCTCTGTCAAAATTTTCAAAACGTTCTCACTGAGATTTAATATAATTTGTTGGATTTTTTATACAATAATAATACTCTCTTCGAATTGTCAACCTTTAAAAAAAACTATTCTGTGAATTTGCATATTTGTATGACAGATGACATATTATATAACGAAAGCAAAATAGCTTCTGTATGGGAAAATTCCACCGCTATTATGAAAGTAATATTATAATATTCATCTATATACCATCACGCCATATTCCTCACGGGGACGTAGAGAGAAGCAAACACAATATTATTATTCTATCTTGATACGTATCTTTCGCCTCGTCAACATTTTTTGCATCGTCTCATACGTGCTCGTCTTACATCAATTTCTAATAGGCATCACGTAGAGAGTGCATACTATGAGTTTATTATATATTTTATAAAAATACATTTTAGGACTGCCAACTTTTCAAGAAGAATATAGCTATGTACATTTACATTGTAGTGGGGATTTTGTATTGGCCACAACCCACACGTTTTAAACAGTCGCAAAATTATATTTATTATAGGTTTTTTAAAATCTTATCACTGATTTAGTTTCAACAAAGATATATACCTACTTCTTTCGCAGGACGATCGTTTTGGCAAATATGAACTAATTAGTAAAAACTACTTGCATGTAACATACATATAAGATCCAACTGTCGATGACGATAGTATATATATATATATATATATATATATATATATATATATATATATATATATATATATATATATATATATATATATATATATATATATATATATATATATATATATATATATATATATATATATATATATATATATATATATATATATATATATATATATATATATATATATATATATATATATATATATATATATATATATATGAGCTTTCAGTGTGAGTAGACGATATATATATATATATATATATATATATATATATATATATATATATATATATATATATATATATATATATATATATATATATATATATATATATATATATATATATATATATATATATATATATATATATATATATATATATATATATATATATATATATATATATATATATATATATATATATATATATATATATATATATATATCTATATATATATATATATATATATATATATATATATATATATATATATATATATATATATATATATATATATATATATATATATATATATATATATATATATATATATATATATATATATATATATATATATATATATATATATATGTTATAATATTTTTATCTCGGTTTTCCCGTGTCAGTAGGTCTTGACTAAGACCATTTGTCTTCCGACGTTTCGCCTGAATATCACCAGGCATTTTCAAGGACTTAACGAAAAGCACGCGCGCGACACACGTCTACTCACACTGAAAGCTCACCGTCAAGTGACACCGTCACCGTCAGCTTTCAGTGTGAGTAGACGTGTGTCGCGCGCGTGCTTTTCGTTAAGTCCTTGAAAATGCCTGGTGATATTCAGGCGAAACGTCGGAAGACAAATGGTCTTAGTCAAGACTTACTGACACGGGAAAACCGAGATAAAAATATTATAACATATTTCACCCGTGAAAACATCAAATATAACATATATATATATATATATATATATATATATATATATATATATATATATATATATATATATATATATATATATATATATATATATATATATATATATATATATATATATATATATATATATATATATATATATATATATATATATATATATATATATATATATATATATATATATATATAGTATATATACTATATATATATATATATATATATATATATATATATATATATATATATATATATATATATATATATATATATATATATATATATATATATATATATATATATATATATATATATATATATATATATATATATATATATATATATATATATATATATATATATATATATATATATATATATATATATGATATGTAATATTATAATATTGATGTTGAACATTTGTAATTACAGCTTAAATAATCTGACTTCTATAATAAACTATTGAAAGTATTTAAGTTTTTTGTATTGAAAAAATTCAAGTAGGCTCTACTTAGCAGAAAAATACTGCCACAGTCAAAATTTAATTACCATTTCCGAAGATAATTTGGTAGATTTAGAAAATTTTCATTTGCACACATAAGTCATATTTACTCTATACCTTCCTACCTAATTACTTAATTCGGTTTTCCAAATACTTTATTACGATTTTGTTATTCTATTTCATCGTGCATTGAAATATTTCTTATCAATTGAGAATGTGTTTCAATAAAATAGAAATAATTCACATTTTTTTGGTTTAACTTAAGTTAAGAGCTCGTTAGCTGGTGAGAGTAAAAGTGAGAGCTATTGTACCGTGATTTAAGTCTGGATATGTGAAACGATCAACGTCTTATGTTTCCGAAATGAAGCGACTTGTGCGTGCTTAGATACTAAATACAAGAAATAATGCAAAATTTATCTTTTTTTCAGATCGAGAAGGAGTTCAAGGATCTTATTCGTACTAATTCGTAAGTAACAGAACGCGAAATCTTCACAATGTAATGTTTACAATAAAAAATCAACACATCGTTGAGTTATTATTCTAATTGATCTTAGTTGCATACATTCGCTTAGATTATCTAATTTCACTTATAGTTTTAAAAATATATTTCACTGTTTTGTACTTCAATACTGCATTTTATTATACACATTATTTAGAAAACAATTCTTCAATCGTAGAGTCGATTATGACTTTAAAAATTTGCCAAAATTAATTTTTCTTGCAAGTTTTATGCATATATTTTAACACTGAAACGACGATTTCTTCTTACTTTTAAAATATTTTTTTATTGCAATAACATTATATAATATTATATACCTATCAAAAAAAATATATATTTACTATGTATTTATTCAAAGTATTTAAAGTAATATGTAAAAACTTTCTTATTAATATCCTCTTACATTTTCCATTCCTATACCATTTTTATTCCTTTGATTTCTTTGGTATTTTTAATAATACCTACTAAAAAAAAATATTTCACATATCATTTTTAAGAAAATTCAAAAAAATATTGCTTTAATTTATTTATACTCATTATATCTATATTTTTTAAAATGCTAAAAAGTAATTGGTTTTCATGAATAACTAAACAGATAAAGCAATCAATGAGACCTGTCGTTTTATCTTAAATATACTAATAAAGTTTGCAACTTTATAGCACGAAATCGCATGATATCACAATTTAAATAACGATAGATAGTTAAATTTGATACACATTTTTCTATAAATCATATTTATTGAAGTGAGCAAGTGCTATTAGTTTAACAATCACTTATTTACAAATCACTTTTTTATTTCTCACAAGTTTCCCTTGTTGCAGTATTATTTTTAGCAAAAGTAGTATATAGTACTAATAAAACTACGGAGGTGTTGAAAACCCGCTCAAAAGTTGAACTGTACGACTGCAGACATCCTATTGAAAATGACGGTAAGTGCCTAGATACTGCATAAAATTTTATATTACTTATCTACATTGCTGGTTTGATTAGCAATATGTTTGACTTATATGCCGCAAGTCTTGGGTTCGAGTGGAGACACTGAATTTACGTTATGTGTTTGTTATGAATTATTGAGTCAATCAACATCATGAATCTCCAAGGTGTGGTATTTTAATTTTATTTAATTCAATTAGTATTTAACATTGCATCTGTCAATTGCTCTAGAGTACTTTTTTATTTTATTTTATTTATCTTACAACAAATATTCAAAATAAATAATCACAAGATACACAATAAAAAAAAACATATATTATTCCCATTTACCAGAGTAAAAGCGTTCTTGTGTAATGGAGTATAAAACAAATAATTACGTCTACAGAATTATTGCTATATTACAGAATGACGTCAATATAATTTACAAATCAGTCAATATTTGATGTCCATTTTATTTTTTTCTTTTGAAAATATTTATTTATTTTAACTATCAATCTCAAATTGGTTGAAGCACACCACCTCACTGTACGTGTAAATGATGTAGTGCAAAACTTGTATATATGTTTATATTTCTTTAAAAAAGTAAGTAGGGACTTTTAATAAATTCGCATACCGAATAATTATAACTAATTTGTATTACAAATGTAGCTTTTTGCAATTTGTTTGTCACTTTTTAATATAAGTTTTATTACTTTTAATCTTAAAACGAGCATTACAGGAACATACGTATTTTTATATTTTTAACACAATTTATATCTTAGTTTGCACTTACATCGCTTATCTTTTCTAATTATGTATATAGTTTTATTAAATCTTCAGTAGAGTACTGGCATGCATTGTAATATACATACATACGCATTCAAAACAGGAAACTGAGTGAATGTTGCACTGAGATCTATAACGACCGAACTAATGATTTCATGGCCAACATAATTTAACTCGCTGCACAGCAACAATTATCAAAATAACAGGCACGCCAGTAAAACATGGACAATGCAAAAAAAAAAATCGCATGAGATTATAATTGACGTAGACTTGGTAAAACAACTTTTTGATTATATCACAAATTACGCAAGATTGAAAAGATATATCGTAAAATCAAATCCCACAGAAGTTTCAGCTATTTATAGAAATAATTTTCATTCTGAATGACGAAACAAGAAATGTTATAATAGTCTTCGAGAGAATTGTTTGAAGGGATTGATCGAGAAAAAAATGGGAAGTCAAAAGCAATATGTTTTAACAAAAGAACTCATATAAAAGTGCTTGTTTATGTTTCTTGGAGTTTGAGTCATCTGTGAATTTTAGAAGTGGGTTTGTGGGCAATCATATTGCTCATATTTTAAAAATGTTAAGAAATTTTTGATTTCCATTTTAGGTACTTCGTTTGTTGATATTACCCCAACTCAACCTGTTGTTGAAGGAAATGTCATTAATTTCACATGTAAGGTGAATACTAGATCAACGCCTGTAAGTTTTTGGTGTATCAACGGCGAGTCCATTGTATTAACAAACAACTACGTGTATGTAAGTAGCACTATAAATACTAATTAGGTTCTTGTTATGTATTTCACAAACAAAATATGCAATTGATTTTGTAATAATTTGAAACCTGAATTATTCTCGTTTGCGATGTACTGTCTTATGACAATAACCCTTGCACTGTACACATTATTGTTCGCGAAGTAAAGTAAATAAATAAATCCGATTTCATTCGGGAATTTGAACTTATTTCGCGAATAATGCGAATTTTCAAGTTTTAAAGAAAACTATCAATAGGTTTTTTTGGATATATTCGTCGGATAAAATCAGAAGGTATCCACCAAAAATGACAGAAAAAAAATATATTGTATGTTACTCAAATTTCTACAGGTTCAATCTATACAGTCAATAAGATAATAATATGACTGAAAATTTGTTGACAAAATAAATATATCATATGGATGCATTAGGTGCCTAAATTTCGATTTATATAGGCATCTATCTTCCTATAATAATGTTTTGACCGAAAGAAAAACAAACCATGAAATAAATCAATTCATCTTCGAAAGCGATTCTTAATTTTGAAACATAATAATTTAATGAAATAAATTACGTTGTTTTTTTTCATATAAATGTGATTGGAATAAAGAGTGTTTGTTTTTAATTATTTAATCGCGAATAATATCGCTGCTTTTCTACAAAAATAACGTGAATAATTCGGGTCTTTAGTAATAATTTATAACTGCTCAAGTTGTTCATATGTTTTTGCTATTCAATTTATCAAATTCCTTTTAATGAATTTGTATTTCATGAATGTCTTGATACAAAATAAATCTCACAAATTATTAGCCTGTACCTATGTATTTATAATGTGGTGTTAAAAGTAGTGAAAAATGAAAAAAAATAGTAATATTTAAAGTCTTATACGAGTATAAATATTCAATTATTATAGCGATGAAATGTCTGTATTTGATCTTCCAGCAGAGCGAATTTTTAATTTATTGCAGATATTATTTTTTATTTTGATTTCGTATGTAATGCATATTTTTATTTAAAAAAAAAAACAAAAATAACACATTATCAAACATTGCGGTACATGCTCCGTTTACACCCCGACCGGTTTCGGAGAGTACCTCTCTTTCGTCTGGAGTTCACTTACAAACTTGTAAAGATGTCGCCAAATATCTTGGAGCCGTTTCGGCGAAAAGGGAGGCGATTTGCACGTATATCAACGAAGCGAAAACCCACAAATTTGAGCTCTACGCACCTGGAAGCCAAGTTCAAAATGTTTGGCGAAAATTATAAGAGTAGTTTGTTTGTAAACTCTAGTCGAAAGTGGGGAACCCGTCGAGGCATCGACGGAGCTTATTGTGTAACACAAAGTTTTTAAAATTCATTAATTTTGTTGTTGTTGAAAATATGGTACAATATTCAAAACTTTTACTTACCAACGCTGCCTTACTATTTATAATATTATTTATATGTACAGTACAAAAAATCTGCCTTATATTGCGAAGTTAATATACTAGTCGCATGTAACACATGAGATCCAACTGTCGATAGCGATAGTATGTATAGTTGAAGAATAAGTACCAAACTATAATCCCATAAATACAAATTATTTAATATTTTAAGATATTTGATTTTCTATACAACACATGTACCTACATATGTATGTATGTCAAAATAGGATAGAATGGAGGTCAGTCCTTTGATCCTACCCAGAATATGAAAACGGAATGATGGTATGTATGTATGTTTGGAGATTAGTATCAAACAATTAAGTCTTTTTAGATATTGTGTGTAGGCGATTGCCATACAAATTGTATGAAGCAATGTCGTCACTAAAATCAATTTTTATAAAATTTATTAAAAAAATTTTGAGATGTGCTAATACAATGTTAATATTTTTTATATAAAATTAAATTGTCTAGTTGGGGTGTTTCGGCTTTTTTTGATATTTTTAAAAAATCTGGAAATATAGGCAGTTAAACTCATAAATTTATCATAAAAAAAATATTTTTCCTAGTAAAAAATGTTTGAGAAACCCTGGATTTTTTTAAAAAAAATTATTTGAGATTTTGTATTTGTCTATGTTTATAACAAATTTCAGAGTTCTAGCTTTTATGGTTTCTGAGATACATGGAAAAATAAACCAAAATTTCAAAAGTTGATAACCCCTGACTGAAACAAAAATTCACACTTCTGAGTATAAAAGTTTTGTAAGCCTATAATTGTTTATATATTCTGAAAATTTGGGCTCTGTTAATTGAGCGGATCAAAAGTTATAAGGACACACACACACACACACACACACACACACACACACACCACACACACACACACACACACACACACACACACACACACACACACACACACACACACACACACACAAACACACACAGACACACAAAACTCACATAAAATGTTCTACTCCGAATTCTGAGTAAATCCATGTATCGGAACATATATGCTGCGAGGCCTCTAGTTCGTGTTATTAGCATGCAAAAAGTCCACTACACCATACAAAATTTTCCTTCGTATACGCATCTTGGCTTAATAATGTCGATTCATTAAGAGAATTGAATTCTCATGTACGAATCGGCAGTTGGATAATTTTATTCGTTTGAATATGTAATTCAATTTTTTTATTTGTTCAGTATCAGTAATGCTTTATCATTCTACTTTTTTTCGTTATAAATAATCACAACAAAATTTATATTTATTTTTTTCACAAAGCATATGCGGTGTATGTATTCTCTGTTTTCTGATGTCAAAGCAAGTACTCTATTTAGTAAGTAGGTACCTAGTTGTACATATATTATGAAAAAAACAATATGTTCTTGGTATCAGTTTGAATTCTTTGTATAATTACGTTTGTGATGTAGATAAAACTGAAAAATTAAATGATAGCTTCACGCGGTCAGCGCGTACAAATTTTTTTGTTACTAAGGAATATTCATCTTCAATTTGTCACTAAGCCACATCTAATCTTTGTCTTTGCTCCATCACTGATTGTCAGTTATTATTTTTATTTGAATTGGTATTGGAATAAGCAAATATCTTGACAACTTTCAAGAAACAAAAAAAAACATGCAATCATTTTATGTAAACCCCTATTTCTCTGAGATCTAATGGAATTCTGTTTTTACTCTTCTTTTCAACAGTAAATATATTATGATCTAAATTGTACATCACAAATCCGCCTCTATTGGTTGCTGTGCCTTATTAAAAAAAAAAAAAAAACAATATGTGTTTTCTGCAAAGCTCACGTGATTTTTCAAGATCTCTGGTAATAATTATACTTCAATTTTCAATATATCTCTTTGGCCCTATGTATGTAGCAATTTATTTTATTATTTTCATCAATTCATCCAATTAAGTAACTTTATATTGCACATTTATAAGATGATGGATGACCTTTACATTGCACCTATCGTTCAACTAAAAAATAAGTTATGATATTAATTATCTTTATGGGTTGTTGAATTTTTCAAACTAATTGCATTATTTAAAATCCAGAATTATATAGTAATCTTAAATGATATATTTGACTAATCAAGATGGGTGGTGGCAGAGCGGTTAGCGCGCTGGGCTAGTAATGCCGTGGTTCGAATCCAGCCACGACCGATTTCGTTCACCCATAGCTTCTGGTTGTTTGGAAGAAATTGCCTAATATTAATAAGCCCACCAATGTGCATTATATTTGTTTATACTATGTACAAGAAGATGCATAAATAAAATAAAAATATACCACAAGCATTTATGCTTTGTTTAGGGAATATATGACGATGTATTCGTACCTACTAGTTACAAGGACATACCTATTCATTATTTAAAAAAGACTTGCAAATTTTTTAATTTTATTTATGTACTTTATGTACACCGAATGCACAAAGGTGGGTTCATTGCCGTTAGGAAATCTCTTCCAACCAACCCGAGCAACGAGGAGTCTCAAATATTATGTAATTCGGTACAATAGTTATACCTACTACCTTAGATAATCCATTATTTGACGAAAGAATGGAAGGAACAAAACTATGTGACAAATATATTTTTTTAGTTTTCCTTTAAAAAATTGCGTGAATTAAGATCGAACAAGAGAGAAAGAAGTTCGCCGAGGGTCTGGAAGGAGACAGATGTCCTTACTGCGTACTATTGGGGAATAGAGATGGGCTTCAGAACTGTAAAGCAGACATTCCGAGCAGCGCAAGACAGAAAGTGATCGCCAACGTCGATGGTCCCTGACAAGACACTAGAAGAAGAAGACGATGAATTCAGATGACGTTACACCATCGCTAAGAACATTCCATAAAGTTTATTAAACTTTTGTAGCGTGAATGGAGATAGCAAGAATGACACGTTCCTCAAATCGAAGAGGTGATAATAGCCGTGATTTGATAGGAAAAAGAGGTTTTATTTTAAATGTTGTGAAGAATGTATGAATAATCTTATATAGCAATGACAGTAGATGCATCATGTTATGACGATCTCGTATCTTTGGCCGACGAAGTCGAAACATGATCATATTTTTGAGATGGTCAATGTACCGTATGCAACGGAGGAAGTAAGGATGGGCTAGAACTTCGTTGAAAATTATTAATTAATCTTATTTATGTATTTAAACTGAAAACATACTTTTAGTTGGAACCAGATGGAAGGTATACAAATACACTTCAATTGCCTGTAACGAGAAATATGTCAGGACACGAAATAAGGTGTAGATTCGAGTCAAAAGAAATGGATGGAGTCATCCTGGAGAGGAACCATGCAATTGAAGTATATTGTAAGTATCAGAACGATTTCTCATATAAACCTTTGTATTTAACGAAAGATGTTTAAATAACAGACGAGCATGAAATCAAAGATGTATAAATGTGAGTGAGGCCCCAACCCCAATCTATCCCTCGGTTCAACCCCAATAAAAGGGACATGGCGTAATGGTATGTCCTACATATTACCTATACATTTCTATACATAAATTCATTGCCAACAAATTTTTTTTTTTACAAAATATAATATAAACTCTATAATTGTGTTGTTTTTAATCTATTTATCTCTGAAATCTCTATCTAATTTGAATATTTTCCTGTGGGTTTAATACATGATTATTTTTAATAAGATGTGTAGCAAAATTTGAGGAATCTTATTTTAAATATATTTTAAAATAAATTAATAAACTAACTTTGTTTGTTTCCACTAGTTATCTTCCTCAGGTGAGAGGTGAGTAATAAAAAAAAAAAAAAAAATAAATAAAAAAAAAAATAAATATAACTAGTGGAAACAAACAAAGTTTATTAATTTATTTTAAAATATATTTAAAATGAATTTTCACAAAGTGAACGCCTCTACCTTAGAACATTAATCTTATTTTATCTTATGCAAGCTTCGTGTTCTTTTATGCGTGTTATGAAAGATCTGCCGGTTTGTCAAATGTATGCACTAGCAGAAGAGTCGCAATTTAATTTGTAAATTCCATTTTAATCAAGAATGTCTGTTTTGTCTTTGTTGTTAATTAAATGTTTTCCTAACGATATAGGATTATGAAAGGCTACATTTTTGTCATGTTCTTGGTTTAAATTGCATATTTTATTAGATGTGTTACCTATGTAGATAAATTTTACCCGTTCATTTTTATTTGTATTAACAGTATTTAATCCTGGAGCGATGACAACTGGAAAAGGTCTTTTTGTTTTCTTTTAAACATGCTATCAACCATTGATGAATCGTTGCCATTATTTTTTGCTAAGATTTTAATTGAATTTAGTTCCATGTTAAAATTCAAATCAGACATAGGCATATGTAGTAATCTGTGTAACAATGAATGGAATGTTGACAATTTGGGTTGTATGTGGTGGTTTGATTTTAAATATGATATTACTTAAAGTTATATAATTATTAATTATTTCTAATGACAAGTCCAAAATATTGATTTTCTCTCCAATTACTTCCATTGTGAATTTTATTGAGGTGTTTAATGAGTTTATCGCTGACAAAAAATTGTATACCTAACTGTCTTAATGTTCCGGTCCAAAGACATAAAATATCATCAACATAGCGAACTTATTTTTAAATATTTTTTTTAAGTTTTTACTTATTTTTAAGTAATTTTATATAATTGTTATGGAATTCCATCAAGAATTCGCACTCAAAATAAGAAAATTATTTATTCAAGATACTTTGAACTCGATGAAAGTGTAATGAAAAAAGTATATCTGGTACTGTATAATTCTATGCCTGGTAGGTAACTAGCAACAGGTTCGGGTGTGGATTACCTCATTTAAAAAAATACACACGTTTCTCGTTAAACACCAGCATTGTCACACTTAAATACAAAAATATAAGTGAAACAATAGGCTTGATTAAATCGTATAAGTAAAAATTTTAAAAAGTATTTATAGTAATGAAAAAATGTGTACAAAATGAGGCATAAAAGGTAAAAAAAAAGAATAAGTTAAAAACAAATATTAATATAACTTTTTTATTATTTGTTTACAGATAAACCAGATGTGGAACTGACTATCTTAGCGTTTTCCAAAAATGTGTCAGTCATAAGATGTTCTCACAACCAATATCCTACGCCATACCATATTGAGATGCTAAGAAACGTACGTGAACTTCAATTATACTGTTTTCAAATATATTTTTTTTTATTGTTGTATTGAGTTATGACTTCGAAATTTCTATGGTTTTTTATACAAGAATTATGTTGAGATTGTATTCTGAAAGTTTCATCACAATGTATATGTGTGTGTGCTGTGTTCTATGTGCAATGCACGGCGTGTTTGATCCACTTTATCAATTATAGACTAACGTACTCATTTGATTCTTTTCAAAATTTACAGTATTGTATATATGTACAATACTCGCTAATAACCCATTTGATTTTAAAGGATATCTGAATAGTGCTTCTCTTTTTTAACTGTCAAATATTTCAAAGTGACGCAAAGATCATGAAACTTAAAATTTGATAGTATATTTATTTTCACGTCACTTTCATGAAATGGCATTGAAGAATTATCAAGTTATCATAATGAAATATTCTAATCAAAAATAATTTAACAAACTCATTTCATGAAAGTGCTGAAAATTTTCCATTCAATATTTGAATACTTTGTGGAGTGACTTGGTAATGAAGAGTATAGCGTTGGCCACAACAAACTCGTTCAAAATCTTTTTATTTTTTATTTTCTTTATCAATAGTCAGAATCAGAATTTATTTTCGAAACATTCAATAAAAAAAATTGTGTCACAAAATTAATTCTTATAATAAATATGTAGTCATTCATTCATTCATTCATTTATACCATTACGGTATATCACACAATGTGGGTTAATCAGCGACAGGTATGTGGGTGGCATTTCTTACTTTATAAAAGGAAGTACGACACATGTGTATCCTCATCATACCAGTCTCTTCTCAACTAAAAAAAGGCACTCAGAATGGGTGATGAACCTCTCGTCATTATTTAACGTTCCGCGAGCACATTTAGTGATCATGTTAACCAACCTAGGACAGGCCATAGGAAGATATCTGATTTTGTTATAAAATTTGTTGTATGTATATAACATATGAGATACAACTGTCGATGGCAATTGTTTGCATAATTGAATATGTATCAAACTATAGACACTTAAACACAAATTATTAAATTATTTTAAAATATTTTGTTTTCTATATAGAACATGAAGGTATGTATGCCAGGATAGGATAGTATGGAGGTCAGTCTGTTTTTCCTATCTAGAATATAAATACAGGCAAACTATTGAGTGAGATATTGTGTAGTGTTTACTGCCTTACATATTGTTATAATTATCATATGGAGTTCTATAATATCAGGAACAGATTTTCAATGTTATCAAATATGTATAATATATGTATGTAATACACCTACGCGGTACCTACTGCTGAGTTTTCTCAATCAATCTCACGATTGATTTGAATCATAAATCGTTCAGACGCGACGTTATACATTCCAATGTACCCCTACCCTTGACCTATAGACTCACATGACGAAAAAAACACGCATAGTCTAAAATAATACCAATACATCGAGAGACGCGTGTATGAAGGAACATTTTGTGTAGTGTAGTGGACTTTTTGCATGCCAAAAACACCAACTTAGAGGCTTCGAAGCATATTATGATCTATAGGTATATGTATATGCATGAATTCAGAATTTGTAGAAAATTTTATGTTTTTTTGTATTTCTGCGTGCGTGTGTGTGTCCCTTATAACTTTTGATCAACTCAATTTACAGAGCTCAAAATTTCAGAATATAAAGACAGTTACAGGCCCAAAAAAATTTTATACTCAGAATTTTGAATTTTTGTTTCAGTCAGGGGTAATTAACTATTAAATTTTTACTTTATTTTCATTCATTCATTCATTCATACCATCACCGCATATCCCACAATGTGGGGTAGCCAGCGAAAGGTGTGCGGGTGTGCATTGCCTTATAAAAGGGAACACAACATATCTGTGTATACCCACACACCAGTCTCGTCTCACCTAAAATGGCACTATATTCAGAATGGGTGGTGAGCCTCATTGCTGAACTATGTGAGATGTGATCGTTGCCTGTTGTATTTATTTTATTTTCCATATATTTAAAAAAACATATTATAAGCTAGAACCCTTAAAATTGCTTTATATAGACAAATACAAAATGTCAAACTTGTTTTTTTTCCAATAATAATAGATTTAAAAAAAAGAGTATCTCAAACATTTTTTTACTAAGATAAATATCTTATATGATAAATTTATGTGTTTAACAGCCTATATTTCCAAAGTTTTCAAAAATATCGAAAAAAGCCGAAACACCCCAACTAGGTCATTTAATTTGCTATAAAAAATATTAACATTGTAGTAGTACATTTTTTAACAGATTTTTAATTATCTCAATAGAGACGAAGTTGGAATATTTATTGTAGGAGAACCGGGAAATCAAGGCACCTACAGGGCTTACGACCTGTCATCGGCTGGTTTACGTGATCACTTTATGCGCTTGCGCAACGTTCACCAATTATGCCTTTTTAATGAGATCCCTATCAATTCAATTTTTAAAGTTCTATATTATATTGTAATACTGAAATTCTTTTCGCTTGAAAATAAGGAATTTTTTTTAAAGGAAAAAAAAATATTTACAGGGACTCAATAGTTTAATACTTTATCTACAAATATACATATATATCATCATCCTGTTTTCATATTCTGTGTAGGAAAAAAGACTGACCTCCATAATATCCTTTCCTGACATTCATACCAACATGTTTTATATAAAAAAAAACATAATATTTTAATATTTTTATAAATTTGTGTTAACGTGTTTATAGTTTAGTACTTATTCTACAATTATACATACTACAGCCAGGTGGATCTCATATGTCACATGCAATTAGTCTTGAAATAATTGTGCATCAAAACTCGGTGCACATTTGTATACAACTCCCTAGTCAATGGTATTCCTCGCTAATTGAGTTACTAACATCAGGCAACTCAATTAACAAGGATAATAATTATTATTCGTGCAACTGAGAACGACTTTAAATGGTTTTGAATAGGACCAACTTATGCTTTGGGGCACCGGCTTAAAACAGTATCTCTTTTCTCTTATTATTATCGAGTGTCTCGTAAGAGCCGGGTAATCGGAAATACAACAGGCAATAATTACCTCATATATAGTTCACCACCAATACCGAATGTTGGGCCTTTTCAGGTGAGACGAGACTGGTGTGTGGATATGTATATTCGCATGTGTTGTCCTCCCTTTTAGATTGTAATGTATATCCGCACATCTGTCACCGGTCATCCCACATTGTGAGCTATGCCTTGACAGTATAAATGAATGAATTGTTATTAATTTTTTTGAGGAGAATTGCTCACTGTTTTTATGATTCAAGTTTTGTTATGCTGTTAATATTTTTTATTTATTCTTCAAATTTTTCGTAACAAATTTTGAAGAATTTTATTTTTATGAATTTCTATTGTCTATCGTCATCATCATTGGCACTACAGTCCGTTACGGACTCTGGCCTCCTCCAGAAATCGTCTCCATCCCTCCCTATCGACCACCAGTCTTCTCCAATTTATCAGGTCCATTTCTCTTATATCACACAGCACGTCGTCCAGCCATCTCAACCTAGGTCTGCCTCTACTTCTTCTGCCTTCGGGACAGGTGTCTAATACCTTTTTAGGAATACGGTCGTCATCCATCCGGCAAACATGTTCAAGCCAACGTACGCGCTGAATTTTAATAAATTGGACTACATTCATTTCGTTTTACATTGCATCTAACTCATGATTATACCGTATTCTCCAGGACTCTCCGTCGTTAGTTGGGCCAAAGATTTTCCTTAATTTCTATTGTCTCTAAGGTATCTAATTTCTGAAATTAATAGAGGCCCAAAAGATCACATATAAAACATACAATATCCTCCGCTGAATTCTCCCCTCATAAAACCAACAGCCCAACCCACTATCACCCCCCCCCCCTCCCCCACTTCAACCGCTCGCCCACAATCATAGCAATTAAGTAGTCCGTTCCTGGTTTTCTTATATCAGTATTAATAAGTAAATGAAGAATTGAAAGGTATGATAAAAGAACTCCATAATGCTTCCTTGGAGGCCTAGAGATGAATATTTCGAAAACCAAAATCCTGAGCCCATCCAACATCAATATGAAAATTAATAACAACACAGTTGAAACCGTTGAAGGTTACATATACCTGGGGCACAAAATAAAACTGGGAAAGGAAAATCAATTAGCAGAGACACCCAGACGAATATTGGACTAGGTCGGGCGGCCTTCGGTAAACTCGGTGACATCCTGAAAAACAAAGATGTTTCGATGAATTTGAAAAGAAAGGTCTTTGAAACATGTATCCTCCCAGTGCCAACATATGGATTGGAATCAATGACGCTAACTGCCAACACAATATACAAATTGAAATGTACGCAACGAGCTATGGAACGGCAAATGTTAGGAGTGAGCTTCCGGGATAAAATAAGAAATGAAGAAATCAGACACCAAACAAAAGTCGTTCACATAGCAGACCGTGTTGCAAAGGTGAAATGGCAGTGGGCAGGGCATGTTGCAAGACAGGGTACCGAGAGGTGGATACCCAGAATACTAAAATGGAGACCGTGGGAAAATAAAAGACCGGTAGGGCGACCACAAAAAAGATGGGTCGACGATATTATTCCGGTTGTGGGAAGCATACGACCGAGAGAGATGGAGTTCATTGGAGGAGGCCTACATCCAGCAGTGGAGAGATGGCTACCAAAGAAGAAGAAGAAGTTAATGAAGTTACGAAATTAAAAGTTATAAGTAGAATTAAACAAAGTTATTAAATTTATATTTATTTCATTACACGCATAATATATAGCTTTGTTTTTGCTCCCATTTGTATATTACAAAGGTTTTCAACTGTTTAATTATTTACCAGAATGTGTGAAGGAAGCATCTGGTCTTGCCGCTTTTCGTCGCCTAAGTGTTGAATACATAAATAAAAAGTTCTTTCAAGATATTGTGTGCTTCCTTTGTATTTTTGTGTAAATTTGAATATTTTCTTGTTTTGTTTTGTTTTTATATTTCATACTGCGAAAACATTTTATTTTTTCAACTTGAAAATATGCTTATTGGTTATTTTTTAACAGATTTTTAATTATCTCAATAGAGACGAAGTTGGAATATTTACTGTAGGAGAACCGGTAAATCAAGGCACCTACAGGGCTTACGACCTGTCATCGGCTGGTTTACGTGATCACTTTATGCGCTTGCGCAATGTTCACCGATTATGCCTTTTTAATGAGATCCCTATCAATTCAATTTTTGAATGTTCTATACATTGTAATACTGAAATTCTTTTCGCTTGAAAATAAGGAATTTTTACTACAGCCATCTATATATGTGTGAAATAATGAACAACATTCTTATTATTTTTATTTATTTTGTTGTAACGCCATCTATTGAGAGAATTGGTTTTTTGTAAATAATGAGAGCAACAATTCTTATACCTGAGGTGACAATTAATTAAAAATCTGTTAAAAAATATCTTTGAATCCCGACAGGGAAAAAATCCAATGTTCGCGCATATGCAATAATAAAAATATTCGATTACTTATTGGTTATACTAGATGTAAGAAAGTGCATTTATTTTTTACATCGAAATAAACTATACATACATACATACATTTAGCAGAGATACATATGTATGTATTAATAATAATAGTAAAAACTATCTTTCATCCTGCGCAAGTTGAGTTTATTGCCACATGGATATTTCTTCCAACTAACCAGTGTTTCCAGTCCAGATTTAGATGTCAGGATTTTAGACTTCCAAAAACGAGATAAACAAGTAGACAAAATTGTTTATACCATAAAGGTCTCAAAATATATAATAGTTTGCCACCAAACATAAAATAAACCACAAGTCTTGCCACCTTTCGTAGGCTGAACACATAGTTAAAAAATATTAATGTTTTCCATACTTTTAAATGTTTTAATAATTTATTGTCATACTCTGTACCATAATTTATTATTGTATCAAAAAAAAATTATATACCTACTTTTTGTTTACACTAGATTAATTTTGTATTTTTTACGTCTAAGTAAAAGTTACTACTACTACTAGATTAGCAATATTTGCGTGAGAAATGAATTTAAATAAATTTCTCTCCTGCTGGGAATCGAACCCGGGACGCCCAAGAAGCCGATTGGCTTCTGTGGGGGCAAATATAATGAATAGGAGATGGTTCTCCCAAACGTGGAAAAATGAAAGAAGAACGCCTATCAAATAAAATATACAAAGCCGATAGGAATAGAACAGTTGGGGGTCGACAAAGAAAAGGATAACACGACTGTGTCAGCGACATTCTGAATGAGAGAAATGTAATAATCTTGAAAAGCGGCAACCTGTGTGACATGGCACAAGAATATTAGTGAGGCAATATGCCGTTCAAAGATGCCGTTCGATTCTCTCTGCCTAGCCTGCGATGAACATGGCGTGATGGTATGTATGTACGTTATTAGTTTTTTTTTATTGATGTTTCTTGTTGATTTCAGAGGAATGTTTTGAGTTCTTTCTCTCCGGGACTATACAAACCATACGAGGATTATAGGATTACAAATTTAAAATATCAAGAAAATTTCACTTGCTCTGTAAGAAATGAAGCTGGTGAAACTAATGTTGGAATTATCTATAAATGTTTATGTAAGTATCCAACTATTTACAATATACAAAACGATAATAAAAAAAAACAAATCCGATTGACGAAAATTTGTGTGGTGGATTGAAAAAGAAAGTTTTATTTTATTTTGTTAATTTTGGCGACGGATAATTCGTGGTTAAACTCCATTATAGTAGGTATTATAAATGAAAACACTAATTTGTTTAAGTTTCACTATTTAATTTAAAACGCACTGAAAGACAATAAAAAAGGTTTTGTACCCTATACATGTCATGTTCTTTTGTGTAAGTTGTCTGTGTGTTGGTTTCATAGATATTATCGTCACAGCTAGATCTTCCTTGTGCCCAAATGCAGACAACTTTGTAACATAGTATATGTTAAAAAAAATTGACTTAGTGTTTGTTAATGTTTTTTTTTGTTTTTTTATTCAATATTCTAAAATTATAATATTGTTCAAATTTCACTCGTTGTTGTAAAGTCGCTCATCTCGATACAGGTTCAACCCTAGTGAGATGATTGTAATGTTTTTTATTGTTGACAAAAAATAAATAAATAAATATTTAAATTATATTTATACTCTGTTCACATTCATTTTCGGGCACTCTGACGAAGATCGATACCGGTCAGTGCCAGTTTTATTTTATTTTAAATTATGAACCCTGAGCCGCCATATCCTTCTCAATACTGGACCACCATGTTGCTGTGACGCAAGGCCTCTGACGCAAGGTCTAGCTGGGATGTTGAGCGCTTTTTTATCGAATAATCTTCATCTCTGCGCATAACGTGACCATACTCCTTTCTTTCAGCTTTTCAATTATCGGTGCCAATTTTAATGACGCTCTGACATAATATGTACTGCGGATTCTGTCTATCCGTGTTACGCCACCTGCTCAGCTGATTTTGAAACCGAATATTACACAATCTCCGACCAAATCTCAAACAATATGCTACGGCAACCATATTTAATATCATCACCTTCCTGTTGGTTGATTGGCTGATTTGTTTTGAGGGATTTTTTAACTAAGACATATGTTTTACGGGGTATTGTAACTGAACATGTTTTTCTTAACGATATTCCTACGAAATCAAACAGATTATGGAAGTGATACGTTGAACAATCAATTAAGAAATATTCATCATTTAAAAAATAATAATGTATTTATAATTAATTTTTAAATAAAAAATAATAATTAATTATTTTTCTAAATTTTCCATAAAAAACTTTTTGGTTTTTTGCAACAAGGCGCTTTATTTAACATAGATATTAGATATGTATACCTATATACTTACAATATTATATAATAACATCAAATACCTATGTGTTGTAAATGAAAATCACAGATATTCCGCAAAAAATTACAAAAGATTAATTAATTAATTATTAAATTAAATAAATTATTTAATTATCTACCATAAAAAGAAAGAAAGAAAGAGTTTCAGCGTGATAGAAGATTGGAAAAGATATTGAAAGGAGAGTAACGGCAGGTAATAGAGTGAATGGTGCATTAAGACCAGTAATGGCTGACGCAATTATTTCGAGGCAAGCAAAGCTCGCGGTACACAATGGTATCGTCGCACCGACTCTTATGTATGCTAGTGAGACATGGACATGGCAGAAGACGCATGAAAGTAGAATAAACGCGGTTGAAATGAGGTCACTAAGACGAATATGTGGTAAAACGATGTATGATAGAATAAGAAATGAGGATATTAGACGAGAATGTATGATTGAAAGAAATATCGTAAGTAAGATGAAAATAAATGCCCTAAGGTGGTTCGGCCACATAGAAAGAATGAGTGATGACCGTCTGACAAAAAAAGTATACAAGGCTGATAAAAGAGGAATGAAAAGTAGAGGTCGGCCAAGAAAGAGTTGGCACGATCACATATATGGGATTTTGAAAGATGGAGATGTTAGAAGTAAGAATAATAGAAGAGCGTGTATGAGACGATGTATGGACGTGAATGAAGCGAGGAATGTATGTCAAGAGAGAGGAGTCTGGCATTCGGTTCTTTCTGCCTACCCCAAAGAGGGAAATGGCGTGATGGTATTTTATGGTATGGTAAAAAGAAAGATACATCTACTATCTAATAAGTATCATCATCAGCAATGGCACTACAGCCCGGTGCGAGCCTTGGCCTCCTCAAGAAACTGCCTCCATCCCGCCCTGTCGACAGCAAGTCTCCTCCAATTTGTCTGTCCGATCGCTCTTATATCTCCCTCGATGTCGTCCAGCCATCTCATCCTAGGTTTCCCTCTGCTTCTTCTTCCTTCAGGACAGGTGTCCAATACTTTCTTTGGGACCCGGCTATCCTCCATTCTACAAACGTGTCCGAGCCAACGTAAACGTTGTATTTTGATGTATTGGACAACGTTTGGTTCGCCATACATTATTTCTAGCTCATGGTTAAACCGGATCCTCCTTCACAGGTAGGGCCAAATATTTTTTCATACTTAATAAGTATGACATTGGTAAATTTAGGTCCCGAATGAAACTGTTGTTGGTGTATCTTATTAAGCCGTAAATTGTAAAATTTATTCCTATTCCCCTATTCCCTCTCCGTAACTGTTCAATAGAGGTGTGTACTCGTATTGCTAGTACTTGTTTATTAGATTGTATAAAAGAATAAGGGAAGTTTACTAGTTTTTTTTATAAAAATATATAATTTTATATAACTGTCTGTTCCCTGAATGAAATAAAATCAGCAGCAACAAATCATATTATGGTAATAATAATAATAATAAGGACAATTTATAAAGCGCCGTTTAGTGACAACCGTGGTCACCTCAAGGGCGCTTTCAGTTTGCAAAAAAATAATTTAAAATTAGTCCTATAGCTAACACATTGAAAATGGTGAAACATAAAACTTAAAAAAAATACAATAAGTTAAAATTAAGTTAAAATTAGTCCTATAGCTAACACATTGAAAATGGTGAAATATAAAACTTAAAAAAAAAAAATACCGCACCGCACGATCAAAGTTTTTATAGCTTTAAAGAAGATTTAGCAGATCGAAGTGGATTCCCGTGATGATATAAATAGTTAAAAAAAACTATGTTATAGTTACTCTTGATAGAAAAGTAACATGTATGATTTGCTTAACAGTACGTGGGTATGAATACAAAATATTTACGTATGCGTAATATGCGACCATAGTAAGTACCTACATACATACACTAATTTACACGGCAATCTTTGCAGGTTGATATGGCTTATACAAAAAAGTCAACATTTATAGAGATTAGGTACATACTGAATGAGAAGTTATAGTCAAATTTTAGTCCAAATCGGATACAAACGATTTTTACACTAGCGTCTACAATCCGCATTCACCTGTTTCCGGTTTAGTAAGTCAATGTTTCCGATTGGCTCTCTGATTGGTTGAGATCTCGTAGTATTAAGTCAAATGAGCTGTGAAATTTTATATTTAATGCGAAAATTAAAAAAAAAGTATATTAATTTAATTTATTATTCAATTTATATAGCAACTCGCTATTATTATTATTATGAACAAACTTAAACCTTACTTAAGAATGCAGAAAAGAAAAGCTGTGACTAGAGGCTGCTATTTTTAATGCCCATATTTTTGTCGAGATTATCAACTTTGTATTTTTCAATTAAACGTACTTGTTATATTATGCGGCTACCCAATGGCCTATGAGTGATTGTCATTCGCATCACCATTAAATAATATTTAAGAAAAAATTTACTTCAATTAATTATTTTCAAATAATTTTATTTCAATTAATTATTTTCAGATATACCCAAATGTATTGAAAACACTAGGATTGGATCAAATTATACTGACGAAATGTTGAGAAAATGTAATAATGACTCTAAAATGCGTGTATACAGTATCATCTGCCCCTATGACAGGACCCGAGTTTATGCTTTGGTGAGTTTTATAATATTCTATTTTCGATGAAGCATAAACATTTTATTGACAAACATTTTTTCAACATCTCAAACATTGTTTACAAATAAAAATTAATTTCTCAATATCTCAATAGATGGCGTTACAAAAAGGTTTCTCCGTTACTCCAAATATGGCAATAGTAACAATAATGTTACACACTATTCAAATATAGAACTTTCAAAATTACATCGATAAGGGAACTCAATAACTCAATAAGAAGGCATAATTGGTGAACGTTGCGCAAGCGCATAAAGTGATCACGTAGACCAGCCGATGACAGGTCGTAAGCCCTGTAGGTGCCTCGAGTTCCTGGTTCTTTTAAAATATCCCTACTTCGTCTCTATTGAGATGGTGAAAAAATGTTTGTCAATAAAAATATCATTATTTGACTCCCGAAAGGGAAAAAAATCCAATGTTTGCGTATATGCAATTAAAAAAGAATATTCGATAAACATTTTATTTTGTATTGTTTCTCGGGCAACTACATAACAGGTTCTATGTCAGATATTAAATTAACATACACCCAACAAAAAGGTGCCACATTCTGGAGATTCACAGATCCAGACTGAAAACACAATATTAAAAAATGCATCTCCACCGGGAATCGTACCCGGGACCTTTCAGGAGTCAGATATCTTACCAACTGGCCATGAAGGCCGATAATGTTTAATGTACCTATATTTGCGTAAATATTTTATCACCCACTGTCTGCTGTATTTTTTAAAAAATAGACCGAGAACAATTAATATCAAGTGGGGTATGTTAATTATCTACAATAGTTTATTGTTTATTGTTTATTGTTTATTGAGACATTCACGGCTCAAAGCCCTCTACAAAACAAAATATTACATGACACAGCATAAACTCAAACAAAGAAATACAATTTATAAACATTCATAACATCTATATGTACATATCAATGGTAGCAGAGAATATATAAAAAAATAAAAACATATAAGTTAGGTAAATTAAACACGAGAGTAAATACATTAACAACCAAAGAATAAATAAATAAGAAAAACTCACATAAAATAGTAATTACGAATATTATTGACTGAAAAATGAATGAGTGAATGAATGAATAACTTAACTTACCTACAAAAAATTAATGGTGTGAATACCTATGTACATACTTAGCCACACTGTATCAGTGAATGATGCCAGATGTGATAATATATTGTTGAATTAAATAAAATGAAATGTACAAAAATATATAAAAATGTAAATAAGTGACTACACAATCAGTTGTAGGTTTTTTTTTAATGTTTTGATAAAGTATATTTAGAGTCCTTAATAGAATTAAAGAAAGGGTCTGTCAGATAACCAAAGTCATTGCCCAATCGATGAATTCTATTCAACGGAGTGTTATATAAATAGTTTGTGTAGGATGTCTGACATACAAAAGTTATAATTTGGTGGTTATTTCTTGTTGGAACATAGTAATGTATTCGACTAACAAGGTAATTGGAGCTAAAGTAATTATTTATTATTAATTTATCTAATAGTATAAGAGACAGCGACTTAGTCATTTTGTATAGGTAGTTGCCTATATAAAATTTAAACTTATACTTATGCCATACAATCAATTAATGGTGATTTTTTTTTATTGACAAACTTTTTAAAATCTCAATAGAGACGAAGTTGGGATATTATAGAAGAACCAAGAACTCAAGGCACCTACGGGGCTTACGACCTGTCATCGGCTAGTTTACGTGATCACTTTATGCGCTTGCGCTACGTTACAAATTATGTCTTCTTATTGAGTTCCCTTAACAATGTAATTTTTGAAAGTTCTATATATTTAAATAATGTACATTTCGTTTTATAAATAATAAATTTGATTTATATGTGCAATCACAATATTTCCCATAGAGAAATTTTACAATGTACACATAGACGTGCTTAGAGATTAAGATAAGAGATAAAAGTAATGAAATACTTATTGAAATAACATATTATGAAGTACCTATAGTTTGGAATACACAAGAATGACAACACTCATAGAACATTACTTCCTCAACAGTGCATTCCAGCCACACCCAGGTCCTAATCATGGATATAATTATCTTATGGAGTTCCCTAACATCTTAAGATACCTACCAATTAAAGAACTCCATATGATAATTATATCCATGAAAAGGGTAAACATAGATGGTTTTGATTTCGCTGGTTGACCAGACTTGCTCCCATGGTCTCTGTGTAGTAAAAATATAAAATAATACAGTGGTTTCTTATTTTACTTTTCAGAAAAGTCCGTTGTTGAAGTGTAAAAGAATAATAGTTCGGACGTGTCATTTTATACGAATGACAAAAGACAGAGACCCGTTCGAACAAAGTAAGTACCTATGTACCTTATACCATTTTTGTAATTGACATAAAATCGATACCTCCTACGTAAACTACCGTAAGCCACATTTTTGCGATTTTGAGTTTTTTACATATTTGGGTTCCATTTGGATCGATCTATCAAAAACACAAACAAAAAAAATCAAAAAGTCCTACAAATACGTTTCTTACAAACTTAAAATATAGTATCTAAAATTTAGAATGACGTGTAGTACGGTATAAACAAATACTATTGTTTACGCAGAAAAAACGCAGATAATTCTGTGGCGCTAGTGTAGCATTTTCCTGAAAGTATTGACTCTGTTGAAATTATTTAAATGGTAAATTTTAAATAATATTTTTTTATAACTCGTAATCAATATGAACGCAATATATGTTAAAATTTGTGTTTCTTGTGAACATTTGAAACTTTAAACTGCTCTCCTCTAAACTTGACTTTTTGCACTTACGGTAGTTTACGTAGGAGGTATCGAAATGTAAAGATAATTGAGAAAAAAACAATCAATGAACATCGAATTTTCCACCAAAAAGTTTGCGGTTTTCGACCCCTGAAGCAGTCAATTTTTAAGGCATTCCCCCTTATCTTGAAAATCAGTAGGTAAATAATATTTCCTTATTTTACTTCTCGGGCAACTAACAGGTACTATGTCAAATATTTATTTAACACGCACCCAATAACAAGTTCAGACTGAAAACACAATTAAAAAATGTGTCTCCACCGGGAATCCAACCCGGGACCTTTGGATCGGATTTGGATTAGTTTTATAACCCCAGTCGTCATTGTAGTAAAATATAAGTAATCCGCATTAGTAATAAGATAATAATTGGTGCGGATTACCCCAGTTTCCTATCGGTGGTGGCTATAATTTTCAATTGTTTAATTTTCAGATCCGACCTGTTATTTGTTTACCTTCAACAACGCGACAGCGACCTGTGTGACCCCTACAACAGTTCTAAGGCGAAGGACCACAACAACCACCACAGGCAAACCGCCAGTAACCAAAGAAGGTGACAGTTCGTGGTTTAGCGGAGGATTTGCGAAATTATACAAAACTGTGGCATTCACATTCTTCTTTTTGTTGTTCCTCATATATTTCTGGACAAAATGCTCTAAAAGTAAGAACCTACCATATTATACTACAATATTAGGTATATTATATTGCGGACGTCCTTAAACAGGTTCACCTAGTGAGACAATATAAAAAAAATACAGAATTTTATGTTCTTATTTTAATTATGTATCCTCCTGGAGCATTTTTGCTAGTGCTAGCTTACTTTAAACCTTTAATAGTAACCTAGCATTAAATATAGGATATATTATCACTGTAATCTTGAAATTAATTTGTTGTTATAGATACTTAACGCTGTATTATGCATAATGTAATTATGTATCATGCCAAATAAACTATTATACTTTCCAAATTTTAAATTTTTACAGTTAGTTGGTAGACAAAAAAGAAAACATTAGTAGATAAGTAAAGAGTTATTCTGCATTTTTTTTAAAAGTGCACTTCATGAATGTAATTAAATGTAATGCTGACTGTCAGTCAGACAAATAAAAATACAGATTTTGCCATTTCTCCAAATGAAGTTCTTCTGATCTCATATTTAAAACTTAAATAGGGATTTTAAAAGAAAACAATCTGAGTTTATTATTACAGAATGAAACTTGTCTTGTAAAATTATTATTAATCTCTTTTTTTAACGATTTGTGCAAATTTATCAGATAAATTTACAAGTATTATATAAGAAGAAAAAAAAACCTAATTGTAGGGATTGCCCTGTTTTTTTATATTGGTTTCAAAAGCTTAGCCTAATTTCACAATAATAAAAAACATTTCAATATTTACTACACCAATAACTGCAGACATCATTTTGACATTAAAAGTTTATTTTTTATATCATATAACGAGTTTAAAAAGAGGCAGGGAGTAGGCAAGAACCAACAGGGAAGGGAAGATTTTTTTAAAGTAGGTACACCAAATGCAACCATACCAACTTAACCACAAAGTATAAATTAAACGCACTCTTTACTCTCTGTAGCAAAACACCTTTGATCAGAGAACAAATAATTTTGAACAATTTCCAACATAATATATTATGACAGTGAAATTTTTATTTTTTCAGAAATAATTGACACATTTAGACCACAAGTACCTCCACAAGGCCGTCACATCCATGAAATGCATGAACTCGGGCCAATGTGAGCATTGCTTTTACAATTTTATTTTCTCTTCTGAAAAAATTGGAAGGAAATATCAATAACAGCAATACCTACATTAATTTTTTTTATTTATTTATTTCTTTATTTATCAATGAAACATACAGTTTTATTAATAAATTGTAATGGTACAAAATGATAATCAAATAAACCAGCAAAGTTTCCATAAATGGTTAACAATAAGATACTTCATGAAGAAAAAGAACATGAGTTGTAGCAGGAGGAAGAATAAACAAGATTGAAATAAAACATAACATAAAAAAAAACAAAAATAAATAACAAATTAACCAGTCAAGAAATGAAAAAAAAAAGAAAACAGTTAATACGTACCCACATATAAGTTAAAAAGAATTCTTTTCACACAACATTATAAAGTTTTCTTTTAAAAGCTGCAAAATCATCATTTAGAATATCGATTTCAGACTTAATGACAGAATTATACAATTTACAACTACGTCTGACAAAAGAGTTCTGCGCATAATTAATCTTACAAATAGGAATAGACATATATTATGCTCAAAACCAAAATTTATACATTCAATTTTCAGTAATAAAATATTTATATACTGCTTTTTTTCATTCTTAATGGAATATTTTCTCAATCTATCTAAATTTTTTTACAAATCAATATTTTTCATTTATCTCTCACATATACTGAGTTCGTTCATCAAAAGGTTCTAAAAAATAGATGAATCGATGGCAGAGCGGCTATCGCGCTGGGCTAGTAGTAATCCAGTGGTCGCGATTTCGAATCCTGCCTCGACCAAGTTCGTTCACCAAGCATTGATGCTTAATTCAGGGAATGTAAGAAGATGTATGTGTACACGTTTAAGAAGGACATATTCATATTTCATTAAAAAAATGTTTTTGTTCTTTGGAATAGTTATTTGCAGTCACCATAATAACAAATAAGTTAAATAAAAATTTAAAAATGTGTTTTTTCATAGTAGGAAAAAATCTTCATGCTCGCTCAATCATAACGTTTTAAAATAGACATTCCTATTTTTGTCTGAGAATGAGAATTATAACATACCCAAAATCCTTTTCATTTACCATAATCAATCATTGTTTTTTTTTCAGACCTGCAGAAGTTTAAAGGGGCTTCGAATGAAACACTAGTATAGATACCTACTATTAAATATTATGTTACAAGATTGAAACTTAAATCAATATTACATTTTAAAGACTGACTTGTTTGCGTAATTATAGTATTTATTTTCATATACATACGTAGGTGGTTAAATGTGTTATTAAGTGATCAAAAAATGTTTATGTTTATGAATTCATAAAATAATATAAAATATATGTAAAAATTACTTAAGAGGGCGACTGCTGCCAACATACCTATTTTTTCAATTTGATATTGCATCATTGCTACAAAACGTTCATTTTGAAAAAAAAAGTATTTAGATTGGATATTAATAAAAAAATATATATATTAACTTTTCAATTATGTGCTCTATATATTCTTGTAGAAAAATAATAAGCATACCTCGATTGATTAATCTTGTATTTCTAAAAAAACTATAAGGTAAAGAGCAATATATTATTTCTAAATTAAAGAAGACATAAATATCTGGAAAAATATGTTGTGACGTTGCATTAATGCATCAGGTTGAGTAAATTAACAAAAAAAACTTTTGTTTCGCATTGGCACTGAATGGGAAATAAATGTTTTTAAGGTTTCTTTACTAAACCTGAAGCATTAATGCAGCGTCATGACACATTTTTCCAGATATTTTTGTCTTCTTTAATTAAAAAAAAAAATATCGCTCTACGCCTTATAGTTTATTAAAAATATAAGATAAACATTAAGAATCGGAGTATGCCATTATTTTTCTACAAGAATTTATACAGAACATTATCAAAAAGTAAAGGTATATTTTTCTTAATACCTAATCTATCAAAATCATTTTTTTCTAAACGATTTGATTAGAAATAATGATGGTAAATCAAATTTAAAAATAAGTACGTTGGCAGCAGTCGCCCCCTTAAGGATATTATGTATAAGGGGCCTACACACGACCAACTTGGTTGACAACCTTGTCATCAACATGCCATGTTGACGGCAATGTTGAACGTCTGTGGGCATGTTGGCGGTTGATATTATTTCATGTTGACAACAATGTTGAGACAATATCAAATCGGTTTGATATTTAGTGGGCGGAGCTTGATGTTGGTGACGATGTTTAGCGTGTGTGGGGCGGTTGACAACCAAGTTGATCAACATCTCAGTATGTTTCAATTTTTTGAACACGACGGAACAATAAAGTACCTATGTACAAGTTTAAACTTGCACAGTGTATTTATTGCCTGTTTATTTATTTTATTTTTTGTACGTATTTGTTGATGTACGTATTTGATGATGTTTAGTTAATATATATTTTATTTCAAATATCATGTGTACTTTTAATTATTAATTATCGCTCACTTTTGTTTTTTTTTCTGTTTATAATATATATAATTTGATTTTACAGTCTTTTAATATGAAAATAACCCAATAGTATATCTTGAAATATGTCCAGTATTCCAAATATTTCAAGTTGGGTGGATTTTTTCGAAAATTTTCGAGATCTACCCGAATTGTGGAAAGTAAAGTTTGAATTCACTTTAAAAGAAGCAAAAGATTCACGCACGAACTTGTTGATTCATTAGAAATATCATCGGAAATGATGTTGATCAACTTAATAAATTGTCAACCTCCCGTTCGTTATTCAACATTGTTGTCAACAAGGTTGACAAACATTGTTGTCAACCAAGTTTGTCGTCTGTAGGCCGCTTGATTAAATAATTATTATTACCAAAGATTAATTTATTTAAAAATATATGTTTGTGTTATATAATTTTTAATGAACAATTTCAAATATATGATATAATATGTAGTTCCAAAATATGTAAAAATTATATTCCATAATAAGTAATCACAGAATATGAATACAACTAAGTAAGTATTATGATTGTAAATAAAATTGTTTGTTAATATATTGATGTTTGAATATACGTCTTTTATTTTATTAATAAACTTGCTATTATCTTTGAATAGGTACTTTGCTTATATTTTACTTCTTGCCAATACTTTTGTCTTAAGTGTAACTATTTTTCAAGCATAACATAGTATGAATTGCAATCGGTACACAAAAAGAATCTTGAAAAAATCTAACTGAAATTACCAATGTCTAAGACTAATTTTTTGGTTCGAAATTCATTCATTCAAGTCAATGAAATCGTGGTTTCACTGGATTCACGAATCCAGGCCCACGAGCACAGGTGACCAGAGTACCAGCCAGAGGGGCAAGTCTGGTTCGACCGGCGAAATCAAAACCCCAGTGATTACCCATATCATGGATATAATTATCGTATAGAGTTCTATAACATCTAAAGATATTGTAGAACTCCATATAATAATTTTATCCATGATATGGGAAAACAAGGAAGGTTTTCATTTCAACGGTCAACCAGACTTGCCCCCCTGAATAGGCGAGTCACATAGGCTTATGGGCCCCCTATATGACTCGAGGAGTCACACTCACCACTTACCCACTAACCTCCGACTGATACGCCACTCATATTATATTTGTGCTAAAGCCATTTTGTAGTTTTATCTACCAGTTCCTTGTACTTGTTTAGCTTGTATTGGTGGTCTTTTGGAATATTTGAGAAATGAAAGGGACTATATTGGTCAAGTAAGCCCTAAGAGATGAGATGCATATCTCCTTTAGAAGGGTATAATATCTCTCTGCTCTCATATCCATCAGGATATTCCGGACACCTGACTTCCTAACTATTGATACTAATTTCTTTGTTGTAGGTCAATGGTTAGTGGTTAATGGTGGCAAGAGCCACCACAAGTGGACGTTAAAAAAAAACAAATAAGTAATAAAAATCTTTTTATTTCAAATACAGTGATTTTCTTAGGACATAAAAATTGACCATCAAATTCATAAAAAAATTATGAAAATATGAAAAAAATTGTTAAACTGGTATAATTTGTACATCAGTTTCGGTAGGTAGATAAGAATTTGATTATATCTTCAAGCTACTCAGCCATCAAGAAAATTTAACTTAGGTACTTACATTTATAAAATAGACAAGTTTTAAATTTATTTTTGAATTGTATTTTAAATTTAGTCATTTAATATCTATGTTACAATATTGGCATACAAGTACCTATACAAAAAATACATAAAAGATTGGACAAAATTACATTTTTTGTATCACTTTTACAAGAAACATTTGACATATTAGAAACATTAGGCTATACTAGATGCAAAAAAATGTATTTATTTTTTACATCTAAATAAAATATACATACATAAATAATTATACCTGATGCGTATAATTTCATTAATTTGATAGTTAATATGCTGATGAATTATTTACACAATTTTATAGATTACATCACATAAATACATTACTGCAATAATATATATTACAATATTCTTCTTTTTTTTTTTTCTTTTTTTGTACTGTTTAATGGGACAAAAAACAATGAATACATATTAGTATAATAACCATTGAGAATTACAAAACAACATTTCACATAGATACTTCCATTTATTAGAGGCATATTATGTATAATCCTCATTTAAAGATTCAAGCCGAAAAATTAAATATGTAATTACATATCTTATTTCAATTAATTACTTATATATTTTCTTCATGTGTATATATAAGTTACTTTTTAAGAAAAAATGCTATCAGACATCAGATTGGAATAGTGTTCATTTCTATTATCATCTATTTCGAGTGTCTCTTTAGAATCGGGTAATCGAAAACACAACGGTCAAAATGACATCCCAGTAATGAGGTTCACCGTCCATTCCAAAAGTTGTGCCTTTTTAGGTGAGACGAGACTGCTGTGTTAGGATGCACGCATGTTTCCTATTATAAATTAGGGCACACCCGCACAACTGTCGCTGGTTACCCCTCTTTGTGAGATACTCGTGGATGTTATGAATGAATGAATTAATAAAACATAATCCATGTAAAATAATTTAAAATTTACATACATCTTCATATATTTCCTAAAATAGGCTGGAAATGTGAATGAAATAAATATAATTGCTATGCCGGTTAATACTTTTTGTTTTCATAATTCTTCAAAGGAAAGTATAGGTGGTGATATTAAATAATATTCAGTTACATACTTTGCATATATTGAAATTCTTCTAAGTCTTAGGCTTACCAAAATTATATTAAAATAGGTATTTTCTTCCTTCTATAAACTGACAAGGCTTTATTTTTACTATACGAAATGATTTTAACAAGTGCGTTGTGGCTTTCATGAAATGGGTTTGTTAAATTAACTTTTTATTAAATGTTTTATTATAAGATATTGATAATTCTTCAATGTCATTTTATGAAATTCATGTGTCTTTTTAGCACATTGAAAATTAAAATATTTAATTTTAAGTTTCCTGAGCTTGAGGTCACTATGAAATATTTGACAGTTATGTAAATTGAAAAGCATTGGTCAGATATCCATGCTTATTGATCAAAATCTAATGGGGTCTAAGCGAGTATTAGATATATAAATTTAGAATATTTGAAAAGAATTGAATGAGTGCTTTAGTCTTAATTGATAAAGTAGAATATACGCCGTACATAGCACATCCTACACAGCACCAACACACAGATACATTGTGATGAAACTTACAGAGAAAATCTCAGCATGATATTAGTTGATGATCTGCAATAAAAAAATAACCTTAGAATTCTTAACTTCTCAATATATTCTTTTGGGGTAGTGAGTTAGTAGTATTCTAACTTATTTTTAAACTTTTTGTGAAAAAACCAAAAATTTCAAAAATTATCATTGTAAATACCTACTCACCTCGATATATCAATTTGACTAGAAGTGGTCTATGTCTAATTTTAAAAAAATGTCTATTTTATATAAACAAAGAAATTTCAGTTTCATTAAACCGAAGCTATTGCTGATTGATTGTACTTAAAAAGGTAAACTTGTAAATTAATAAAACAGAAATAACATACATACATATTATCTTCTGCTGGTAAAGATAAAAAAGTACACTAATTTTAGAATACCGCTTTCAGATGTTTACTTTACAAGTGTAAGGAATAAAACTATTTTGCTTATATATGCATTTATAAACAAGTGTCAAAGAAAATTAAATTTAAATGGACAGAAGGTACATCCCCCCTCAATCTTTGATCTCACTGAGAATATATTATGCTGGTATACACTGGATAATTAGATCATTGACAAACTAAATAAATCATTGGAAAACATCATACCGTTTTCGGCCAAATGACATATTTGACCGTCCAATATATACATATGTATATAATATAAATATATATATAGGTACAAATTAAAATAAAATCTTCTGTTGCAATTACGAGGTTAGTAACTTTACTAGGAGACAATGATATAATGTTTTAATGAGTTATTAGAAGGAATCAATAGTTTATTAGCAGAAATTATACTGATTGAAATGACACCAAAAACAATAATTGTAGATGACATGGCACTGTATAGTGGATGTATATTTATTTATAAATCATCATTCAACTTTCATAAATCAACATTCCGATAAGTGGAAATGCGTAGAATTATATTTTTAGAATATTAATTGTATATAAAATATGCACAAAAAATATAGGTATCTTAATATCTTTTAAATGTCACATAATTTAATTCAGCACTCATCGATTCATGCAATGAATCAATTTTTTTAAAATCTATTTAGAGATAATATTAGGTCAAGAAAGCTCTCAATATTTTAACTCTAGATTTTCAAAATTGTTCAGTTTTTAATATCTTCAACTCTTCAAAGTTGATTGTTTTTATTTAACTTAATACTACATTGTGATTCTTAGGATTGAATAATCGACTTGTCATGTGCACTCATTAAAACTTCAATACAAGTTTATTCATATTTAATAAAAATATTTCTGTTTTTTTTATCTAAAGTACCTACAGTAAATTCGTACCACCCTGAAATGTTTAATAAGTATTATTTTTTTCTAGTTAAGATAAATAATATTACTTAGGCATATTTATCAAAAAAAATACATATTATTATTATTCAGCATGGTCATTGTTGCAATAGATTGTCAACAGGAAAAACCAAACATTAAGAACATCCTGGTGCTGATAAAATGCTTTCAGATGATTTCTTACTGATGTTTTCTTTTATGATATAATAATATCATCGTGTAACAATTTCTCATCTACCATTTCGAAACATCTAATAGTTGAAACAAAATATATTTATTTCTGTCATGTTTTCGTCATTATCTTCACCTAGTGAAAATACAAATAGTTGGTTATAAAACTCCAATAAATTAAGTAAGGTAGAACAATAAATTTAACTTTATTTTAATTGCATTGACAGTTTTATTTTGAAGATGATGCTACTTTGCCACTTGTTGCCACACTCTTTTATAATAATAATATCTTGGCATACACAGAATTTTTGTTTAATTTAAATCTATGTATCTTCTCATGTATGTTTTTTATTCAAAATCTTTACATTCTCATCTTTCAAAATGTTTTCATTCCACTCTGGTTAGCCTTGTATACTTCAATATAAAATTTAAGTTTTCTATTTTCTTATATCAAATGTCTTGAGTATTATTATATAAACAAACAAAAACGATGAACAGGATTAGACTTATGGTTAGCGTCCACACAAGTACAGCAGAAGGAACAAACGCAGCGCATTGGACGGATTTTAGTATTTTTATATAGAAATTCATGCATGCACACTGGAACACCAGAAATACCAACAACGTTGCCAGGACACAAAAACATCCGTAAGCTGCACCTATGTGTACCCTTAGCTTCATGCTTCACTTCTTATTCATAAAGTAGGTAGGTACTTATAATTATTTAAATCTTGAAGACAAAACTAATATTACAAATGATCCTGTCTCATTAATTGACATAAATCTGAGTTACAAAATAATACTGAAGGATTCCAGATACCAAAATTCATGGACAGACCCATAGCATACATCATGATGGTATGATATTGAAGCTCCTAATGATAATTTTGATACTTCAACACTAAATTTGAATTGTAAATAAAGTTTCCTCGACATATTATGACTATCCATCATTTTATTTATGCTATTTTTTATTATACCTATATCCCACTTATACCTTTCCAAATGCTTATATATATTGACTTGCTTAATCTTTCAAAGATCAAAATATTTTCTTATAAAAATGTATAAGTATATTTATAATTTAATGTTCCCACATTTTTCATGAAACACATTAGTTAGAAATTGTTAGCTCATTTTATTTAATACAATCATATTTATATCATATACACATTTAAGATAATATACAAAATTTTATACCCAAATCAGCTTAATTCAGGACTTTTATACAGAAATCAATACACTGTACTAAAGAGACAAGGTAATAATACACAACCTTGTCTCACTTCTTCGTTAATAAAAAAACATCATGTTGAGAAAGGGATGAAGTCTAAACCATACTACTTTCAAAAACATATCAATTTGATCTAAACTTCATAATAAACTAATAAATAGCATATTCTGAAATATTATTCAAACAACTTAATAAAAAAATCAAGTCAATGAAGAAACTTTCACTTCATACCATTGTATATTGTCGCATTTGTTGGATCTGTGAATGCAATAATTACACTAAAATTTCACTATATATATCCAAACATTTAAAATTATTTATATATCTTTGTCTTCATATGAATGGATGTCTGAAGATTTGATATTCCTAGCAAAGGAAAAATTCTTACTTATAATTTATAAATAAAATCAATGACATTCACCTAAGATTATAGACGAAAATTATCACATTCATGACATGTTACTGATTAGAGTTCACGTAAAAATATATTGCACAGCATATTCTTTTGAAAGTACATTAGAAGTTTATATACTTCAATACATTTAAGAATAAAATTACCTATTTCAAACTGTTCATTTACCTCTATTTATAAATCTTTTAAGATTTCACTCTATCTGCAGCTGCCCAAACATAATATAGAATAATTAAACACAACCTCAAACAATTTTAAACAACCTTTCTATTACTGTATATAATTTAAATATTACACTTTGATAGATACTAGTACGAGTATATTGTAGACATAGTCATTCTCATGATATTAGCTGTGAAACTTGATAGGATAACACTATAGAGCAATATTAAATTGGTAGATTAACATAAAAGTTTTACAAAATTAGATTTTAGGTAACAAGAAATTTGTATCATTGGCTGAAACTATAGAGGGTCAATGAAATAGGGTTACACATTAAAATGACAAGGTACATGGTAGAAAAAAGTGATGGTAAAACCTAATCGTAGAATATAATTATATAAAATGATGTTGAAGAATTTGAGTAAAAATAATAATCAATTAAGCATTAAATGACTTAAAATAAGTAAAAAAAGAAAATTTTTAACTTTTTTCCACTTGAAAATATACTTGGCCATTGACACGTTTCGCTCAAAGATCATCTACAGAATGGAAAATGGTAAAAAATTGAGTTTTTTACTTATTTTAAGTAATTTAATATGGTTGATAATGGAATTCCATCAAGAATTGACAGTCGGAAAATTAGAAATGATTAATTATTTATATTGATCAGACAATGCTTATTTCAACTTTACAAATGAAGCATTTTGTCTGATATCCTGAGAACACTATGTCACAGGCTGCGAATATTCACAATAAAAATTTACATTAAATAGATACACCGAATGACTATAACAATATTAATAGACAATTTTATTTACATCTGTCTGTCCATGTTTTGATTATGGTTCGGAGATGAAAATAGTAACTGTGCTTGTTGCTGGGACATCTGCATAGGAATAAAATCACTGGGATCATTAATTTGCTGCATATTTTGATCTATTACTAATGACCTGTGTGGAGGAGCTGGAAGCATACCAGCTGTAAAGACATTGTGAGATTCATTTAAGACTGTTTCCCCTTGCATGTTAAACGGCATTGTAACCTGAAATAAAACACATCTCATTTATTAAAAATTTAAGCAATTATTGTCTGCCACTGCATACATAATAAATGTATTATTGATTGATAAATATATCATCAAATATATTGATACCCAGTGACTGATCAAGCACTACGGAGGCCCCAAGCTCACAAGTTTTTGGGAGGCACCCCAGCGCAATATAATTATTAGTGCTCTCTTTTTCGAATCATAATTAATAATAATTTTAAAACCAATACAACAACTAAAAATTTCCATTCATTTTTTTATTTTGTTTATTAAGATGACTGGGATATCCTAATGGATACGAGAACAGAGAGATATAACCTTCCAAAGGAGATCTGCATCTCGTCTCTTAGACTTGACTTGACAATTTACCCTCTTTCATTGAAATGTGTTATTTATGTGGAGCTGACTGTTCCATGGGATACAAATATTACAAAAGACCACTAATACAAACTAAACAAGTACAAGGAACTCACAAATGAAGACGACATGCAGCACAGATGACTTAAAAACAGCAAACGGCAAAGTGATATTCGTCACCACCTATTGGAGTGGCAAGGTCTAAGGTCCGGACCCGTAAAGTAAGTAAGTAGTACAAGGAACTGGTAGATAAAACAGTTCAAAATGGCTTTAGCACAAATATATAGGCCTGCCCGCAAAATCTTTATATTCCTACTTTAAAGAGCTGGGTCTCCCTTGAGGTAGTATAAAAGAACATTTGGATAGAGTGGTAAAAGCAGCATTATCCACATCCTATTGGATTTGGTTACGCAGGGAAGTGGAGTATCAGTTGGTGGGTGAATGGTGAGCGTGACTTGAGTCATAAAGGGGCCCCTTAATCCTGCATACATGGTCGCAAGCCCATGTGGCTCGCCTATTCTGGCTGGTACTCTGGTCGCCTGTGCTGGTAGACCTGGATCCGTGAATCTAGTGAAACCATGGTTGCCTTTCTCTTTTATATGTATCTTACATCCCCCAACATGAGGTAAACAGTGTTTCCAGTTAAACTATGCTTTCCAACATTATTGAGAACCTTTCAAATCGCAAAGTTCCAAGGGCGCACCTCACGAGCTTATGGGGTAATCCGAAATATTGGTTGATAACGTATGTGACTAAAAGTTTTGCAAAATATTCCCCTGTTCTAAAACCCATGAATATAATTTTTTTATATACACTGGTGGGCTTATTGCTATTTCCAAAATAATATTGTAGAACTCTATCAACTGATATGTTTGTGAAACCCAAATTAGTATTAGATTTTTATAAAAAAAATACCCTCCCATGTCTGTCCTTGACGATATAAGTTTTATTTCTATTATGTGATTAAATATTTAAACTTTTTTCTTATATTTAATGTACCACAGGCCAAAATCTAGTATGGTAAAAAACAATCAATTAAACATAAATAAAATTAGGTATTTTTAATTACATTTATAATTGGAGGGAGTAAGCCATATCTCGCCATCACTAATTGTTCAGACACTCGTCTCAGTTCTTCTTGTTGGTGTAAAATCATTTGCTGTAACTCTTCGTGTTTTTTCTGCAACTAATGACAATGTAATATAGGGTATAAATATGTTGAAAACACTCAAAATAGTTACAAAGTTTTAACTAATAGAAACAGTATATTTTTTTGTAGTAATTACAAAAAATTCATTTTTATGAAATTTCATTTTAACTAAATAAATTTAAAAGAAATGCATTGATTATGCTTTATTGGAATGCTGTTTTAAAAGCAACTTATAATTTGATCTAACAAAATTGTTATAATCAAAACAAATTACTTCATTTAATTTTTAAGCCAGTTGTAAACCATAACCTAAGCTACTACTAGCTCAGCAAAGCCAGCTACAGCTTTGTAAGAAATATGTTGTATGCACACCAAAACCGCAAAACCTATTTCAGTGTTGCCCAGTCTGTATTATTTAATTGAGTCAAATAGATATGACGCTAGGATTTTTAGAATACAAAATGATTGAAGACGAAAGTTCTGATGATGAATTCATTCAATGTAAAAAATAATTATAATACTTCTGGCGTATTTATTTCAAGAATAAACTTGAATACGGATACTGTATTAGTAGATATATGCAATTTTGACAACTATCTGGAAAGTTTAGGACAATGTTTTACAAAATAGATCATGAACTTATTTAGTTTCTGGACCACTGCTATCTTCGTCTTACGCTTCCACTGTCCTTGGTTTACTACATCCTCTGGAGTTACTTTGATGCTTAGCATACCCTGCCTCACCACCTATTTACATCTGTGCTTTGGTCTCTTTGGTCTACCTCTGGATCTTTTACCAGGCACATTTATGTATTGAGCAACTTTCCGTATGTATTCTGGTGATCTTTTATAAACATGTCCGTACCATCTAAATATGTTTTCTAGGAGCTTCTCAGATATATCACAAAATTCTAGGCTTCCTCGTATATGGGTGAAATTTATTTTATCTAGCACATCCAAGTTTTATGAATTGTTATCACTAATTAATTATTATTAAATAAGACATCAACTATCCAAAAGCTTGAGAAGAAGAAGTGGCTGTTTGTTTGAGGTAAATATTACAAAAATAATATTACATTAAAATTGTTATGTACATCACAGAACAGAATCAATTATTATAATATAACAGAGTTAAATATCCATATAACAATATCTTTTTTTGAATCATGATAGTCAAAACACTGCAGCACAGATTGACAACAGTCCGTCATGCACAAGGCATTTGACAATACTGAACTAGGAATCAAAAGCGCATAGATGATAGATGTGTCAGATGAGGCGAGAGGCGTGAACTCCCTGCATATTTCGCCACACACAACTCAGTCGGCATACACAACTAACGTAGCTTATATAGTTTGCAGTCTGTACACTCTGCATACTAGAATGAAAAACGACCTCAGCTATGCGAGCTAGACTACTCAGCTTATCTTTTGGTCTACAACTGGCTTTGTACTTGTTTATTAAACACAAAAAGACATAGAACATAAAATATCTCTTTTTGAGTGAAAAAATGAGTTTCTGAAATCATTGTAATTTTTGAAAAACAATAAGGATAGAAAAAATATGTGAGCAAAACTGAGTGTTAACTAGTTTAAATTTGAACATTTTATATTCTAGCATCACCCATTTCCCTCGATTTTCTAACTATGACTGTTTCCAATATTCTAATGCATCTAATGGAAACTTATGTATTAGAATATTTTAAATATGCACATTAAATATTCGTTTGTTTTACTAAATAAAAATTAGGTATTAAGGGTAACTTATGATGGTATTTTTGACATTTCTTCATAATGTTCCATAATCATTGAGAACTTGGTGTGAAGAAACAAATTATCATTGTTTCACTTGTGTAAATATTCAAAATTCTAGTAGTTTAGCAGATGGGTGCAGTAATTGGCATTAAAAATTGTTGTTTTTGTCATTGTAAATTGAAATAACTGTTGTATCAAATAAAATTAACAGTACTTATACAATAAATTACAGTACTTATTTGCTCCCCCACTTAGCGGTCAATGGTAATTATTACAGAACTTCATGAGAGTCCAAACATCAAAAACGCCATCATTCGTTGTCCCAAGTATAAACAACCAAGAATTAAAAAGAAAATAAAAATGTGGTAATGCTATTTTACCTGCTCCTGCATTTGCGCTTGAGTGGGTGTTATCAAAATTCCAACATCTGCGGGAGGTGGCAATGGTTGCAATTGAGAGAATCCAATTACTGGTTGGACAGGAAGAGCGACGTACTGTGATGGCTCAATGAACTGTGATATTGTTTGTGAGTTATGCACCGATCCATGAACCATCAAACTTGTCTGTTGATTTATACTAGTTTGAAGATTTTGTACCGGTACAATTTCCTTTCTAATTTGCATCTCTCTTGATTGCTAAAAATGATACATTTTAAGTATTAGAATAAAATTACAACAAAAACATTTCCTATATTTTAAGTACTAATTATATACTAAAATATCAACAAAAATATTATATTAGAATAGTGTTACACAATTTAAATCAAAATATAGGTAACCTGCAGGTCTTATATTATTTTCTACAAACATTCTTTATCAAGTGTGTTCATTCAAAAATCTGTGTGAAAAAAGTGGCAAAACGTGTTTTATTTAAAAGTGCATTTCGTGGTTATGTGGGTATGATTGTATTTCATGTTGTTATATGTTGAAAACAGGGTATTCCCCTACAATTAGGGTTTTTTCTTTTGTAATATAATATATTAAGGTTTTTCTGATAAATCTGAACAAATTGTTAAAAAGAATATTTTAAAATAATTATAGAAGGAATGTATCATTCAATCATATTAAACTCAAATTATTTTCTTTCAAAATTCATTATTATTAAGCTTTAATTATGAGATAAGAGCAACTTAATTTGGAGAAATGGCAACATTATTCGGTTTATTTAGCTGACTAACAGTCATACCAACATAACTATGAATCACACTTTTAAGTGAAACGCAGAATACACAACATGATTTTGAGTTTTCAAAATTAAATTTCCGAGTGCATCTATTATATTGCTTTTCGGGTAACTAAAAGGTATATTTTCAAATATTAATTTAACACGCACCTAATAACAAGTTGCCTCATTTTGTAAACAAATGATACTGATCATCTCACAAATCCAGACAGAAAACACAGAGTAAAACTGTATCTCCACTGGAAAACGAACCTGGAAACTTTGACTCAAGAATGAGATTTCTAATTACGTGAGCCACGAAGACAGACACAATACACTTTTTTTTAAAAAGACAATCTTTAATGGTATTTTTCATTTCGTTCTAGTTTAGTATTCAAGATTCATATACATTTCCAGGATCAACCGAGAAGGATCTGGGCGGCCATGGCAGGTGCACTGATTTTGCCTTCAAATGTGGATGGTGAGAGTCTCTTAGATTTGACTGCAGAGCTGACAGACAGACCATCGGACATAATATAATCGCAGTGTGTCAACAGCCTGTATAGTGGTGACCAAACTAACTTTTTTGTACTTACCGACAAAGTGATTAATTACATTAAAAATATGGACTTATATAACTGGAAACTTGAACATGCGCAACTTTTATTTCATAATTATGTTTTTTTTTATCTTTCTTACATATGAATAGCAAATGTTATATTTTTTGTTATTGTGATATATGCAGCCTAACTCTAAATAAATAAATTATCAGGAACCAATTACAAATGAAAGTTAAGAATAAGAAAAGCTATAAAACGATTGTAATAATAAAATACTTACAGAACTATGATGTGTATTAGATGATTGCTTTGAAATAATTGATTCAGCTGATATAGATCCCATATCAGATTCTGGTCCGGGGCTAACAATCATTGACGAAGAATGCTTGGGATATTTTCTTTTATGTGAAGTAGATTCGGGTGTCATGGAATAACTGGATACACTGGAAGACGCTCTTGTCCAGGAACTTTCATTTTGACCATATACATTATGCTTTGATCGATTTGGTGATTCAATTGTTTCTTTCTTTTCGCACTTCTGTTTTGTGGGAATGGTGTATTCTTCGATGATTATATTACTATTAGATGTTGAATCAGTTTTTACATTTTTGATAACATCAGTACAACTGAAAAAAAAATTGATTCAATGGAAAGAAAAAAATAATATTCATTTCTGTCATTCTATTTACTTGATTTGTAAATCATGTTATGGCAGTAATATAACTAAATTATTCAAGAAATATTGACAGCAAACAACTTGTTCTGCTGGACCGTGGACATATTCTGTAAGTCCAGGAGGCACATTTGACAGGAATAATTCATTGTTTCGTTACCAGCATGTACATGTAACATGAAATCAAAGGTGGGCTTATTAAGTTACAATTACTTATGTTATTCTTATTTATTATATTGTTAAAAAACTTATTTTTGTACAATGCCCATTTCAAAAAATATATATAATATTTATATATCAACCGACGAAACAAGCACAAAACAAATGATATTTGCAAGAAAAAAAATAGAAATTGGTTTGAAACTTTGATAAGTATACAAATGACTAATATTAACCATATAAATTGTATGTATCACTTTTCAACCGTTAATATGAATATGGCACCAAGTATTATTGCACCGTCCTCCGTAGCACAGTTGGTGAACCGTTTGGTTTCTGTGCGGATGTCCTGGGTTCGATCCCCAGCAGAGGAGAAATTATTAAAATTAATTTATCATGCTTATATTGCTTCTCTGGGCTGGAAACACTGGTTAGTTGGTAGAAATTGCCATATGGCAATAAACTCGCCACTTGCGCAGGGTGCAAGGAAGTGTTTATTATTATTATTTATTTACTTTATTTTATTTTATTTTATGTAGCTTCTTGGGCAACTAACAGGCACTATGTCAAATAATTATTTAACAAGCACCCAATAACAAGTTGCCACATTCTGGAGACTTACGATATTAATTGTCTCACAGATCCAGACTGAAAACACAATTAAAAAATGTGTCTCCACCGGGAATCGAACCCGGGACCTAATTAATTATAATTATCGATGAAGTTTTTATTTGGTAGAATTCCATTATAAGTTATATCTATAATTAAAAGTAAAGACTTTTTGATTCTACATTAATTTTATTCTACATTAATTCTAAATTAATGTAGAATCAAAAAGTCTTTACTTTTAATTATAGATATAACTTTTGAAAGATAATTATTTAATATGTTACATAATATATTAAATAACTACCTAATAATAAAAATTGTATACTGCTAGCGCTAGAACAGGATTTCCTAGTTGGGCAGCAGTAATCTACTTATTGTTGTCATTATAAATATGGTGTGATAACAAGTAAAATAAAATAATATAAATAAATAATAATTTGATAAATATTTATGTACCTTACAACTCGGTGGGTACAAACAACAAATTCTGGTTTTGAGTTCCACTGATGATAAGTTATATAAAATCGTGTCTGCAACCAAATCCACTGTTGTCCTTTAGTAAGAAATCTATAAAAACATGAAGTACCTTCTCCTTTTTGCATAACTGAAACAAACAAGACCTTCATATTAAAATTCATATTGACAATTCCTGTTTCAACAACTTCATATCATGTAACTCAGCATGTATTAAATAAAAATAATATCAAATACCTAGTCATTATTATTGAAATCAGTATGAAATGGAAATTGCATATAACTACTACTGTTGAACGCCTTAAAAAGCTAATTTTTATTTTTCTGAAACTTAGAAATCTACTTCAAACAAACTTGCTTAAAACAATATATTTTTCACAATTTCAATCCATCTTACAATATGGCAATATATGTTGGGGGGGAGCTTTTAAAACCACTTTAGTGCCTTTAGAAGATATTCAAAGAATCATTATTAAAATTATATTAAAAAAGAAATTTGATTACCCAACCATTAATGTATTTCAAGAATTGAAAGTTTCAACTATAGAAGATATCTATAAAAAAAAACCATTGTTCCAAATTCATAAAGATATTCTTACAAATTCAAACCAATTGTCATTTTCTATAAGCAGCAGAATAAATTCACAAGGATGTATTACCATCTCTCTTTTACGTACAACTGCCTCACAACATTTCTATAAGTATAAAGGTACTAAGTGGTTTAATGAACTCCCTTTGAGTCTTACACTGGAAAAAATTATAATATATTTAAGAATAAAATCAAAAAAATTGTACTGATTTAATTTTGTTTATTTCATTCTTGTTTTTGTATAGATTCTTATTTTTTGTTAGTAGATGTGCAATATTTTGGCGAATGTAGCAATACAAAATAGATACTCCACTCTTTTAACACGAGATTTTATCTCAATTACAGAGGGTTATTATGAATCATATCATGGAACCATAGAATAATAATAGTATAGAATACTCTTTAACCTGCAGTAAACGCGACTGCTTTATGTTGACTAATTTGGTCAACATTTTGTTACGAGCTAGTACTATACGAACAATGTCTACCAGCAGAGTCATGCATATATTGACACGAGCCGGCCAATTTGTAAATTTTTATTGATTTGTTTAATAATAAAAAAAAAACTTTTTAAGTACCTACCTATAGAAGATGAAAGTTTAAATATAGTTACCATAGTGGTAAAACAAATCAAGCCACAATTAAGGTAAAATAGACTAATAATTCCATTTCATTTAGAAAAATGCTGAGATTATCGATAGAAATCAATACAGAATTGCTCATAATTGCGTTTTCAGTCTGGATCTGTGAGTCGATTAATATTGTAAGTCTCCAGAATGTGACAACTTGTTATTGGGTATGTGTTATATTTATATTTGACATACCTACTAACTGTTAGTTGCCCGTAGAAGCAATATTAAATAAATAAATCGAGGTAGTTAACAAAATAGTGTGTGGTAGTGATAATTTATGCCTCAAACCTTTGAGAGCCAATATTTAAAGATATTGGCTTGTATCAGTTCACCAATACGACCTTGATTAGGTATAATAAAAATTGTTTATTGATCTTAACTAGGAAACTTGTAATAAGTAACAAAAAAAATAGTTGGGAGATAAATTTGTAACAAAAATGTATACTTACGAGCTTCATGACACGACACAACACTTTCTAAATCATCAAAATGATAATAGTCATATCCCGATGTGCCCAAAACTTCAAATGGTAAATATCCAATTATTGGAGAAGCTCGGTGATCCAAAAAAAGAAATTTCCATTCCAGGCTATGTCTTGATGTAAATTCACTATTAGAATAATCTATCACAGGCATTTCTCTAATTAATTGAGGTGTCGTTAATCTACCAGTACATACAAATATTAATCTGAAAAAAAAAAACAAAACAAAAACATAAGAATCGTATAAGGTCTTAAATTAAAATATTTATTACAAAGGTATACTTCTTGACATAATTTGATGTTTTTCTAAAATCAATCTATACACTACGGGGACCCAAAAATAACTGTTTTTTTGTAAATAAATTGTATTTATTAACTTTTGTACAATATTTCTTCAGTCACCTTCAAAGTACTCTCCATTACACGAGATGTACTTGTCAAGTATTTTTTCTCACTATTTGAAGCATTTCTGGAACTCTTCACCATTTGATATCATTCAATCAATTTTTTTTGTCCTCTACGAGAAGGTGAAGAAAAAATTTAGCGGAAACACATGATCTACTGGAATGAGCTTCAATTCACACCTGTATATTCTGAAATTTGGTCGATCCTGAAATGACGATCCTCGTTGATTTTTTGGTATATTTTTCAATGTTTTCATTTTTTAGAAATGAGGAAAGACGTCCAGAATGAGCCTGTTCTTCAAGACTCACTTCACCACATGTAAAGCGCCCAAATCACTTGAAAACTTATGTGCGGCCAATAGTATCGTCCTTAAAAGTCTGTTAAAGCATTTGGTAAGGTTCCGTTGCTGATTTTTCAAGGAATTAAATTTCAAAGAAACTCTTTGTTCTTTTTAATTTGCTATAACGACTTCGCAAGCGAAACAATACAACAGTAAGAGAGACACAACACTACACTCAAACATTAAACTACAAATCGACGCCATCTCAGTGGGTCCACCATCATTTTTTTGGATACAAAACAAATTATAGCAAAAATTAATGTCAATTTTCTCTAATTCTTTCTGACATTAGATACATTTTTTGAACTATGTATAATTATAATTAAAAATTCTACATGTTGTGATTGTAATTTGATATTGTAAAATTATTTGTGGAAATAGATTTAAAATAGAAATAGTAATCAATTTATAATATTGATGAAAACTCCAAGCAATAAGTTAGCAATAGTATTATTATTATTATTGAGGTGACAAGCAGGCAGCATAAAGCTGATGTGCTTGAATGAGTCCACAGTGTCACTGTAATATACATCAAGTCCATTCTTAAAGGAGTTGAAACTCTCAGCAACAACCAGATCCTGAGGTAGCCTGTTCCAAACATCCACCACTCTATTATTTAGGAAGTGAATATGTGGATTCTGAGCAAACACACTTCTATTCAACTTCAGGCAATGGCCACGCAAGACCTCATTTTGATTGTGAGTGTATATATGGATATTTTGATTGTGAGTCATAATGATTGTTCAACACTTTATATGTCTCAATGAGGTCACCCCTCATTCTTCTTTCTTTAAGCGTTGTCAGTCCCAAGGCTTGGAGCCGCTCCTCATATGTCCAATCCTTAAGCCCCGCTCCCAGTTTGGTTAACTCTCTCCAGCAGTGCAATGTCTTTCTCAAAATATGGCAACCAAATTTGGAAACCATATTCTAATAGCGGCCAGACATAAGTCTTATACATTTTCACCAGTAATTCTGGGCTATAATTTATTATAGAACACTTTACGTATCAGATATGTCATAGGTACTGTTAGCTCGCTATACTATACCAAGAATATGTTGGTCCCATTTGAGATCTTTTGACACTGTAATACCCAGATTGATCTCTTTGGCTATTCACTGATTTGAGAATGGTTCCTTCCAATCTGTATTGCAGCGTGGGATTCTTTGGGCCGATATGGAGAGCTATACATTTGTCAGCATTGAGCTTTATCAACCATTTCTTGGTATTGTAAAACATAAAATGAATACACCTACCTTGTATCGATTTTATTCAAGCTAAATGGAACTCCAGGTGAGAGGTGGTCGATATCATGTGATTCCAAATTAGTTCCTGAAAATGAAATAACCATATTTTAGTTTCATTAAAAAAATAATTAGCATGAAAATAATTAAAAGCTTATTGATGATAGTATAGGTACTTACTAAAATAACCAATAAATTGAACTAATTCAAAATATGGTTCTTCTCTAAAATCGAGACTACATCTTTTTAAGTGACACGAAAAAGAAACTTGATTATCTGGAAACAAATAAAAAGAAAATGTGTTATAGGTAAATATTAAAATTATTAAAACGAAATAATTGAAAATTTGAATAGATTTTTATATTATGTCTCAAAATATAATTTAAACTACAGTAATATCAATTTGGAATGGAATGGAATGAGAGGTCGGGGCCGCCCAAGGAAGAGATGGCACGTCCATGTGAATGGTATTTTGAAAGACGGAAATGTTAGAAGCGTGAACAACAGACGAACATGTATAAGACGATGTATGAATGTTGTCGAGGCGATGAATGTATGTCAAGATAGAAATAAGTGGCGTTCGGTTCTCTCTGCCTACCCCGTAAGGGATATGGCGTGATGGTATGTATGTATGTAATATCAATTTCATGGTTATAAAAAAGCATGTTAGCCAGTATCTTGTAATTATGGAATATGAATGATGCACAGAGAATGGACTGAGGATGAATGCTGGCAAATCAAAGGCAATGGTCTTTAAAAAGAGTGAAAGCAGAACAGTGTGTCAAATAAAAGTAGAGAATGAATGGATAGAGCAAGTCGACGAGTATATCTATCTGGGAAGCATGTTCCAACGGAATGGACTGCTTGATGAGGATATCGAAAGAAGAGTTATAACAGGAAACAAAAGTGAATGGAGCACTAAGACCAATTATGAATGATCGCAACATGTCAAAGGAAACCAAATTTGCCATTCATAATGCAATCATAGTGCCAACCTTGAAGTATGCAAGTGAAACCACGACACAAGTTGCACGAAAGCAAAATAAATGCAGTTGAAATGAGATTATTAAGAAGAATCTGTAATAGAACAATGTATGACGGGTATGTAATGAGGACAATAGGAAACAATGTAGAAAGATGTCGTTAACAGAATGAAAGTGAACACATTGAGATTGTTTGGCCACATGGAAAGAACAAATGAGGAACACCTGCAGAACAAAATATATATTGCAGACAGGAATGGAATAAGATGCCGAGGATGCCCAATAAGGTATGGCATGACCATGTAAACGACATTCTGAAAGACGGAAATGTTAAAATCGTGAACAACAGATGAACATGTATGAGATGATACATGAATGTTAATGAATGCGTGCCATCATATTAAAATATGCGGCGTTCAGTTCTCTTTGCCTACCCCGCGAGGGACATGGCGTGATGGTTTGTATGTTTGTTATCCAATCGGTCAAAACACTCATATTTAAAAAGGAATATTTTTAATTTGGAATAAACATTATCAATTGACTTTGTAAAATTCCAATATTTTCTATCAAGTTATTAACAGTGCTATAAATTTTAGAATGAGTTTCAAAAAAATATTAAAACTACCTTTGTTTGAATCTTTTTTCAAAGAATCTGATTTTTCATCGGAACTTTGAAGAACATTGAATAGATATGGACGGTCTTCATCATATGTGATATCAAATATAGATGTATTTAAAAGATCACTCTGAAAATACAAAAACACTAAAACATAGAATTAAACAAAAACACACTGTGACTGTAATATTATGGCATTGTAAAAGAAATGCAGTATTTTTTACAACAATAATTATAATTTGCAAATTGCAGCCAGCTCTGTTATTCCTTAAATGTAAAGTGATATTCAAATGTACTGCATTTTTAATTTTTTATTATAGCAATAACAATGATAAAATAACATTGAAGTATGAAGCGCACTACACTGCCATCAATTATTAAGAATGAAAAACTTTTTTAAGATTTTGAACAAAATATGAATTTAAAAATTGTTACAAAAAACATTTATTCATTGCAAAGGGGGAAATATAACCTAGTCTTCATTAATGCGAGATATGTGAAAGTATGAGTGCGAGCGAGACAGCATGATTGACTGAGTGTAATTTTTTTATTTTACGTTACTTGTCGGGCGACTAACAGGTACTATGTCAAATATTAATTTAACACGCACCCAATAACAAGTTGCCACATTCTGGAGACTTATGATATTAATCGTCTCACAGATCCATACTGAAAACTCAATTAAAAACTGTGTCTCCACCGGGAATCGAACCCAGGACTTTTGGATCAGCACTCAGGTACCTAACCAACTGAGCCACAAAGGCCGACGTAAATAATGAAGAGGTATTGGAACACAACCATCTTAATTCTTACGTCTGTCAATGAGCTCACATATTGTCCATTTTGTAGTACATATATATTGTAATTATATATTATGTATAATGTTAATAATACATATATGTATATTGAAGAAAACAGTTATTCATCATCTCTTTACAACCCCTACATAAGAATATTATAATAAATGAAGACTGTTTTTTTTTCTCTCAATATAAATAATCTAAAACCGAATAATTATTTGATTAACCTGTATGCGACTAGCTAAGGAGCAGCATTGCCAATACCAATTCATTAATTTCAATATAACACACTGATTTAAATTTACTATTGTGGTTGACAAGTAGGAAGGCACAAAAGCCTACAGCAACAAGTCCTCTACATCGTATAATCCTGGTATTTAAGTCAACATCAACTTAATTTTATAGTTATATATATATATATTTTTAAAATTCTACTTTTAAAAATAAGTCTACTACTTTTTCCTGTTTGATTCATATATTCCTGGATAAATCTATGTTCTACATGGAAAAAATAATAATTTGATTTGAACTGACAGAGATCTTATCTTATTACTTTGCAGGTACCTATTACTTTGTGGTTCATTTTAACCAATAAGTTAAAACAATTTTTTTTTGTTTAGATATACCACTATGAGTATTACTATTTTGAGTATTTAGTTTTAACTGGTTTCAGAGCTGACCCGCTCTCTAATCCGAATCATAAGTTTTTTCCAATGAGGGAGGGGGTCAGCTCTGAGACCGGTTAAAATTAAATACTCAAAAGTGGTGTACCTAAACAAAAAAAAAATAATGGTATAATTGATTGACAGAGATCTGATTTGTGCATCCATATTGTATAAAACAAAAAGTATTTAAATTAGTTTTAATATATTATATACAGGTATCAGCATGGTTAAACAGTTATATACAACATAATTACATGGGATTTTCGCAGCATACAGGTTAATAAACTCTAAAACTAAATCATACGCAAAGCAAAGCATGTGAAAACAAGTATAGACTTAGTCTAGGTATTTTTAAATGAAACGAAATTGATTATATTTCTACATACATATTTTCTTGTATCAGGATGACTATTTCGGCTGACTTGGCCCATATCAACTAGAATATACAAAAAGTATAATATGTAGAAACAATCAATTTTGTTTGATTTAAAAATACCTAGTATAATGGAGTTCTACACCTTAAATACCGTCAGTATTGACAATTTAAACATATATAAATTTATTATTATAACAAATATGTTATGTTTGTATGAATGATGAGATGGTTTGTTATGTACAAATACAATTTAATTAATACCCAATTCATATTAGATATAACAGTTTCTAGATTATTTTTTCGCAAGCAATATAAAAAGTATAAACTTAATACCTATTTGTAGGCATATAAGTATAATAAACAATAAGATTTTTTATACTATACACAACTAAAATTATTACTATGCAGGAATGAATAATATAAAAAAGTACAACTGCTAGTGGAATATAAATGATTTTGTTGAGTAAATAAAATTACTATACAAATGTTAACATAATAACATATAAGAAAATTTAAGTAAATATGATAATACAAAATTTGTAAACATAGAATAAATGGAAGAAACAGTGGTGCAAACATTTTTCTTTACACCGTTATTTTTTAGTGTTATGTAATATAGTAGCTATTGAATAAACTAAATGTCAGTGTACCTGTATGCACAATGAACATGCATTCGATATTAAAATATAGGTTAAAAAATGTACAGAATCTCACTTAATTAACATAAATGCAAAACAATACCCTCACTGGAATAGTAGCTCAAATAGTAAATTGCCACTACATTTGAAATATATTATTCCAATGAATTCCGTTTAACACTGCATGATAATGTTATTCATTCATTATAATGTAGAATAATTTGTAAAGAAAACAAACCGGCAAATAGCCTAGTAGTGAAGTGATGCTTTCTGAAGTGTAAAATATTCTACCAGTTGACGAAAACACCATTATGAAACCGTCCAACGCTTCCAAAATGAGATGAGTAAACTCTTCGTTGGAGAGAAATGCTGGTTTCCAATCCTCCTGAATTTCGTGAACTCTGGATCTAACAGCGACATCTGTGAATGAAAAAAAAACAATCTTATTTTGTTGTTCATATATTATTTTTGTAATACACATTGACGCTGGAATGGTAAAATGACTGATCTGTCATTTTATACAATTATTTGGGCTCTAACAGAGCTGATAGAGGTTTTCTGAATACAAAAAAAGTATTGTTTTAAAACTCTCACCCAACTGTCGATTTGTTCAAGAGAATTTATTTCTCTTAACATATAGACAAAGTATCAATATAAGCGAGATTTGTATGCAGGGTCTATATTTTTCACAGTGTTTCCAACATATATGTTCCATATACGGATTTACTCGGAATTCGGAGTAGAACATTTTGTGTGTATGTGTGTGTGTCCCTTACAACTTTGAATGCACAGAGCTTAAAATTTCAAAAAATATTGAAAGTCCTACAAAACTATACTCGGAATTTCAGCATATCTGGCTTGATAATGAAGCAGCATTATTAGATAGTCATGAGTTAAGAGGCTATAGTAGGCTATACATTATATTTTGAAAATAATTTCCCTAATACCCTTAAAAGATACGTCTTTGAAATAAGGAACAGTTTATATGTACATCTTTAATCTATTGCATGATTTTTTTGAATTTTGAATTTGTTTAATACTTTTCTTGTAAAATTAGTTTTAGTTAAACCCTTTTTTATTTTTTTATTGTAAGTAACTAAAAAACTACAAAGCCTATGAAGTATATTTTTACTTTATTCGATAGAGAATATGAAAATCTACCGGCTGAGTTTTTTATTATTATAAAATTTCAATAACTTTTCTTGCTATTTAAAAAAAAACTCTAAATTTTACCATTTTTGCACAATAAAATGTTGTATATCACATATCAGGTGATATACAATATTTTCTCGTGTTTCATATATTGGAAGCTAATTTAGTGTGCATTTTTGCGTACATCCGTATATCCAGAGTATAGTAGGGCCTTAAATAGTAACATTTCCTCAATTTTAAAAAATTCAGGTAAATATTTATTTTGTAGACATGTTTTACATGCGACTGAATATATATATTTTAATTAAATTGATTACGTATGCTTCCGAAACCTGGGTGATGACTAAAGAAACTGAAGGACCCATAGCGGCTTTTGAGAGAAGGATCCTTCGAACAATCTACGCGCCATTAAAAGAGAATAATGGTTGGCGTCATCGATACAACAGGGAGCTATACGAGACCTACGAAGAGCCCGATGTGATCAGTTCCATCAAGATAGGGCGCTTAAGATGGGCTGGTCACATAATCCGAATGGACAACGACAACCCCACAAAACTCCTCACACTTTCTGTGTCACAAGGTCGATGGAGACTAAGAAGACCGAGGACTCGATGGATGGACAGTGTCGATGCCGATGCTTCCACAATAAATATTATAAATATAAGAAATATTAGAGACAGGTGAATGAAAGCAACGGACAGACGGGAATGGAGGAGACTCCTGGATTCATCCAAGGCCCACCCAGGGCTGTCAAACTTATGATGATGATGAATTAAATTGATTTATGAGATGTCATATTGAATTTCAGAAGAAACCTGATGCCACAAGAAAATTAGGTTTAGGTATATGATTGTATTTTATTTCACTATAGTAGGTATAGAAAACCATTATAAATAAGTGGGTACCATAGAATTTTAAGGTATAATCTAAGGTGGGTAATAATTGAAACATTGGTAATTATTTACAAGTGGTATAAGTCTTCAATTTTGCTGAATTTTTTTCTATAGATAGATAAAAATATACAGATTACGGGAAAAATAGTAATTTTCCCGGGAAACGTCTAGAAAAATTAAAAAAAATAAAATTGCAATGTATGAAACCTTGTACGATTTAACGACACCTATCGCCGAGATTGCACGTGACTATTTTCTCATTTGAAGTCAAATAACCAACAATACTTTTATTAAATCACAATGTACACATTATTAACACGCAAATTATCTATAAACATTCGATTTTCACGATAAAAAACCAGAAAAATCATTACTAATTTCTTATTTTTAACGTTTATTAAATACGATTAAATACGCGAGCTAATACGACAACTGCGACATAAAACTGAAAACTAAACCATAGATAAATGCACACTACAAAATATATGACAGACAATATTTGCGAAAAAATATCACATAAAAAATATTAAAACTGGTAGGTACCATACAACTACCTAAATTTGTTATTAAATATAATTTATTTGTAAATTATAAACAAATGCGAATACATCATCAAAATTATAATAATAGGTTGGTTAATACAAACCTAACCAACCTATTTTAAGCAAACTTTTGGTAAAAATTGGTTAGGTTAGGTTTGTATGTATTTATTATTGCGACTCGCGTGAGCGAGTTGCATTACATACTGTCACTCAATGTATAATGCAACTCGCTCACGCGAGTCGCAATAATAACTAAATACAAACCTAACCAACCTATTCTAAGCAAACTTTTGGTAAAAATTGGTTAGGTAAGGTTTGTATGTATTTTAATTTTCGATATTTCATACAATTTTCATTTACTTCAGATTTTCGCGGCATGTTTCTAATTTCGCGGCGTGTTTCTATACTAACAATTAGTTTGAATATTCGCCCATAGATGTCAGAAAAGCAACTATTTGCTTGGGAATCTCTATAGATTTTCCGTAATGTAATTTTATTTCTTTTTAATTTTTCTAGGCGTTTCCCGGGAAAATTACTATTTTTCCCGTAATCTGTATATTTTTATCTATCTATAGAAAAAAATTCAGCAAAATTGAAGACTTATACCACTTGTAAATAATTACCGAAACATTAATTACCTACATCTCAAATTGCCTCAGAAATTTTACAGAAAATTTCTTGTCAACAAAAATTAAACATTTGGTTGTTAAGAAATTAAATTTTGGCATGGAGAATAATTAATTCATCAAAAATTAAAATATCATGAAATAATAATTTATGTTAACAAGAAAAGTTTTCAGCGGAGTATTCAAATAATCACAAAAAATTTACTTAAGGGTAAGAAACTCGCAAAATTGCAAAAAAATAGCACAGAAGCCGCCTTATAATTCTATGGAAGCCGCATATTTTTACATGGTCAGAAAAAAATGGTCGACATTTACGTTTGACGTTCATAAACCATGTTGCCATACAATAAAAAAACTTTTATAAAATATAGGTAGGTACATATAATAAAAAGAAAACAATACCTACGTTACTTGGAAACACAAAATAAAAAGGGAGAATAAAAAACAATTTACCCTTTCATTGGGAAGCCTTATCAATATAAGAAAAATCTTTATTATTCTCATGGGGTATCAAACAGTAAAATGAAACAACCAACGTAATTTCAAGGATAACAGGGATCCTTGGCTTTGACAGTACGTCTTAACAATATCATGCATGTCATGGTGTTAGCTGACAATATATCAATGAATCAATGATACATATAATAATGATTATATTATATTATTTTAATAAAAAAATACTTTGATGACCCACAATAATTTGCTAGCGATGGTTATCTCCCCGTTGAAAATAAAATAATTTTGCAAAAATCAAAGAAATATGAAATCAGTGAGCTCATTTCTATTACTTAAACCTATTTCTTATTTACCTACTCTAAAATGAGAATATTGATTTGAAGTAGGTATGACGCTTTCTGAGGATTAGAGTATTCTATGTCCATAAAGTATGAAACTGAGAAAAATCAGAGTGAAAATTCCTTGGAGGAGTAATTAATATGAGAAAATTAAAAAAAAAAATTTCGTCCCATTCATTTTGACACTGGAAAATAGCATTGGACATTGATATGAGAAGAATCTAATTTTCGAAGTAATAGTAGGTACTTATTGGATTTTGTATTTTTTTTATTTATTTATTTACTTGCTCCGAAGAAACAAAGTTTCGCTGAGGGGATTTTGTATAAAAACATTTAAAAAAAAATCAATTAAACCATCAATATTTTTTTGAAATGGACATAGAATACTCTAATCCTCTGCAAGATATGTGCCTAAACGTATTTCCTATGTGAAATGTTCATATTATTATACGTGTGGGTGTGTGTTGTGGCCAGCGCTAAACTCCTCACTAACAAATAACTCCATAGAGTATTCAAATTTTGTAAGGAAACTTTTTAGCATTTTCATGAAATGAGTTTGTTTAATATTTTTCACGAAAACTTGATATTTCTTTAATGCCGTTTTATGAAAGTGGTGTGCCTTTTTACCAATTTGTAAATAAAAATTTCATATTTTAAATTTCCTGAGCTTGGGGTCACTTTGAAATATTTGACAGTTAAAAAAATTGAGAAGCACTATTCAGATATCCTTCAAAATCTAACGGGGTCTAGTATAAGAAAAATCATATCACAAAACATCGTAAATAATAATAATAATAAAAAATATATTATATTTTAACCATTTACTAAGTAATAAAATCATGCATGTACATATGTAGGTAGGTATTTTAACTTTATAATCATTTTATTATAATGACAATCATGCTCCAAAATTATATGCTTGTCATTTGTAGTTCAAAGTACCTAAATTCAGCAAAAAACTGTTGAATAGTCGTCAGCCCTGGACAAACCGCAGCCTACTGCGTGTTTCAGTAGGGCCCGCGGATGATGTGGCGATTGGAATAGCAAACTAGAATGGAATAGAGAGCGGTGGAGGACAGGGACGGGTGGAGAATGATTCTGGAGGAGGTCAGGGCCCACACAGCGCTGTAGCGCCAATGATGATGATGTTATATGTAGCATAAGAATTGTTGTAATTAAAAAATTGTAACTTATAAAATACAAATAAGTAAAATTCAACTTTCAATTTTTTTCGTTTCACAGCGAGTAAATGAAATTATCACGAGGTTATTTTTATAGTTATCAAGGTGATCAAACAATAAAATTGTATGAAAACAGATAAGTTGATGAAGTAATATATTATATAATATTTATTTAGTGCTAAGAAGCTGTATCAATTAATTGCCTATAAGTCTATTTTTAACGAAGACACGTGTTAAGAATCACGTTGCCTACATCTTTAACAATCACAAAGGATTCACAAGATTTTTTTTCTGTTACTGAGAAACTTTCGAAGTCGCCTAACACAGGAAGAAGTGACCAGAAGAGAACGGAAATGGATTACAATATATATATGTACATAATACATCTACATTGAGCGAACGTTAAAAGTAAGACCAAAACACCAGCGCCCTTGGAATGATCTCGAATCATCAATTCTGCAATTCTGCATTTTTGTTATAAAAATATCAATGAATCATTTTCCTAAAGACGATACCAGGTCCGTCTATAAACTATGTATTTGAGGGTCTGGAAACTGGAACGGAGCCCATGATTATTTTTATTTTATTTATTTATTTATTTACGTTTGATCATACCATACCACAATGACAGTATTAAGTAGATTACTGCTGCCCAACTAGGAAATCCTGTTCTAAGGCTAGCAGTTTACAATTTTCAGTGACAATTTAAGCAATTATGAACCAGGTGATTGTTCCCGTTCCACATTGAATAGACACACAATCTCAACATTCTGTACTCACAATCATTACCTCAACAAACATATAGGCTCAAACAAAATATATAGATCAACCAGGAGCGCAAGTCTGGTCCGACCGGCGAAATCAAAACCCTCGTGATTACCCATATCATGGATATAATTATCATATGGAGTTCTATGACATCTAATGATATTATAGATCTCCATATGATAATTAAATCCATGATATGGATAGGTAATCACTAGAGTTTTGATTTCGCCGGTCGGACCAGACTTGCCCCCCTGGTCATGATGTCCGCCATAATACCTGTCATAAATGATATGAAAAAATATTACGATTGTATATTATCGATTATTTTATTATTGCTAATTGATTGATTGATATAAATATTTACAACTATTGGAATTGGACTCATTCAAATATAATCGTTGATATTTCAGAATTACAATCATTATGGGTTGGTGATCTGGCAGGAAACTGGGGGCCCCATGGATGGCGAAACTTTGGGCACTTGTCTAATTTGGCCAATGGAAAAGAGGGGCCTGATCGATTCCGAATATTTTTATTGACATCCGTGAAATTTCAAACAGCCAGAAACAACTCTATTATATAAGTAAGTACCAGGGCCGGACCTTCCATATGTACTAATTGTTCGGGAGAGAGCTGATGCAACGTAAAAATGACAACTTTCCAAGAACAATATTCCCATCTTTTCTAAACGCTATTGTTCAGGGTTATAAGATTTATTGCAACGTCCTGTTCGGCAAAATACTAATTTAAGAGAAAAAATATACAAAAAAGGTTCTAAGCAGTATCCTATATAAGGGGGTTATTCTAAAAAAGTGACTAGTCTTTATAGACATCCAGCTAGTTAGCTAACTTTCTCTTGGACGATTCGATACCGCGTAACGCTGTAAAATTGACATTAGTGAATAGTATCTTTTTGTTAAAAACTATTATTTTCCAACTGTCGATTTGTTCAGGAGAACTTTGTTCTCTTAACATATCGACAATGTATCAAGCCAGGATACGCGAGAATTGTATGCAGAGGTCTACTTTTTTCACGGCTTTTCCAACTTTGAAGTCAAAAAACACCAACTTAGAGGCTTCGCAGCATATATGTTCCATACACGGATTTACTCAGAATTCGGAGTAGAACATTTCGTGTGTCTGTGTGTCTGTGTGTGTGTGTGTGTGTGTGTGTGTGTGTGTGTGTGTGTGTGTGTGTCTGTGTCTGTGTGTCTGTGTGTGTGTGTGTCCATCCCCCCCTTATAACTTTTGATCCGCTCAATTTACAGAGCCCAAAATTTCAGAATATATAAAAAATTACAGGCCTACAAAACTTTTATACTCAGAATTTTGAATTTTTGTTTCAGTCAGGGGTTATCAACTTTTTAATTTTTATTTTATTTTTCCATATATCTCAGAAACCATAAAAGCTAGAACGCTGAAAATTGGTACAAACATAGAAAAATAAAAAATCTCAAATAAATTTTTTCAAAAAAATTCCAGGGTTTCTCAAACATTTTTTATTAAGAAAAATATTTTTTTTATGATAAATTTATGAGTTTAACTGCCTATATTTCCAAAACTTATACAATTATCGCAAAAAGCCGAAACACCCCAACTGGATAATTTAATTTTCTATAAAAAAATATTAACATTGTAGTAGAAGATCTCAATTTTTTTTTAACATTTTTTTTAAAAATTGAATTTAGTGACGACATCGCTTCATACATTTTGTATGGCAGTCGCCTATACACAATATGTAAGAAGACTTAATAGTTTGGTACTTCATCTCCAAACATACATACCATCATGATATTTTCATATTCTGGATAGGAAAAAAGGAACTTCCTCCATACTATCCTATCTTGACATACATACCTACATATGTTGTATAGAAAACAAAATATCTGAAAATATTCAATAATTTGTATTTATGGATTTATAGTTTGGTACATATTCTTCAACTATACATACTATCGCTATCGACAGTTGGATCTCATGTGTTACATGCAACTAGTTATATCTTATATTGTGTTTTCTTTTTCATTCGTGCGTGTTTTGAGTGTAGTGATTGAATTCAATTATTTAAAAATATTAGATCAAAATTTAATAATAATAAATTTCAAATCATGTTGGAAAGGAAAACTAAACGACTATATCGGGCGCTCAATATAGATTTTAAAAAAAGCAAAATTACAAGAAAATAATAAAAATGCCGGTTCGCTTTTAAAATTCGTAACCCAAACAAACGAAAAACAAGATGATAATATAGATTCCGTCGTTAGTGATTCATTTTTGATTAATGATACAATAAATCAAAATTTAAATGATAAAGAAATTGAAAACGAAATAAGTGTAAACAACAATAAGTGGACACTCCAATTATAAAGGTAACGAGGAAGCTGATGCTCTGGCAAATAGGAGAGCGGACACAGCTACCTATGGGCCGGAGCCTCACTGTCTCCTAGCTAATAGTATTGTCAAATCAACACTTTACCAAAGAATGTTTGACAATGCCACTGAACTCTGGTTATCTACTCCAGGACAAAGACATTCAAAAGCCCTCATTTTAGGATTCTCTTTGATACACTCCAAGCGGATCCTAACAATGAGCAGGAACAACCTTAGGATTCTTACTAGAATCTTAACAGGTCACTGTAGACTCAATAAACACCTATGCACGATGAATTTATTGGAAATGTACCTATGCAGGTTCTGCATGGATGAACATGAAACACCGTTGCATCTACTGACAGAATGTGGCCCACTAATGCAAACAAGAGTAAAGAAAATAGGTTTTCATATTGCTGATCAAAAGCAAATCAGAGACACCGATCCACAAAGGATTTTACAGTTCTTCCAGGAGATAGGACTATGGAATGACATCTAGGAGGCAAATTATCACAATGGACTACTATTGAGTCGACGTGAGAAGGTCTCTAGATGGGTTTAAAAATAAAAGTGTAAACAATTCGGATACGGTAATTGATAGTGCGACTAAAAAATTCACATTTTTTTTTTAATAAAAAAAAAAGATGGAAGGGGGGCGGCCGTATCACATTTGCACACGGGCGGCCGACCTTCCTTCGCCGGCCCTGGTAACTACTTACCTAAAATGATATAAACGATTCAACCATGTAATGAGAAAACAGAACCTTCCCTTTGTTTATAAATAATTCAGGGTCAAAATGGAATTATTCAATACTATACGTTTAAAAAATTAAAAATATAACAAACTTTGTAATACTTCTACTTTACAATTTGCGAATAAGATAGCGCTTTCGAACTTGCGATCATCATTAGTAACCTTTTATTACTGAGAGCAAGCTCGAAAGCGCTATAACTTATTCGCAAGTTGAAAAGTAAAAGTATAACAAAGTTTATTAAAGTTTTTTTTTTTTTTAAAAGAACTCCTTCTAAGTTGCTCACGCCAAGTTTGAAGAACCATACGTTTATAATAATAATAAATAATAGTAAACTTTATTAAGATGTAAAAACATATATAAAAATTAATACTTACATCTAGTTAAACAAAAAAAATATAAAAATAATTATTTTTTGGAACAAATATGTACATATGGTAAAGATATAACAATTAATTATACAAACATTATGTATAACTATGGAGAAAATCAATCATTTACACTATGTTTTCAGCACCTAGCCTTCGAAAGGTGATAAGATTTTTGGTTTCTTATACATTTTGAGACCTTTATGAAATAAATTATTTTGTGTAGGTACATGTTAATCTCGTTTTTGGAAATCTAAAATTCTGACATGCTCTCGTAGGGTAAGTGTGAACATTGACATTTAATAATATATTTTTTGCTTATATTTTTGAAGCATATTAATTTTTAGTTTGTAAATCGAAGATAATGTGTTGTATACCTATCTATGATGTATTGCTTTACTGTCATTTATTTAACAGTAGGTTTTTTTTAAATAAAAATGAATATTTCCTTGTTTAACAAGTACATATACATCATCATACGTTCCCCAAAATAAGCATAAATACTTGTGCTATAGGTGAACGAAATCGGTCGAGGCAGGATTCGAACTCGCAACCACTAGATTACTAACCCAACGCACTACCCGCTCTGCCATCGACCTTGTTTTCTTGCATATCTATTACATTTTTAAATTTTTATGTTTGAGATAGCAAATATTCATTATCTTGAAAGCAATATCATTTGCTATGTAATACCTAGGTAACTTTTCGTAACAATTATGATAGCCCTTTTTAAACTACTGCATATCAGTATGCACCTGATACGTGATATAAATATGTATCTAAGTATATATTTTTGATATGTAAATTAATATTACACAACAATATGCGTAGAACACTTCGTATTACACTAACGCGTAGTTTTCTTTAACCATTAAACATGCAATTGAGAAAAAAATCTTGATATCTTAGCGCTTTTGTCCCGTTTCTATCGGGGTACGCTTTGACCATGATCCTGGACGACTAGTCTGGTTATTACATTGAAGCGACTGCCATCTGACCTTTGTAACCCTTAGAAAGGGGAAGCAGACAAATTGGATCATGGCTTCACATAGCTAGTGATATAAATCCGCACATAGATTTTTTGAAAATCCAGAGGTGCGTGCCCCGCCCGGATTCGAACCGCGTCGACCTCACGAGCGACGACCTTACCGCTGAGCTATCACCGCTTTTGATATGAACCAATATATATTTTAATTGATTTTTTCATAGGATTAAAAAAAGATAGGTACAGGTAGGTACCTACTTTCCACAAATTCGATTACAATGATCGAACGTTTTCGCCGAGGTTACTCGTCATTATCAAGGTATAAAATGAAACTAACCAATATAAACAATCATCCAACTCTACACCATTTACAGCGTTGCCACCTGTTGTGAATGGAGTTACAGTGATTTTACAATGTTAGCGATCACCTCGTCACCTTGGCGAAAACATTCAGTCGAAAGTCACCTCGGCGAAAACATTCAGTCGAAAGTCACCTCGGCGAAAACATTCAGTCGAAAGTCACCTCGGCGAAAACATTCAGTCATTGTTTTCGAATATTGTGTAAAAATACTTTGGTATATTTATGTTTATTAATATTTGAGTGATCTCACTTAAAGTCAATTAACGATGTTATATTTACGGCTAATAAGAAATAGGAAATATCGATTAGAAATGCTTCAGAAGAAATAACACAAAACATGGCAATTCATAGAATGAGCGATACATACATATATGTAGGTACTTTAGTATATAAGGTCTTTGGATACATACAACAACAATTCAAGAGTTTTAAATATTACCTACACCTCAGTTCCACAACATTTAAATACTCAATACAAAAGAAAATCAATGCCCAATTATTATAGGAAAACATACGTTTTATGTTTTGGATTATTTACATAGTTTTGTAAAACATGGTTTTATGTTTTAGATTGTTTATAAACTTGTAATATTTTTGTTTCCTAAATCATAAGGACAAAATGTAATTGGCCTTAATACCTGATGTCGTATTGTTTGTGTCTTAATGCTGTTTGTGTCTTAATTGCATATTTAACTAAGAAAAAAATAGAAATTATGTGGTGTAAACGAATAAAATATAATATAAGAAATAGGAATTCTGTGGTGTAAACGAATAGAATATAAAACAAATGGGAGTTCTCTGGTGTAAACGAATATAATATATAAAAAACATGAATTTTGTGATGTAAACGAATAATAGAAGATATAAGAAATAGGAATTCTGTGGTGTAAACGAATAGAAGATATATGAAATAGGAAGTCTGTAATGTAAATGAATAGAATATAATATAAGAAATAGAAATTCTGTGGTGTAAACGAATATAATATATAAAAAATAGGAATTTTGTGATGTAAACGAATAGAAGATATAAGAAATAGGAATTCTGTAGTCTAAAATAAAGCTATGAAAGAAATAAACAACCATTTACAGCATAATATAGAAAAAAACTTGAATTAAATAAATAACCGCATCAAACTGTGTACATATTGCAAAGACTAATAAATAAATAAATTAATTAGCTATTTGTATCTGAACGCAAACTCTAATAATAATCGAGAACAATCATTCTCCATTCATGGCATTATATGGCAGGAAGGTTGATATCGTCAAAATTATTAGTGATATTATTTGTTGCAATATAACAAAATAAACGATTGCTATTAATTCATGAATCGACTACATCATAATAAAGTTAAAGTTAATTTGTCGAATTGTTTTTCAAATACCTACTCACTAATATTAACAACCCTAAGAACAGTTTTTTTAACGAGACATGAAGCTAATGTTTTATTAGCCAATACGTTACCAATATCCATTGCAAAACTATTAAAAGAAGCAAAGCATATCAATATCTTTAATATAGAATATAACTTACCATTGAAATTTTTGAGAAGAGAAATGGTCGATTTGAGTACAGTGGATTTGTCCATTTTTCGATTATTCGTCGAAACCATACTGCTAAGTTCGTTAACAAGGAGATTAAATTGATCTCGTCTTTTCTTCTCACTGAGATTTCGAGATTTTCTGCAAAAAAACACAAAAATTTACATTATAAACACCGATTAAAAAAAACATTTGATTATGGCATGGATCGATTAAATAATATGGGGCAAGGCCATTATATTTTATTTTCATTTTATTGAAATCGAACCAGGGAACATTCGCTCTAGAGTCAGATATTTAACCAACTGAGCCAATGAGGTTTTGGAGGCAGACCTGGACAGGGGCATTTATTTTGTTTCTCCCCTTTGAATTCACCATAGTAGACTATAAACCTACTCTATGCCTACGAAGGCAAAACAGAGGGGCAAGTTCCGTTAAACGATGGAATCATAACCCTCATGATTACCCAAATCATGGATATAATTATCATATGGAGGTATATAATATGTTAGGATATTATACAACTCTATTAGACAATTATATCCATGATATAGGTAATCAAAAAGGTTTTGATTTCCTATATCATGGATATAATTATCTTGCTTAATAAATACTTGCCCCCCAGATCTGGCAATTATAGTCACAATCTTTTTTACAGATTGATTGAAGGACAACTACTCATCGAATGTTCCTAGTTTTAAAATAAATAATACATAAGGTGATGTCTTTAGTGTGAAAAATATTTTAAGGGGTGATGGAGAATGAAAAATATGGGAAAATAGCCAAATGAATTCATTATCAAAAATCAACCGTTTTGGAGATATGACCTGTTGAAATATGAAATGAAATTGAAAAAGATATATGAACATTTTAGGCTTCGATGAACACCAACTATTGAAACATTTTAAATGAATCGTGAAAATCATTTTTTTTTTTTCATATTTTTCACCCTCATTTATCCCTTGAAATATTTTACATACAAAACTATCCATACTTAAAAATAACCTGTGAAATGAAAGGTTATTGTTAAGAATTCATCACAATCAAGAAGAAAAAAAGAGTCATGGGAATAAGTCTAAAAAATAACTAACTAGGTTTAGAAATATTACAGGCTTGTTTACAAGTTACAAGTCGCTGTCATTTGAAAATACACCACTACATAATGGGTCAAAAAGAAATGAAACTGTCTCATACGGTGCTCGTGTATGTCTGACCCTTATGAAAGCCAGACATAGAGTTTCTGGATGTACACAGGATCAGATCCACTATAGATTCAAACGGTACAGTTACACCAGAAACGAATAAATTTGAGGGCGCTTTGATAAAAAAGATCGGAGATGATTTTCAAGGGGATAAGTGCCTTTTGAATTTAGCGCGCCAAGCTCCAAAACCTGTAAATTGCCCAAGAATAAATATTCAACCTCTAAATTGACCAAGAATTAATATTCAACCTGTAAATTCCCAAAGAATTAATATTCAACCTGTAAACTGACCAAAAATAAATATCAAACCTGTAAATTGCCCGAGAATGAATATTCAACCTGTAAGTTAACCAAGAATTAATATTCAACCTGTAAATTGACCAAAAATTTATATTTAACCTGTAAATTGTCCAAGAATATATATTCAACCTATAAATTGACCAAGATTTCATATTAAACAAATATATCCCACTAGAAAAACAATATTCTATCGCATTATAAATTATATGCAGTAAAAACACAGTTGAAAAACTTAGCACTCCGTCGATAGAAGCTTGGCTTCCATTGATAGTATTTTATTTATTTATTTTTAAGACAGGAACATACGAAGTCAGAATAATAGTATAGCATGTATGAGGCAATGTATGGATGCAAATGAGGCAAACCATGTGTGTCAAGATAGAATAAGAGTCTGGTGCTCGGTTCTCATTGCCAAACCCAAATAAAGAAATGGCATGACGGTAAGCTATAAATCCGTTTTTTTTTCATATACCATCACGCCATGTATCTCGTGAGGTAGGCAGAGAGAATCGAATACTTTATTATTCTGTCTCCTCAACATTTATGCATTGTCTTAACCATGTCCGTCTGCAGTTTTAGATTTTTATATTTATCTCTTAGCAATATCGTGCAATCCTTTTCATGATTAACCCCGATTATTTTTGTACATTTATTAAGTACTTGTTCATCAAGACCAGTGAACTTTTCACTGGTATTGCGTACAAAAATAATAATCAGACTCTAATATGGACAACATTAATATATAAAAAAGAAACATTATTTTATTTTGTATGTGTCCAGGGCCGAATCCGCCTTTTGGATTCAGCGACCCAGGTGCCGAAAAATATTGATTCGCCCCATTATGTGTCTATAATTATAATTTACTTAAGGGGCGCCTGCTACCAGCGTACCTATTTTTCAATTTGATATTTCATATTACCAATCAAATCGTTTTGAAAAAATAACTTTTAGTTAGATAGTTTGGGTATTAATAAAGATGAATATTCTTTAAATTTTTATTTTTGAGGTTTATTTACTAAACCTGGAGCATTTATGTCATGAAATATTCATCCAGATACTTTGCCTTATTTAATTTAACAATATATATATATATATTGCTCTACACCTTATAGTTTTTTTAGAAATACTTATGTCAGAAAATATGTTTATTATTTTTCTGCACGAACATATACAGAACATAATTAAAAAGTTAAGTAATATTTTTATTTATTAATATCCAAACTAGCTACGGCAACCTCCACCCGCTCCGTACATGGGGATTGAAAACGACCCCTTCGCAGAAAGCTAGTAAGAATGCATGTCACGAAGAGTAGCTCTAAAAGCTCGTGGTCTCGGCACAATATTGCAAAAAATGACAAACAACTTCGGTGAAAATAATATGCACGGACAACCCCGGTACCCCCTATTCAGTAAGTATTGTAACTAAAATAGGAACATACTAAAATTGTAGATTTTAAATTTACGGTCTTATTTTAGAGTTATAAAATATCAACTTGGACTAAATGGAATAGGGACGTACCTATTTTGGCCGTAACGTTCTTAAAATTTCCTGAATTAGAAGTATTTGAATAATTATGAAAATGATGAAAATTTCAAAATTTTCATAATTATTCATAATACGTCTGATTCAGTAACTTTTTCAGAACGTTCCGGCCAAAATAGGTACGTTCCTATTCTATTTAGTCCAAGTTGATATTTTATAACGCTAAAATAAGACCGTAAATCTAAAATCTGCAATTTTAGAACGTTCCTATTTTAGTTACAATAGTTACTGAATAGGGGGTATTATCCAAAATATCGAAGTTATTTTTTTCAAAATGATTCTTTTTGTAGTAATGATGCAATATCAAATTGAAAAAAATAGGTACGCTGGCAGCAGGCGCCCCCTTAAGTCAATTATGTAAAATGTGTACGGGAGGCAGGCATCTTAATTTATAATTAAAAAAAATAGGCTAAATAAGAGATTTTATGTCAAAATTTTATCGTATCGTTTTCTAAACAAAAAGTAGGTGATCGTTTATTTCTAAACAAAAAGCCAACTAAATCACAAATTTTATCTTATACCTAATACTAATTTTACTCATAGTTTAATAATTTCGTATTTCTTAACATTAATGGCAGGAACTTTTTAGTCAGTCATTATCTTCTTTGTTACCTCCTTCTAAATAATTGTACCTACGTCTAAGTCTTCATCTAAATCAGTCATATCAACACAATCAAAATAATTAAATTTCTTGACAGTTATCACAATAATATGCACCAATGCCGGAGTATGAGGTGCATGCGTCGTGTGCGCATAGATAAATGGCAGTCATCGCAACGAATCCAATCCCCTGTCGGAGGGTCTTCATATGGTTCATTGAAGATAATGCATGTGCAGTTAGATCGTTCGTTTTCTATATTTTTAGTTTTCTTTACTCTTATTTTGCTTGGATTTCTCTGTTTAGACAAGTTTTCTAATTTCTTTTTTGCTGCGTTGATTTTGTTTTCGTCTTTCTCCCGTTTTTGATCCCTTTTTCCCCTCTGTTGATTTTTTGTGGGCGTGCTAGTTAAACTTCTGCTTTTTGTGTTCTTCTTTTCTGAGTTGTTTTATTAGAAGCAACTTTGGGTAACGGTCTTATCATCACTGGCAATATACTTGTGCTTGGTTCTCTGATATCAGTTATCATTGCTGAATTTGTTGTTTTATTTGAGGTACATGATGTTACGGGCATTTCTGCGTCTTGTGTTGTATGGTAGGGTCTATCAGGTGTTACTGCACCTGTTATTATATCCCCCATTAATAAAGGAGAGTCTGTTCAATGACCTAAGGGGAAGGCGTTTTATCTAGGTCATCATCTGATTGCAAAGGTGATCCGGGTTGTTGATCATTGGAGTCTCCGTGATGATTGCTGGCAAAAAAAGTATCTATCAGTTAGTAAGATGCGCCCTGAGGATTTGAATCCATTGACAGCGTTTTGCGTCGTTGCAACTTTCATATAGGCGCCAGCAAATAGCTTGGCAATGTCGTTTTGGTTGATTATTCTTCCAGCATGGGCCTTTTGAAATGTAGCTATAGCTTACACTTTTAGTGGTCCGTAGACACATACATCAAGCGGTTGCATTTTGTGCGAAGTGTGTGGTGCTAACGACACAAAAATCACGTTATTCTGTGATGCGTATTCCAAGGCTGGAAGAAACTTTTTGTGGAAGAAAATTGAAGAAAACAAACTAGAAGAAAAATTTTCCATCACAAGAAGGACTTTTTTTCGGCTGACGGGCGGACAGTTTCAACAAAAAACCGAAGCCATTCCAGAAACACGGGACCATTTTTACCATCCATTGTCTGAACAAGTACCCTGGGAACATGGTGGAGCTCCATCGAGCAGGCAAGAATTCAAGAATGTAGATACGAAAGACCCCGCAGCATTGCATCAACAGATTACAGTCGTTGTTCTTCCTCTTTCAGTACTTGCGATAGAACCAACCTGTCGTTTTCCAACTTTAGGTAATACTCTAGGTGGTTTGTTGGAAGAAGTTTGGATTCCTGTCTCGTCTATGTTATATAAACGAGTAGCATCTACATCATGTTTCTCAATTTCGGCCTCAGGCAGATAAAAGAATCTGTAAACTTGGGGCCTATTAAATTCCCGAGCCCGGGCTATCGAAGTTGGTTCTGGTTTCGGAAGAGTTAGATCAGGATGCCACATGACGAAGCCTTTGTACCAATCACTTCCAGCAGTACCATTTTTAAATGGGTTTGTAATACCATTCATTTCTGCATATTGATAGACGAGCTCGGAAACTGTCTTTGATAATCCATAAAACAGACCGTCCATATGAAAGACATATTCTAATAGCTCCTAGCTTCTTTTTGGCACATCCCTAATGAAGGTGTCTTTGGAGGGTAGACCTTGTAATACCATATTTTTTGCAGTACTTTTCACAGATTTATGCAGTTCATTAACATTCTTAAGGGTTTTTTTCATTGATGATTCATCCCAGACAGCTTGTAAGGTTTTCCTCTTGTACTTGTTTACCATCTACGACAGAAAAGTTTTGTTTGATAAAACTTTCTGATTCGGGCAAAGTGGGCATGTCCGCTTTGTCCGAATCAGAAAGTTACAAAAGAAAGTTACCAGATAGATACAAAACAGTACCTAAATTTTGAAATTAGGACAACTGACGTACAATCAGTGAATACACAATCAACATACCGTGTATTTTTTTTCAACGCAGCTGCAAGGTTGATATATGGAGCCGACAAAAGATGTCACATAACACCTTTTCTTAACGAACTGCACTGGTTGAGATGTCCAGAACGATTGAACTATAATGTATGCCTGATGGTGTTTAAAGCTCTGAACGACTTGGCTCCACACTACATTCAGGAATTGTGCCAGAGGAATGTTCCATCGGGGAGGCAGCTTACGCTGAGTTCGTCTGAATCACAGAGTATCAACTCTTTAAAAGAATTGGACAGAGTCAATAAGGCGGCCTACTATGATCGCGGTTTTAGTGTTTAGGCCTTTAAAATGGAATAAATTGCCTCTTGACATACGTGGAGCTCAGAGCATTGACACCCTCGGTAAACTTCTTAAGACTGCCTTGTTTCGTAGAGCCAACAAATAAGCGACAGCGCCCTTGGAGTGATCTTGTATCACTAAACGGCGCTTTATACATTTTTATTTTTATTTTTCAAAAAGCACCGAAATATTTTTGCGTGCTCCAACATGCGTGTTTTTTTGGTCGCAGGTAGACCGGGTGAATATCGCGGGATGCCTATGGCGGGAGGCGTAGGTATTCACGCGCAATCGTGCTGCATTAGTCAGAAAAATTTTGACTTTAATGAGGGGTGACCGCTTTAGGCCCCATCCCCTTACCATATAAATAATATTTTAAGGATTTGAATATTGAGAGGGGGAATAAGAAGCCAGCATAACATATGTAAGAGCATGTATGAGATGAATGGTGGCAGAAAATAATAAATAGGGTTTCGCTGTTCCCGGTTTTTTACGACCCTGGGACTCCGGAATAAAAACAATAAATAACTGGGTTTACCCGCGAATTTTCGAAAAATGCATTATTACCTTAGGAGGCGATGCGGACGGCCAAAGGTACGGAAAGACAAAATAATGAAAAAAAAACATATGTTTTCATAACAATTTGTTTTAATCACAATACAATCAATAGTTAAAATTAAAATCTATGATATCGTTTACTTACTTATTATTCATCAAAATAAGCCATGAAATATGTTAACGCATTTAACGCCTAATTAGAAAGCCGGTTTCTAATACATTTTAAAAGGAAAATTGCCTACCACTGAGATAAATCTTTTGGAAGTTGCGTTCACAGATAATAAAGCTTCGTAATTTGGAGTTGCTCTACAAAGGATTAATAATTTAAATTAAAAAAAAATTGATCATGATTTTATCCCGAAGATCATGATTAAATTTATTGATCATGATCTTCGGCTAAAATTTCCCGGGATCGGGATCGGGATCGATAATTTTCCCGAGTGTTCGGGAACCTGGGAAATAAACCCGAATACTAAACTAAAAAATATACCTAAAATAATCCATTCAACCCAAAACAAAAAATATCTCCATAGAATTAATCATTTCAATCGAATGAATAGTAAATAAGTGCTTGATATACCTATTGATAGGTAACAGCATATTTTACTAGGGAATGATGTATGTATAATAATATAATTGTGACAAATTCATACATACCTTTTTGTGTCATCTCTTTCGTCGCCATCATCGTCCATGTTACCGTGCGATTTGTTGAGTAAAGTATGAAGACAAAATTCAAAAAATCCAGACACATGAACATACTATGACATCAATTACTTCACATGACATAATAAACAGGTACTCGTTGCGAGACGTTATTATAAATGCGACAAAGTTATGGCAAATACCTACTCATTACCGCTTTAAAACATCAATATTGATCTAAAACATGTCTCCTTAATTTTAAGTATTCACAAATCAATATTATTTATTTAAATAATGTTTTCACACCAGAATGACAGCATAACAATTTACCTATTAAAACTAACAAGGCTATTAACTAATGTATATTTCCCTATACCACTTGCAATTGTAGGTACACAGATAATCATTATCAAGGTTGGATGCGATTTTTCCAAGTTTTCACAAAAATAATTATACATGTGCATAATAACAAGGAAATCGCGTAAGTTTGGTAGGCGATTTAAACAGCGATTAATTATTTGAATGCCGCTCAATTGAACAAAGGGCGCATATTCCTTTAATTAAATAAAATGTTATCATAACATATTATTAAGGACGTGCTAACAACACATCATAAATATTATAATACGCGTTCACTCGAAGCGCCGCGCCGCGGTAGAACGTCCATCCATAACAAACGTCACACTGGAATAATAATATTATAGGTACATAATTTGCACATGCGCCTCACTCGTCAAACAAACGTACATCGTACATGTTATCAAATTACGTAATCAATGAATCCACTATCGAAGTAGGAAAACACTAGATTGGTTTCAGTCAGCTTCGAGTATATACCTACACCGCGCACCGTATCATTATTATCTATTACTAGTTGCATGTAACACATGAGATCCAACTGTCTATGGCGATAGTATGTATAATTGAAGAATATTTACCAAACTATAAACACAAATTTATAAACATTTTAAGATGTTTTGTTTTCTATATAAAACATGTAGGTAATGTATGTCAGGATAGAATAGTATGGAGGTCAGTCTTTTTTCCTACCCAGAATATGAAAACAGCATGATGGTACCTATGTATGTATGTTTGGAGATTAAGAATCAAACTATTGAGTCCTCGTAGATATTTTGTAGTGTTTAATGCCTTACAAATTGTATGAAACAATGTTGTCACTAAATTCCATTTTTTATAGAAAAAATACAAAAACTTTGAGATGTACTACTACAATTTTAATATTTTTATAGAAAATTAATTATCTAGTTGAGGTGTTTCGGCTTTTTTCGATATTTTTAAAAACTTTGGAAATATAGGCAGTTAAACACATAAATTTATCATGAAAAATATTTTTCACAAGTGAAAAAATGTTTGAAATAACTCTGGAACTTTTTTTAAAAAAGTTCCAGAGTTTTTGTATTTGTCTATAGGTATTTATACCAATTTTCAGAGTTCTAGCTTTTGTGGATTTTGAATATATGAAGTAAAACTTCAAATGTTGATAACCCCGGATTGAAACAAAAATTCGAAATTCTGAATATAAAAGTTTTGTAGACCTATAATTTTCCATATTTTATGAAATTTTAGACTCTCTGCATTGAGCGGAAGAGAAGTTATAAGGGGACACACTAAACGTTTAACTACGAATTATGAATAAATCCATATATATATATATATATACAGAATATATAGGCTGCGAAGTCTCTAAGTTGGTGTTTTTTGATTTCAAAGTTGGAAAAATCGTGAAAAATATAGACCTGGCATACAAATCTCACGTATCTTGGCTTGAAACTTTGTCGATATGTTAAGAGAAATAAATTCTGTTGAACAAATTGACAGTTGGATAAACCTTACCTAGGTAATAGGTATTAGTTCTACATCTCATTGTAAATTTCCTCTGCTAAATTACGCTAACGCTGCGATAAGCTATTTCATAATAGAAAACATGTTAGGGGAAATCAATGATCCAATAATGATTTATTACGATTGTAATTATTAATTTTTGATAACGGTTCTTGGGAGGGAATGGGGCAGATTATTCATTTTATACACTGAAAATCATTAATCTGGCCCACTGTTAATACTTTCATTAAATTTAATTTTTAATGTTGGTTAAGTAAGTGTACATATACCTACATCCAATGGATATATTCATACCAATTAGGTATGGATCTCAATGAAGTCATAGAAAAAAAAATGAAAAGACGCAGAAGTACATTAGAGAGGAACATTTTTTAGAGCACAAAAAAAACACAAAAGTAAAGAGTTTTCACTTCATTTTACAATTTATTTTTCACCGCAATTCTTGGCTCTGGAGATTATCAAACTTTTCAACAGGAAAAATTGTGTAAAATGCTAATCAATCTAATAGCGTTCTTTAGGTTAGATATTTACGACGATGATAGAAACAACTATAAATCATATATTTTTTTTAATTATTTGTGTAGGTATATTATGGAGATTACTGACTATATATTAGTATTCAACTATGACTATTAAAACTAATGTAAAGTAGATATGAAAATACACTTAACTATAAATTAACAGACAGGTCCTACGATTTTATAAACCTAAGATACAAGAGGCCCACCAGCACAGGTGGCCAGAATACCAGCCAGAATAGGCGAGCCACATGGGCTGGGAACCATGTACGCGGAATTAAGGAACCCCTTTATGACTCAAGTCACGCTCACCACTCACCCACCAACCTCCGACTCCACTCCCCTAGAATGCAGATAATGCTACTTTTACCACTCTATCCAAAAGTTTTTTATTTTATCTCTAGGGAGACTCAGGTCTTTAAAGTATGTAATGAAAGAGAGTATATTGTCAAGTCAGGTCTAAGAGATGAGATGCAGATCTCCTTTGGAAGGGTATATCTCTTTGCTCTCGTATCCATCAGGATATTCCAGTCATCTGATATCCTAATTACTGATAGTAATTTCTTTGTTTTGGGTCTGACTTCTTGTCCCGGTTTTACAAATGTTACAGCTGACCGTTTCCAAGTGGTTAATGCTTTGATGGCTCTTGCCACTGCAAGGCTGGAAACCTCTCTCACACTTTCAAGAACCTTACCGTGTCTGTATGAGAACCTTACCTCCCATAGTGCTACCCTGCAGATATGCCTAGACGTGCATGCAGATGTCCCACAGTAGCCGCATTGTCATCTCTGCCTACATTACACCGTTTTAGAACTTCAGCATCTCAGATGAACATCCATGTATGATCTGTTCCCATCCCAGTGCTGGAAGAATACAAAATTCTCCCAACGGCAACCAATCCAAGAAAAATGACTTACAAAAGAGCAACGGGTATAAAAAACTAGTATTAAATAAGATTTTAAGTATTTTTGACTACATAAATAAAGCTATATTATATGGATGGCTATTATAATTTGATTCATAATAATAATAATAAATTTGGATGATTTATATCGCCGTTTTCGTGAATATCTCACCTCAAGGGCGCTGAAAATTGATTAAGATGTATCATCATGGCTTTGGTAAGATTTGCGAAAAAGGTGTGTTTTGAGATTTTTTCTGAAGGTAGATATATTTTCAGTTTGTCTGAGGGTATTTGAGAGCTTATTCCATGCATTTGGTCCTGCCACAGCAAACGCACGATCGCCGAAATTAGTGGTATGCACCCTGTTTATTTCAAATAATTTTCCAATCATGGATGAAGATAATTGTTTTTATCCTCCAATAAGACAGTTTTGGCAGACAGAAGAAAAAACCTTAAAAAAACATTACTACGAAGGTAATTTTCAATTTTGAATCCCATTAAAATTTAATGAAGAAAATGATAATGTATTTTTTACTTATAAATATAAACAAATATGTTTTGAATAGAAAATGCCAATTAAATAGTGTTTTTAACTGAACCCAATATTTTTTTTATAAATATACCCTTCTAAAACTTATGGTAGAGGGAAAGATAAAGAAAAGATGGAGTACAGGACGTAAAATAATATTGTGGCTTAAATATCTCAGACAGTGGTTCGGGATTCCGGATGTGGCATCACTAATTAGATTGGGACAACATCGGGATGAGTTTTGGCGAGATGGTCGTCAACCTCCATCAGGAACGGCACAAGAAAAAGAAGATTTTGTTTATGGTTAGTTTGACCCTGACAGAAAATAATTAAATTTTTTAATAAGTGATCCCTCAATAGTAAAATAATTAATACATTTACATGAAAAAGCCTATTGACCTTTTTTGTTATTTATTACACAATATTTATTTTGGTTCTTATATGATGGTATTAATGTAAAAGATGTCAATTTAGTCTAGTGATTAATTTTTCATAAGAACTAGTCAGTTCCAAGATGGCATAAAAATATTATATTTATCTTTCCATTGACAAACTGCCCCCTTAGACAACTTGTCATTTAGCTCAAGAAAAGGTAACCAATGTATGGAAGTGACAGTTATCACGTGACTGGCAACTGTCGCTTCCATACATTGAGTTATATTTTCTTGAGCTAAATGACACATTGTCAAGGGGGGCTGGTTAGACAGAAATAAGATAATTCATGTTGTGTCAGCTGTCTATTTTCTAGAATATTCTGCATCTTGTGGAAATGGGACAGATTTTTCAGTATCATACATACCTTCATGGTTTTTTCAATCCATCGTATCATACAAATAGCAACTGTCTATCATTGAATTTAATGGCTGGGTTATCCAAATCAAAGAGAAAACTACCCTGAATATCTGAATACTTACTTCATTTTTGTGTCTGAAACACCATAATATACGTAGCCCTCAATATTCAGGCATCCAAAACCCACTAATATTTGCATGAAAGTATGTATATGCATGTTGTCCTATTTGGTACCACAATCAATGTATTATCCTTTGAAGGAATATAAAACGCAGATAACTTTAGAAAAGATCCCTTATTATTTATATGTGAGACTAGAAATATAAAATAATACGATTTCAGAATAGGTGGAGCTATCAAAACCTTTTAATTATTTATAAGGTATTGTACATGAAAAAAATATTAACACCTATTTTTTTGTGATTTTATGGAAATATAAATAGTACGTAATTATAATTATGATAATACTATTATTGCAATTAACACTTTGAACTATGTTACAAATAAGTAATAATGTTGAACTTCAATTTCAGATTTTATCGTGGTGTGGAAAATTAACTTTATTGATATCGTAATCCTCGTTTTCATCTGAAACAAAGAAAGGATATTGCAATTTTCTAAAATAAAATACTAATAAATATAATATGGTGAAAATTAGAGTAGGTACCACCTACTTATAAATTTCAAATTTCATTAAGATTGACATATATACCTATTTAATTAACAATGCACATAAAAGTACATTTTTTATTAATCAAAAACATATTTTGAAAATTTATTATAATTAAGGAAATGAAAGTAAACATAACATTAAAACAGTTTTAAATTAATATTGCTAATGAGAATCATCTGGTACAATGACTCAACCTTGTTTAGCAACAGTTTAATCAATGTTTCCTATATATAAAAATATATGACAAAAATAAATTGAAAAAACTCACCATCATCTTCCTCTGGAGCATTCTGTAAGGCAGGTTCAGCCTGATCCATACTGAGGTTCACATCATTCAAATCGGGATTGTCTAAATTCTTTGCTTCAAAATCTTTCCTTTGGTTATTATTTTCTATGAAGAGGTTGTTCTTGTTTATTTTATCAAAGGCATCTTGATCATTTTTAAAGTGAAAAAAGTCTTGTTTCTTATCGGCCAATGGAGGTGGTAATCTTTCCAAAGCCTCATCTAATTTATTTACATAATTATTGTGTTCACCTACAACTTTGTTGTTCAAATCAAGTCCCAGTTTTGCTTCGTATCTATTGGGTGCAATACCAGGTTGGTTCTTTTGTTGTTCGTTGCTGGATTGTGGAACATTATTATTAATATCAACATTTTTTGTGCCCTCTTTTGGAATAATATTAATGTCGGTGGCTTTGTGCTTTTCGTCGTTTACTAATAATTCTGGAGCAAATCCGTTTGGTACAATGTGCCTTAGTGTATTTGAACTAGCAACACTATTATTAGTATGTGATGATTGTGGCTTAGCAGAATCAGGGGAAAATGATTCATCAGCTAATTTGTGTGCATCATTATTTTGTGTAATTATATTAGGTGATAAAACCTGGAATAGGTACATTAAAAGTTTTATTAAGTATTAAATCACAGTAATGATGAGTTTTGTACACAATTCCTTCTATTCAGTAACTGTTGTAACTAAAATTGTCAATTTTAGATTTACAGTCTTATTTCAGCGTTATTCCTAATTTAGTTCCAATCTTGGAGTAATAAGTTCCAATAGTTACTGAATACGGGACATTGGATCCATACCCTCATTGAATCCCATGCGGATCCTAAACTTCCTAAGAGGGCTAGGACTCGAGGGGATGCTGTAACAGGAAACCCGGTAAGCAAGTAGGGGGGAGCGCAAAAGATCCTAAAGGTCACAGTGCATAAGAACTGAATACAGGGTGATAATACATTAAGAAGTTTCACTTAACAATATATTCTGTGATTAATTCTAATTTAATATACCTACCCATAAATAATTTAAAAATTTCGATGCGCTCAGAATTTAGGTGTAAAAAAAAATTGAAAATTGTTAAAAAATGTCTATATCAATTATGTACCTATAAAGCATACCTATAGGTACAATAATAATAATAATCTTTACACTACCTACAATACACATTCAAAAAACGTATTGAACCAATACAGTTTTTCAATTACAACAATGTAATTCCAATAAAAGTATCTATTCATTTTGATGATTTATAGTATAAATAATAAAAAAAATGATATGTAATACCTTTGGCAATTTAATTTGAGCATTAGTTGGTCGAACAACCACATTGTATATTCCATTAGACACTTCAATCTGTTTACTAACATTTTTCTTTTGTTTTACTCCTTCAGAAAAAAAATAAGAGTGCTTACTACTCATTTCGGCTTGCTTTAATTTCTGAAACAATAAAAGTAGAATATGTACCTATATGTTGAGAATATTTCTTTATATCATCCGACTAAAACCTACATAACTAAAAATCTAAATTAAACAATATGGAATTACGAGGGGGGGACCCAAAAAAAAAAGGAACTAAGAGAATGCTGCCATTCGTAGATGTAGTAAATAATTCTGCTGACGGGGTTAATAGAGACTTTAATGAAACAGCTGTGTATGGGGCGTCAATTATAGGTTAACATTGAGTAGTGTCATTCGTTTTGAGCGTAGTGTTGTTTCTATTACTGAAATGAATGTTGAAGATCAGGCTCATTCTGAACGTCCTTCAGACACCTCGAGATAAAGACATTGAAAAAATCCACCAAGAAATCAAAGAGGATCGTCGTTTCATGATCAACCAAATTTCAGAAGAGACAGGCGTGATTTGGAGCTTGTGCTAACAGATTTTGACTGAAGATTTTCAAATGAGTCCTGTTTCCGCTAAATTTGTTCCTAGCCTTCTCACAGTTTGAAAAAAAGCAATTGAATTTAAGCCAGGGGAGTAAGTCTGGTCCTATCGGCGAAATCAAAACCCTAGTGATTACCCATATCATGGATATAATTATCATATGGAGTTTTATGACATATAAAGATATTATAGAACTCCATATATTAAATATTTTTATTATTGCATATGCGCAAACATTGGATTTTTTTTTTTTTCCCTGTCGGGAGTCAAAGATATTTTTTAACAGATTTTTAATTATAATATGTAATTAAAAATCTGTTAAAAAATATCTTTGACTCCCGACAGGGGAAAAAAAAAAAAAATCCAATGTTTGCGCATATGCAATAATAAAAATATTCAACTACTTACACATTGGTAGGTAAATAAGACAAAAATGACCTTATAAGTCTGGCGCAATTCAGAGGTGACTTCTATGCGAAAAATGCATTGTCACCTCAGATATAAGAATTGTAGCTTTCATTATTTACAAAAAACCAATTCTCTCAATAGATGGCGTTACAACAAAATAAATAAAAAATAATAAGATTGTTGTTCATAATTTCACCCATAGATGGCTGTAGTAAAAATTCCTTAATTTCAAGCAAAAAGAATTTCAGTATTACAATATATAGAACTTTCAAAATTGAATTGATAGGGATGTCATTAAAAAGGCATAATTGGTGAACGTTGCGCAAGCACATAAAGTGATCACGTAAACCAGCCGATGACAGGTCGTAAGCCCTGTAGGTGCCTTGATTTCCCGGTTCTCCTACAGTAAATATTCCAACTTCGTCTCTATTGAGATAATTATAAATCTCCATATATTAATTACATATATCCATGATATGGGTAATCACTAGGGTTTTGATTTTGCTGATCGGACCAGACTTGCCCCCAGGACTTACAAAAAGAGATTCAAAGTGATCTAAACTTTTTGACCAGGGTCATTACAAGTGATGAGGGTCCGAGAATGAAGAAACATCTAAAAGCAAAGCGTTTTAATGATGTGAAAGCGATAAAAACAGCTTCACAAAGGGCACTGGATGATATATATGATATATTCCAGAGACGCTTTAAACAGTGAGAAAAAAGACTCGACAAGTGCATCGCATCTAATGCAGAGTACATTGAAGGTGAAAGAATTTTGTAAAAAAGCTAATAAAGCATTTTTATAAAAAAAAAAAAACAGATTCTTTTGGGTCACCCCTCATATTCTCGAATTCCTCATATATTATGAACTTTTATTTTCTAACAGAGGTACACAAATAGTCTTCTAATAATTAGCACAGGTTAGTAAAAATCCACATATTATTAAAAGGTACAACAATAACAAATTTTTCAAATGACCCAGTGAAATGTAATTGATTCTAATCAAATGCAGTCTTACTATTTCTCCATTTCTTGCAGTGGTTCTAACGAATGTTGGCGACTATCTCACCAAACTCCCGATCCAGCGCCAACCTAATCTGTGGTGTAGTGACGCAGCATCTGGAATACTGAACCACTACCTAAGATTTTTAAGCCACAATATTCTTTTGCACCTCATAATCCGTCTTCCCTCCATCTTTCCATCCACTATAAGTTGTAGAAGGGCATATCTATCACCAAGGGAATATGTGGCCAAAATATGCGGCTTTGTGTCTCTTGACAGTGGTCAGCACCTCTCTCCCTTTCTCCATCATATTTAGAACTCTTTCATAGGAGACTCAATCGACCCTTGAGATGACCTGTATAGCCACATCTGGAATGCTTCAATTTTATTTACTGTCGAGATTTTGAGAGTCCAACTTTCCACTCCACACAACATGAATATCGTGGCTTAAAGATCTCAGGCAGTGAATTGGGATTCCGGACGTGATGTCATTAATTAGGTTGGCGCTAGATAGGGATGAGTTTGGAGTCATGAACCCAGAAGAATTGACAACATGAAAAATCCATGATATGCTTGTTTGTATGACGCACTTTATTCCAACTGTTGATTCATTCAAGATAATTAAGTGTAGTGGAATTTTTGCATGCCAAAAACATCAACTTTTGTATGGTGTAGTGGAGGCTTCATAGCATATAATGTTCTACATATGGATGAATTCAGAATTTGAAGTAGTATATTTTGTGTGTTTTTTGTGTGTCTGTGTCCCCCACCACCCTTATAACTTTTAATTCCCTCAATTCACAGAGCCGAAAATTATTAGGCCTACAAAACTTTTATACTCAGAATTTTGAATTTTTGTTTCAGTAAGGCGTTATCAACTTTTGAATTTTTACTTTATTTTTCCATATCTCAAAAACCATAAAAGCAAGAATGCTGAAAATTGGTATGAACATACAAAAATACAAAATTTCAAACTTTATTTTTCAAAAAAGTTTCAGAGTTTCTGAAACATTTTTTACTAAGAAAAACATTTTTTTATGATAAATTTATGTGTTTAACTGTCAATATTTCCAAAGTTTTTAAAAAAAATTGAAAAAAGCCGAAACACCCAACTAGATAATTTAACTTTCTATGAAAAATATAAACATTATGGTAGTACATCTCAAACTTTTTTCAACAATTTTTATTAAAATTTAATTTAGTGTCGACATCGTTTCATACAATTTATAAGGCAGTATACACTACACAATATCTCACTCAATAGCTTGGTACCAACTTAATCTACAAACATACATACCATCACGTCGTTTTCATATTCTGGATAGGAAAAACAGACTGACCTCCATACTTTCCTATCCTGACATACCTACATGTTTTATATAGAAAACAAAATATCTTTAAATATTTATTGATTTGTGTTTAAGTGTTTGTAGTCTGGTACGTATTCTTCAATTATGCATACTATCGCCATCAACAGTTGTATCTCATGTGTCATATGCAACTAGTAATAATGATTTCTCTACATCGTTGACTACAGGTATACTTATATATTAGAATGTGAAACATTGTTTTAAGAATACTTCTTCAATAGGATGAGTCTGTATAAAATATGAATGTATAAATGAATTATTACCGGAATTGAATGTATTCAGTTACTTCTGTCAAGTAAATGACATACAGAGATATGTAGAATACTTCTATAGGATAGGAATAGACTTGGAAATAAGGAAAGAAATAGATTTTGTTTAGTTAATTTTTGTTTTTGAATTGCATGAAATCAATAAAAATATGCATACCTTTATTTGCCTTTGTAGAGATAATATTTCTCGTTTTGATTCTTCAATTACAGAATTCATGTGCGACTGTGATTCTTGCAGTGTAGTCTGAAACAACAGAAAATGTCTTTAAATTATGTTTGCTAAATAATATCTACACAACAAAGACGGAAAATAATTCGAGGAAAAATTGGTGGTATTCACACATGCATGCCCATTGTTTGTTTGTGGTTATGCAAATACCTCAACATTATCATATCTAAAAGATAATTTGTCATTTGAGATTCAAATATTAGGTCCCGGATCTGTAGTAGGCAAAATAGTAAATTTTGAAAATCTTTTTCCCAGTACCCTCCTTGAAATAAAGAATAGTTTATTTTTGCATCTTTATTCTATTGCGTGAGTTCTTAAAAATTTAAATACAAGTAGTATTAAAAATAAGCATAAATTTTTGAAATAGGTTGAGGCAACAATGGTGAAGATTCGAACTTGCCTTCTCTACCACCGACCCATCTATATACATATAATATATATTTTTTTATATATCTATTGTTAGCTACATATTTGAATATTGGTGCCACTCTAATTAGTTACCCAGTTGACCGCCAGAGCGATTGTGGAGCCTAGCCTCAATCAATCACATGCACCTGCTTGTGCATGCGCATTTCCCAAGCAGGTTGGTAACATTACCAACTCTACGATTGGCTACACTGAACAACCGTAGGGACTGCCCACTTTTCCAACACTGTATTCCGTGTGAATTAAATAACATCAATTGCTAACAATACACAATTTTTCTCAATATTACAATTTTCCAAGATTCACACTTTACTCATAATAGCGTTAATAAAAAACACATAAGTGCCAACACACCTTTTTAACTTAATATATGATTCACTCAAAAGTTTAAAATAAAAATAATTAACTATTATCCGATTAGACTTCCTTCCGACCGTCTCTTCAAAGAGTATAATGTTAAATAAATAAATAAATTGAGCAGTGATGCATAAGTTATATTGCATGATTTTATTTATATTACTGTTATATTGTCTTTGTATTATTGTTTAATATCAGGTTATTGTTTTGTAAGTATTATTATTTGTGAAGTGCCCTCTTCATTACGGGATGGAATCCTAGTGAGGCAGGTGCTGGTAAAAAATGCACATTTTTATATGCATTATTAATAAACTAAACTAACCTCATAGATAAATATTTTAAAAACAATTTTATTATTATTGATTACTTTGGTACATTCAGCATTTATACACATTTTCAGGAACCCATTACATACCAAAGTTAAGGGCATACCTAATCACTATTATTATAATTAGATATTTTATGCTTACATATATACCTTATACTTATCTAGTAAAATTTGTTCTTCTTTGGCAGAAGTTTCTATTTTGTTACATTCTATTGTGAGGCTGTCATGTTGGTCCTGAAATATATATAAAAAACAACATCATTCATAATCAATATATTATAATATATACAAGTTTTTAAAACAAAACAGGGGCATTGATATTTTCAGACAAACATTGCATACTTTTATGATATGAGGGAGTTAAAATTAAAACAAAATATTTGACAGTCATTATAAATACAGACAATAAACTTAAGTTTTTGATTCATTTTATTGTTACCTACTTAACTCAATTTAAAACATTTTTTTAACTACACAATTCATCATCATCATCATCAGTCATTATTCGTCCAGTGTTGGACATAGGCCTCCCCTTTCAACCTCCATGCTTCCTTATCCCTCACCGCCCTGTGCCATTGACCTCTTGCCACTCGTTTTATGTCATCAGACCATCTTGTTTGCGGTTCCGCAAACTACACAATTATTATCTTATAATTCATCTCGGGTAACTAACAGGTACTATGTCAAATATTAATTTTACATGCACCCGATGACAACTTATCACATTCTGGAGACTTGGGAAATTTATCGTCTCACAGATCCAGACTGAAAACACAATTAAAAACTGTGTCTCCACCGGAAATTGAAAATGGGATCTTTCGCTCAGAAGTCAGATATCTAACCAACTGAGGAAAGAAGGCCGACAAATACTAATACGATGAGAATCAATAAATTGAAGACATTTGTAGAAGCATATTTCCGTGTATCCCTTCCTTGCCATTGTTCCCTCACCGATGTGTTTGAGAATTGTAAATTGGAAAGTTAGTCGCAATAATTTTGGGTAACAATAAGTGGCAATTAAAACAAGTTTGAACTAAACATTGTACAGTTCATTAAAATAAGAAGACTGCAATGGTTCGGCCATGTCCACAGGATGAGTGATGAGCGTACTCCCAACAAGGTTTTAAACACCACACCAGACGGAAGAAGAAGCAGAGGCAGACCAAAAATGAGATAGCTGGACGATGTGGAGACTGATACGAGCGCTGGGCCTTACCAATTGGAAGAGAGCCGCAGAGCGCAGAGAGGTATGGCGACGGATTCTGAAGGAGGCCAAGGCCCACAACGGGCTGTAGGGCCAATGATGATGATAAATATTTCAATGCTAACTAATGCGCTCTTGAGGTGAGGTTTCACGAAAACGGCGATATATAAATCATCCAACAATATAAAGTACAGAATGAACGGAGAAAAGGCACATTTAAAAAATGTTTAGTCAAAAGCACCTGTAGAGTTGAGATTCGACTCTTCAAAAGATTCTTCTCATTCTGTTGGAAAGCACGTAGTGTTGCCATGGCTTGTTTCTCTATAGCTAGTGACTGCTCCAACTGTTCTTTACCTTCCTTTTCAGCTGAAAAATAAAACAATACATACAGTTATTTCAAATGATTAAAAATAATGGGAATCGCTTGACAGATTTTTGAATAATCTTGGTCGAGACGCTATTGTTGATATACATTTTTACTTAAAAGCGCGCTGGGCTAGTAATCCAGTGGTTGCGAGTTCGAATCCTGCCTCGACCGATTTCGTTCACCTATAGCACAAGCATTTATTTGCTTATTTTAGGGAACGTAGGAAGATGTATATGTACTTGTTTAACAAGGACATATTCATTTTTTTTATATAAAAAAAAAAATGTCTCAGACCCACAGCCATAAACAATCTGTACCCTATAATAGGCATAGCACCTCCTGACATCAGAAGAAGATTGGCAGCGGATGCGGAGAGGCACAAACAAATACATGACCCAAGACACCCTCTCTATGACCACAAAACACCAAACCCTCGCCTCAAGTCAAGGAATAGCTTTCTCAAGTCCACAGCCTATCTGCAGACCTCCCAGAAGCAACACCGAGAGGGGTCGTGGATGGACGACCCAATCTCTGCATGGATGAACACAAGCGAGAATTATTTTTATTGACAAACATTTGACTCCCGAAAGGGAAAAAAATCCAATGTTTGCATATATGCAATTAAAAAAGAATATTCGATTTACAAGCAAGAAGGTGAATAGGGTGCATTACCTGCCATTCCCAATATGGAAGACATTGAACAGGCTGAGGGTGGGTGTGAGTGGCTGCAAGAGCAACCTGTACAGGTGAGGTTTCTTGATGGAAGACGATACCTTCTGTAATTGTGGGACAGTGCAGGATGACGACGATCTGCTGTCCTGCCCAGAAATGGATGTAGGTTGTCACATGGACAAACTTATAAGATTAATTAACAGGGCGATTTCCGTCTCCACACATTGGAGTGGCAAAATCTGAGTTCCGGACTCGTTAAGTAAGTAATTAGTGATATAAAAAAACGAGTCAGTTGTGGCCAACACTATACTCCTCAGTATCAAGTCACTCCAAAAGTATTAAAATTTTGGATGGTTAAATTTTAGCAGTTTCATAAAATGAGTTTGTTAAATTATTTTTGATATAAATATTTTATTATGAAAACTTGTTAATTCTTCAATATTTTACTATGAATGTATGATTGAAAGAAATATTGTAAGTAAGATGAAAAGAAATGCCCTAAGGTGGTTTGGCCACATAGAAAGAATGAGTGATGACCGTCTGACAAAAAAGTATATAAGGCTGATAAAAGAGGAACAAAACAAATTTTGAAAGATGGAGACGTTACAAGTAAGAATAACAGAAGAGTGTGTATGATAAGATGTAGGGACGTAAACAAAGCGAGAAATGAATGTCAAGACAGAGGAGTCTGGTGTTCAGTTCTCTCTGCCTACCCCAAATAGGAAGAGGGCGTGATGGTATGGTATGGTAAGTTTCCTGAGCTTGGGGTCACTGAAATATTGGATGAAAAAAATTGAGAAATTGAGAAAAAAAAATTTGAGAAGCACTGATCAGATATCCATAAAAATCTAATGGGGTCTAAGCAAGTAATACATACATACCATCACGCCATGTCCCTTAAGGTAAGCAGAAAGAACCGAGTACCATACTTCTCTATTTTTGCACACATTTCTGGCTTCCTTTACATCCATGCATCATCTCATATGCTCATCGATTGTTCAAACTTTTTATGTTTCCTTTTTTCAAAATATCATTCACATGGTCATGCCGTCCCCTTCTGGGGCGACCTCTGCTATTCACTCCATCTCTTGTACCCAGTATATTTTTTTGGTCAGTTGTAAAAATAAAAGTAGAGAATGAATGGCTTGAACAAGTCGACGAATATGTTTATCTGGGAAGCATGTTCCAACGGAATGGACGGCCTGATGAGGATATTGAAAGAAGAGTTATGGCAGGAAACAGAGTGAATGGAGCACTTAAACCAGTTATGAATGATCGTAACGTATCAAAGGAAGCTAAAGTTGCCATTCATAACGCAATTGTAGTGCCAACCTTGATGTATGCAAGTGAAACCTGGACATGGCAGAAGTCGCATGAAAGTAGAATAAATGCAGTGGAAATGAGATCGTTAAGAAGAATTTGTAATAGAACGATGTATGATAGAGTTAGAAATGAGGTCACTAGGAAAGAATGTAAGATGAAGAAAGATGTAGTAACTAGAATGAAAGTTAACACACTTAGATGGTTTGGTCACGTGGAAAGAATGAATGAAGAACGCTTGACGAAAAAAATATATAAGGCTGACAGGAATGGAAAAAGAGGTCGGGGGCGCCCAAGAAAAGGATGGCACGACCATGTGAACGATATTCTGAAAGAAGGAAATGTTAGAAGTCTGAACAATAGAAGAACATGCATGAGACGTAGCATGAATGTTGACGAGGCGGTGAATGTATGTCAAGATAGAATAGTGTGGCGTTCTGTTCTCTCTGCCTACCCCGCGAGGGACATGGCGTGATGGTATGTATGTATGTATGTATGTAAAAGATAATGTTATACAAAATTGAAAAGAATCGAAAGAGTACTTGTCTTTAATTGATAATGTAGAATAAACATGTCGTACATAGTTAAAATAACATAACTATAGCACATTTGGAGACATAATCTGTCAGTGCTTGGTTAATCAAAGATCATTTAAATCAACCACAAGAGTCAAAGGTTAACAAAGAAAAATATATGATAAATTAAAAACATACTAGGTATTTATCAATCCTAATTAAGATAAAATTTTACATTCCAAACACATGGATAATTTGCATTTTATTGTTTTTATATTATCAAACACACATTATTTTTTATCAGTTAACATTTTTTTAATTTGACAATTTTCACACAAATCATATTTACCAATGAAAATACACGTACCTACGGTGAAAACATTTAAATAATCAAAAAGTATAATTTAGAAGCTAAACAACATGTTTAAAAGGTTCATATAACTGTCGATTTGTTCAAGAGACTTTATTTATCTTAAAAGATTGACAAAATTTCAAGTCAGGATCAGCGAGATTTTGTATAACCAGGAGGGCAGGCAAGTCTGGTCCAATCGGCAAAATCAAAACCCTCACGACTTCCCATATCATGGATATAATTATCATATAGAGTTCTATAATATCTTAAGATGCCATAGAACTCCATATGATAATTATATCCATGATATAGGTATACAGAGGGTTTAAGTATTTTGCCTTAGTAAATAAGTGGAAAGGTAAGAATAAATGCAATTACTTAAATTAATAGTAACAGTCTTTGAAAAGTGTGAAATAGAACTGTCTGCAAAATAATATTCACGACTAAATATTTAGAGCAAGTATACAAATATCCCGGGCATTATGATTCAACAATATGGAAAACCATTGACAATATTGAAAGGACAATGTTGGCAGGAAATAGGTTAATGGAACAATTAGACCAAAGATGAATGATTCTAAAATCAATGAGTGTTCGCATACACAATTCAATTTATTTTAGTTCTGATTTTGACATGAACGTAGAATAAATCCGATGAATATAAAATATCTTGAATTTTATGTAATAAAATAATAGAATAAAGAATGAGGATAAAAGTATAACTCAAAGGAGATATTATAAACATATTGAAAGTTAAACACTGCGATGGTTTAGTCAAATCAAAAGTATAAATAGAAAACGACTGATCTTAATATCGCAGACATTAAGATCATTTAACATTGCAAGATAGTAAAATTCGCAAGCCAAATGTATACATAAACATAGACACCAACAGTTCCTAAGCATATAAACAGGTTTATTTCAAAGCAAACTGCAACATTGAAGCAATAATTTTTTTAGCTTCGCTCACTGGGATGTTAACTTTTACTATAACATGTTACTTAATTTTAATATATTCATATTGTAACATTTACAAGTAGATATTTTATTTATCATGTAGCCAGCTCATGTGACTTGAATTCAATCGCAATCATTCATTCTTTCATGAGATCTTGAGAATTTTAATCATTTATTGTACCTAAATTTCACATGCTCAGATATGCGCAATGAGAAAAATGCCGGATTTTACACATGACTATGTGGCTGCATTGTCGTAGCACTTAGGCTGAGTTGTTTCAACTAAAGTATCGGTAATAGTATAGTTAAAATTCTTTGATTTCACAAAATTCTTCAAAATTTAGTTGTTTGACGGCATTACATTTCTATGAAATAACCAAAAGAATTTAACAATTTTATGAAATCAAAGTATTTTAACTATACTCATACTATATATCTTTGTTAGAAAAACACAGCCTTAGAGGACTGAATTGGATAAGGGATAAGAGGATGAATACTTGGGAAGGTACTGAGAAGCTTGCTTGGTGTCGCTAACATCGAAAAAATTATAATTAATTTTTGTGTCAGCAAAATAGTGCGCCGGATCAAAAATTATATTAGGTAGATGATTCATGAATAGAGATAAACCTACTTCTCATTGAGATATTTAATTAATTGTATTATGATGATCGATCCTGGGATTCAATATTAATACAGAAAAATATATTCGTATTATTTTAAAGTAATATTTTATATGATTTATTTTGTTTCCATTTGAGAAAGAAGCTAAATAGTATATAAAAGTCTCGACACGCCGGTCGATGGAAGGACAGCGCTTCCGAAACATGTCGCGAAGTGAATCAAAAAACAAGTGGTTTATAGCAAATTTATAATTCAAAAATAGTATATAAAAGATACACAAAATACAAAAGCGTCTATGAATACATTTACTGGATATTAGAAAAGTTTTAATATACACATGTATGCAATGTACACTAAAATTTTGGTATATAGTGTTCGGAAAACAACTTGAGGCAGTCACGTACGTTTACAGAGTTCAAATTTATGTCTTTTTGCTTGGTTGGTATATGTGAAAACCGCCTCCCTCTACGGCGAAAAGGCTCAGGAAGTTTGACAGAAGCTATAGTAATCTACAAAACATAGGTGTACTATTAAAATAGCTTTCAATTAAGCTGTGAATTACCAATAGAGACCTGAATTATTTGCATTATATTTTTTTGAACCATAGAAAGAGACTAGTTAACTATGTTGGCGTAATTAATAATTAAATCACATGGTTCCCAAATCAAATCAAATATTTTTATGTGTTACTCAAAAGAGCATCGCATACACAATACGGCATAGTTACAAATGTTGTTAATAATTTTAATTTAGAATTATTTAAATAGTTATTGTTGAATACTAAGTATTTGTGTTAGTCCTGTCCTCCGTTGACGCTGACTGTGCAGATTTCACCCGCAGAATTTTGCTTAATTCTGACTTTTCTGTGGATAATTGCCGTGTATTTTTTACAAAAACAAGTCAAATTTCTCAAGACATTTTCCTCAAAAATGAAAATTTGCGTTATTCGCGAAAAAGTGCAACACTCGCCAATAAAATTGGGTTAATCGCAAATGCAAAAAATTTAGGTCTCTACTGATCACTTTTTGTGGCAGGTGGTAGGATTGAAGTTATTCTCTTTTGAATCCCTGTTCATATTTTGATCCTTCAGAACTAGATCTTGCATAAAATTGGTATCCCTGGATAAATCCTAACTTAAAACAAATCTACAGAATAAATGGCATTGAATATCATAAAAATAAACATACCCTATAAAAGAAAGCATATACGAAATATTAACTAAATACAAGTTGTGTTCACCACATCAATGCACTGTTAAGATGGTTGTTTTTTAAATTAATAATTAATGTAAATTCAATTCAATAAGGTGCTATAAATTGATACTGTTTTTATGGCATAACACAACACAATAATATTTGGACGAGATCGAGTGTCGTTCTGAGGGGATAAACATATTTTCAAAGTATTATAAATATAAATGCATAGTAAATATTATAAATCAACTAGTGTTTAACAGATGAAATTCAAATACACGCAATGGTATAGTATTACAACTATACAAAAATAATATACCTCGAAGGCGAGAAACAAGAGATGCCTGCTCATCCAAGCATCTGTGTTGTCTGCTCTTAATTTCTTGAAAACTTCTTTCGTTTGTTTGATATAAAATAAAGATAAACGAAATTGTAACAAAGGCAATTATGGACGTAAACATTCGCCCTTTTAAGCATCTGTGCGAACGCGGAGACGTCATTGTACTTATTTTTCTAGTTAAAAACAAATGGGTTTACATTTTTGAAAATATTATAACAAAACAAATACTTCTAGTCATAAAGCTCAACAAATATGTAAACACATTAACTGTCAACAAAAACCGATTCGACTTAATCGCCCACTCTTTTCAATGTAATTTTTGATGTTTGACTTGTCCATAGATTTGACTGACAGGTAAGTCATAGATATATTATGAAAGATGTGTATGTAGGTAGGTACCCACTTAAAAATAAAACTACAGAGCAAAGAATATACAGAGCACCAAGATAACAAAAACTAGGTACGACATATATTATTAATAAAGTAAGGTGAAACGGATTATAATATCCGAAACGTATTTAAGTTTTAAATATTAATAGGTTATTAATTTATTTATTTTTCACATTAACGGCTTGAAAGCCTATTAAAAAAACTAACAAATATACAAAAGATTAAAATTTCAAATATAAAATTAAAGTACAAGAAACATAATAATATCAATTATAAAACACAATACACGATTAAAAATAAAATTCAATAAAGTACAAAAACTCAAACACAACGATTACTAAATAAAATCAATTAAAAAGAAATCATAATTTAGAAGACATGCGTTAACAAAGTTAAAAATTTTAGATTTGAAAATGGAGAAATCGTCGGCAAATATATGAGAGTGACTCCCCACAATAATACCAAGTCAATGTTGCCTTAAATTTGGGATTCTTTGATATAATGCGTGGCAATATATCGATCACAATACTTATGAAAATATTAAGGTATAAATGTTTAAATTATAGCATAGGATCTGTATAGATATGTTTTATTGGAATTCCCTTTTTATAATTTACAAACCGTAATTTTTTTCTCTGGACCTTTTCTATATGATTTACATATATGGGCATTGTAGGAAGGGGACCAGATAACCGAGTTGTATTTCAATAATAGTCTGACTAAAGAAACAAATAGTATCCTGTAGAATTCAGTTTTTTAAGGTCAGATGCCAGTTTCGTGATGAAGCCCAAAACCCTTATAGTTTCACCAACGACCTCCTTTATATGTAAATTGAAGGTCAGACCCCCAGTAAATAGAAAACTTTCTCTAAATGAATACATTGTCAGAACTGAAAATACATAATATAATATCTAATACTAAGTGTTTTTGGAATTATGTTAACTCTAGTCAAGAAAATCTTTGCAATCTACCTACAACAATGTACCTACTTTGGAAATGAATATTGTAACGACATTAACGGCATAGTACATTTGTTAGCCAAATCATTTAAAATGCATACTCTGTCACTGGTGTTGATATTAGTTTTCTAAATATTGAAATCACTGATTGTCTTAATATTTCATCAATTCATATTAGCTCGGATTAGATCGTAAAGAAAATCAAAATGCTGGATATTCTCAAATCTCCCGGTCCCGACAGCATTCCACCTATTTAATCAAACATTATTCATCTACCTTGTATCATCCCTTATTTTAATTATTTAAGCAGTCCCTTGAATTAGTCATTTTTCAAAAAGCTTGGAACTAAGCCATCTTGTGCCTGTTTTTAAAAAGGAGATAAGAGAGATGTTTTCAATTATAGACCGGTTTGCATATTATCTACTATACCCAAATTATTTTAAAATGTTGTTTTAGACAATATTTCGAATGAAATTAATAAGATTATTGTACCTAACCAAACCAACATGGTTTTATGTCTAGCAGATCTACTTTGTTGAATCTTCTGCTGTATCATAATTATATTGTGAATGCTTTGTCTAATTAACAGCAAGTTGATTCAATATATTATATGTACAGATTTTAGTAAGGCATTCGACAAAGTTGATCATGATTTACAGCTGCACTAAATAAACAAAGTAAATATTAATGGTAATTTCTTAAATTGGATTGAGTCATACATTTGCAATAAGGAGCTATACGTCAAAATCAATTCCTTCTCTTCATTATTTAGAGCAACCGGTGATGTCTTTCAAGGGTTCCATTTAGGTCCCATCTTATTTTTGTTTTTAATAAATGATATTGTAACTCTATTTCAGGATGTGACGATTTCAATTTTCGCAAATAATATGAAAATATTTAGTGTGATTCGAAATATCAGGATTGTAAAAGACACAACAAAATCTGATCAGACTAAACGATTGGTGTAATTCCAATAAACTCCTATTAAATATCAACAAATGCTAAGTTATCAAATTTCATACACATAAAAAACATATCATATTTCATTACTCTATCGAGGATATATTTTGAAATCTGTCACAGAAATCAATGATCTTGGTGTATTATTTGATGAGATATTGTCATTTGTAAGTCATCTAAACAATATAACAAACAAGGGTATGAAAACCCTAGACTTTGTTTAACGTAGGTACATGCAACTCTTTTTCAAATATATTCAAACAACAAAACTGTTATACAGTTCTTTATTTAGAAGTCGGGTTGAATACAATTCATCTGTCTGTTGTCCACACCAGAATGTCCATATCAATTCACTTGAACTAATCCAAAAATAAATTTTAAATTTCTCTAGTTAGAAGTCGGGTTGAATACCTACAACTCATCTGTCTAGTGTCCACACCAGAATGTCCATATCTATTCACCTGAAAGAATCCAAAATAAATTTTTACGCTTCTATTTATTTATCGTATGGGAGCACAGTACATCACAAATTAGAATATTATGATTATAGTAATATATATAGATATTATTATGTTAAAGTTGAGCGCAGGGTCAAGATTCCTGCTTGTCAGATGTTTAAGTCCAGGTTCCTGACGTATTCGATCGCTCCGTCGCTAAGGGTGAAGAAATCCGATGCGTTACCACAGTATGATCTGAGAGCACATTCATTGACTATGTGTTCAATTGTCTGCCTGTCAGCTCCACAGTCGCATCCAGGGGACTCTTGCCATCCACATTTGTAGGCAAAATCAGCGCATCTGCCGTGACCAGTTCGGATTCTGTTTAGAGCCGACCCGACCCTTCTTGGTTGATCGAAGCCGGGCGGCGTCTCCGTGATGCAGGGCAGGGGGATCAAAGATGGGTCACCAGTGTTACTTTGCCACTCAGTGATCCATGCCTCCAAGATGTTATATTTAATATTATGCACGGAAAGGTTGGAAGCTGTTCGAAGTGGAGGATTTCGAGATTTGAGCCTGTTACTCTGCAGGAGGTGGTTAAGGTCTGTGTTTGCTGGCATTGTGGGATTTTGGACAAATTTGGTATATTCTCTGATTAGTGCGTTCAATCTTCGGAGATCAGGTGGTGGAATGTGGCTTAAGATAGGCAGCCAATGCGTAGGCGTAGATCTTATGGTTCCCGTAATTATTCGCATTGTGTAGTTTAGTTGAGTATCTACCTGTCTAGTGTGGGCGCTGTTTAACCATACGGAAGATGCATATTCAGCTGCCGAATAAACAAGGCTCAATGCCGATATGCGTAATGTTTCCGCCGTGGATCCCCATGTGGTGCCGCAGAGTTTCTGTATGAAATTGTTCCTTGTTTTTATTTTTGATGCTAGTTTACTGAGATGTTCTTTGAAAGAGAGTGTTCTGTCGAGGGTGACTCCCAGATATTTTGGGAAACTGCTATGAGTTAGTGTTTTTCCCTCGAAGACCACGTTGAGCTCCCTCTTGGCCTCCCTGTTATTCAGGTGGAAGCAGGTAACTTCTGTCTTGGAAGCATTAGGTATAAGCCTCCAGTCTCTTAGGTATTTACTCATTGCTTCTAGGTCTGATGCAAGATCGGATTCAACCTTTTCGAAGTTGCGGTGTTGAATTGCCAGGGTCCAGTCATCGGCGTATCCGAATTTACGTGATTTTGTTTCCGGCAGATCTGCAATATAAAGACTGAAAAGGAGTGGAGCCAAGACAGAGCCCTGTGGAAGTCCATTGTTCAGCTTTTTGACGCCGCTTTTTGAGGCTCCCATCGTCACTGTGAAAGTTCTGCCTGTGAGCATGCTGTCGATTAGTGGTATGATTACCTTACAGGGTATTACGCGTGCCAGTTTGTAAATCAGTCCCTGTCTCCAGACGGTATCATATGCAGCAGAGAGGTCTACAAAGGCAGCACCCGTCTTCAGGTTCTTTTCAAAGCCACTTTCAATGAATGTAGTAAGTGCCAGTATTTGGTCACAGCAGCTGCGGTTTGGGCGGAAACCAGCCTGCTCCACCGGCACCTTCTCCAAGATATTAGGAGCTATTCGATTGTATGTAGCTCTTTCTAGTAGTTTAAAAGTTGTGTTTAGGAGAGCAATTGGTCTATAGCTTTTAGCTTCATCAGGCGGCTTTCCTGGTTTTAGCAGTGCGATAATCTTTGCTCGCTTTAATTTATCAGGTATGTTACCTGTCTGAAGTATATCCGTAAGGAAGATGGTCAACCATTTTATTGCATATTTGCCACAATGAATCAAAAACTCCGAGTGGATTCCGTCAGAACCGGGAGCTTTTCCAGGTTTCATCTCTTTTATTGCCCTTGATATCTCCTCTTTTGTGAAGGCAGTAGACATGGTTTCAATGTTTTTGAGTGATCTTTTAAGCGATTTAAGCTCATGTTTGACCTTTCTGGTATGTTCTTTTTCGCTAGGAGCCCTAGATGTGAGAGCTATGTGTGATGCCACTTTTTTCGGAGTGATCAGTGATTCAGCGCCTTTTGAGGAGTTACTGCCACCCAGTTTTCGTAGGCGAGACCATGCTTTTCTGCTTGATGTTTTAAAATCTAGAGTCTCTACTGTTTTAATCCATTTCTGACGGCGGGAGGCGTCCAGACTGTTTAGAAGGTCTTCGGCAATCTCTTGTTCGCCACTTTGGAGATATTCCTCGTATAATTCCTCACTCTTCTCGCTCCATCCGGGAACATACTCTTTTCTGAAGCCTCTGGGAATATGTTTTTTGGCTGTACTGATTACTGCGCCCACAAATCTTTTGTAATTGGAACTTTTCGGTGGTATCCACCCGAGGCATTTATCTAGGTCGTTAGAAAACAATTTCCAATTAGCTTTCTGGAGGTTCCATCTTGGTTTTGGGTGTGAGATTATCAGTGGGATTTTTATACCAGTTTCTACAAGTGCCGGGCGGTGTTGGCTATGGGGAAAGTCAGAGAGGATCCTGCGAGTGCAAGGGATTGGTCGACCATTCTCCGTCGAGACAAAACACAGATCCGGATTGGACTCGCGACCCCAGGCCGCCGATCTGAATGATCCACGTTCTTTGGCGTCAAAGATGAGTCTCATGTCATGGTCCTCAGCCCAGCCGGCAAGAGTCTCTCCGTTGTGGTCAGTGGTTCTGTACTTCCATTGAGTGTGGTGACTATTAAAGTCACCGATGTATACAGCTGGATGTGGGTGGGCCTGGATGACCCCGCTTGGCCAATTAGTTGAGGGGGGTTTATATATGTTGCAGATTACAGTATCATTCATTTTGATATTGACAGTGTGTATGTCATTGTTATTGAAGGTTGATAGGAGATGGACATCCTCAATGTTTGATCTGACATATGTGGCCACGCCATAGAAGCGGTGATAGGTGGCACCGATGAGGTCAAAGCCTGGTATACTTCCTCGTCGGTTAAGTTGTTCCTCACTATCCGCATGTGTTTCTTGTATAGTGACTGCGTCGATTTGGTGTTCAGCCAGGATCCTGCTTAGTAATTGGCATTTGGAGTGGCTAATGCCCTCTATGTTCAATTGGCAGATACGGATGCTAGGTCCGAGATCTCTTGTCGAGCGGCCCTGATAAGGGCCTTTTGAGATAGTATTTAAAGACATTGATCGTTTAGATTTCATTTCAAAGATTTTAACTTATTTCGTATTGTGATGTAGCTTTCGGCCAGGAGATCATTGATTATCTGGCAGCCATTAGTTGCATACTCATTTTGCGTTACCCAGGGTGTACCACGTGGAGGCGAGCAGCTTTACACCCCATAAGCTTCTCAATTTACGCTTCTCAATTATATTAACGCGACACCTTCTGTTCGCTTTTTGTTTATTTTGAATTCGACGCCAAAATCATCAGGCAACACTGATGGAACAACATGAGAAAGCATTATTCTCACATTTTCAACAGCGAGAGAAAATGATATATATTTTTTTTTGACAAGAGACAACCTCGAAAATGTGACACATGGATAGTTTGAAATATATACGCGTCGTGTCTACACGGACCGCACTTACCAAATGCTCACCGAACGGCCTAGTGATGAATTTCCGCATTCCCCGTGGCCAGAGCAGCTGCAAACCACATCAAAGGATGTCGGTCTTGCTCGCTCCACATCGGCAGCCATGAACGTGACACCTGGAGTGCTGAAATGGATAGGCGCAGCACCATTCGGCGAGAAAACTGCTTTCCTGGATCAAGGCGGATGCTGAGTTTGGAAAGTGCTCCAAACGCTGTTGGGTCGCGCTGGACCCTGGAGCAACGGCCTGCATCACCTTGAGAATCGCCTCGCCGCCTTTTCGCTCCCGACAGTCACTCAATCGGCATCTGCCGGTGTCTGGGACCCGAGGTTGCTTTCGCCGATAGACTGTCCCCTTCGCCCATCGATGATGGTCCATTCCGGCATTGAAGGTTCATCAGCACGCTCATAGCCGTGAAGAAAAGAAAATAATGTGTGGTGCGCAAGAAAACCAGAATAACAATATTTGCGACTTTTTTTTTGGCGATAATATTTCGGCTGTGCTTTTTTATTTATCTATTTTATTGACAATATCAATTTATTTTAATTTGTGACGTCCATAATTGAATTTATTAATTTTAATTTGTATCTTAATTATAATTTTTATTCTGTGATAAAATCGCGTGTCCGGACAATTGGCCGTAGCCGATTGGCCGTAGACAATTGACCGTACGCCCTTTTTACCGTATGGAAAATTTATCGTGAGGACAATTTTACGTGGGGACAATTTACCGTGAGGAATAATGACCGTGAGGACAGTTAGCCGTGAGGACAATAGGCCGCGGGGACAGTTGGCCGTGAGGACAATTACATATACTTCTTCCTTTTTCCCCTAAAATAAGCAAATAAATGCTTGTGCTATAGGCGAACGAAATCGGTCGAGGCAGGATTCGAACTCGCGACCACTGGATTACTAGCCCAGCGCGCTAAACGTTCTGCCATCGACCCATCTAAATATTCATTATATTCGAACGCACTTAAGGTATTTAAAATTGTTTTAAAAACGTCAAAGTAAATCTGAAAATGAAGCAATTCATTCTGAAAAACTACCTTTAAATCGTGGCCGTCATATTGTTTTCTCATAATTTCAAAAGAAAACAAAGAAGTTTAAATTATTTCGAAATCTCCACATTTTAATTAGTATGAATCGATATCCATCTTGAAAAATAAAAAAAAAGAACAAGAAGAAGTTTAAGAACAGACGTCTTCTTAAATCTCAAAATGTAGCATATTAAAACTCGATAAAATCAACATAATCATTCACTTTGAAAACTCGTCCTTAAATCACGGCCGCCATATTGGTTTCTCATCATTTCAAAAGAAAACAAAGAAGTTTAAATTGTTTCGAAATCTACACCTTCTTATTAGTATAAATCGATATCCATCTCGAAAAATGAAAAAAAGAACAAGAAGAAGTTTAAGAACAGACGTCTTCTTGTATCTCAAAATGAAGCAAATTAGAACTACAGTTAAATTTCGTTTTAATCACTGTCGACATATTGGATTTCTTCTAGTATCTTGAAATAAAAAAATAAGGCGATCGGTTCGTCGCCATAAGCGAACATTTTTTTATTCACGCAATTTATTTAACTCAAACGAAAAAAAAAGAAAAAAATTTCTGATGCTAAAAATAGTTTCCGCACGGTGAATTGTCCGTACGATAAATTGTCCTCACGGTCAATTGTCCTCACGGTAAATTGTCCCCACGGTAAATTGTCCGTACGGTCAACTGTCCCCACGGCCAATTGTCCTCACGGTAAATTGTCCCCACGGTAAATTGTCCTCACGATAAATTGTCCATACGGTAAAAGGGGCGTACGGTCAATTGTCCGGGAATCGATAAAATCGTGCCGCCTGACTTTTGAATATTGATAATTCGACATTCTTTTTCACGACACTACATATTCCAGTCAGACCACGATTGCATATAGTAATAATTTTTATAAATTTAAATTATGACATTAAATTGTGATTCGACCTCAATTGACATTATATGAGTTCGTCCTCGAGGTTCGTTCGAGGAGTGTACCAATGTCTTTTGTTACTATCCGACAGGACAATTAACTGTGTTTGGTTTGACTTTACTCTTTAAAATTATTAATTATTATTGTGACATCTCTGATATTCTGTATTTAATATTGTTTTAAGCAACAATACGATCTACTCGGTTACCGATGCTATTTTACTGTCACAATACCAGAAAAAATGCACACATAAATTCCCTATGCACCTAGACTGCATAGAATAGGTAATAGGTATGTACATATAAGTATTGGACATACTCTGGTCTGTCTCAGTCAATGAGCTATAGACATTTGGAGTTCTAGATGTCAAAAGCAAAAGTGTGTCACGTTGTTAGAGTGAGACAGCTGCTGCTGGAGGGGGGGATTACTCTCTCTTTCCAACTAGTTGTACATATTCATTTCAAAGGAATAATATGGAGTTATTAGGATGAAAATCAAAGAATGCAAAAATATAATTACCTATATGTTTACTAAATATTACGGAATTTTCGAAAATCACTTACCCATGAAAGCGAACCTCACAATTAGGAAACCAAACATTTTGGCATCCATAAGCACCACAAAACCTAACCATTTTTTTTTTCAAATAAATGTAATACAGAAATAAACACAACACTTCCCAAAAGTATGTTCGCGCTTTGTATGAAAATCTTGCCATGGAAACCGTAGAAAGAGAAAAGAATATCCCCGACAGCAGCTGCACTTCTCACACAATGCGACACAGATTCTTACCTGCGAATGTTCTATAGGCAGCGCTCCATATGGGTTCAGCTCATTGGTCTCAGTACAAAGAGCTACTTTAGGGGTGTCCACTTTGAAAATATATCGATATTTTAAATCGATTTTTATATCGAAAACATACATCGATGTTTTTCGATATATCGAATGAAAATATCGATATCATCCGATGTATCGAATCAAATCAAATTCGATATGTCCGGCCGCCAAAGATAAAATTAATTTCCTCTCAAAATTTATTTGGTGACCTTTTTTTTTTTTTAGTCCCACCCACCGAAAAAATTATTTAATTTGCCGTCAAAGGTTCCGATCGATTGAATTGATTCAATATTTCAAAATAAAACATTGATGTTTCGATGTATCGAATGACATTCCAGGACACCGGAAGGATTCGATATATCGAATCAAAAACATCGATGTTTCGATATATCGAATGACATTCCAAAACATCGGATCGATTCGATATATCGAATCAAAAACATCGATATTTACGATATATCGATATATATCGGACATCCCTAAGCTACTTATATTAACTACCGCCGTCATGCATACATAACGTTTGGTTTCTTATTTACTTATAATAACATTTTTTAGTTTTTTTTATATAATAAATGGAATTGTACTTTAAAATAAAAGTTCATAGTAAATTAACAAAGTATAAAAGTAACATAGAGAAATGGATATAATTAATATAAACTTTAATTTTAGAGTGATATGAGTTTATGCACAAAAATGAGACTGAGTAAGAATGTCTTTGATTATCTTTTAATTATTTATTTAAAAATAGCTATTCGGACAACTAATAGGTACTAGGTAGGTCAATTATGAATTTAACTTGCACCCAATAACAATTTAATATAAAAAAATTGTTTTCTTTTTAATTAAATTTATAATACATATAAAAAAAAATAATAAATGTATAAAAAAACAATTATAAATATAGAAAAAGATACACAGTAAGTAAAAAGTTTTCTTTTACCGAGTACCTTCAAAATAACAACACAGCAGAACACAAGTTGACACTATCTATGTATACTGACTATAGCAAAGCATTAGACAGGGTAGTTGACTCAACCCTGTTAAAAAAGCTTCTAAAGATTAGTAGTCACAGAAATCTCTACCATTGGTTCTCGTCCTACATCTCCAACCAATAACCAAATGGTGGTGATACGTTGTTTTAAATCGGATACTGTAGCTGTCACTTCTGGAGTACCCCAAGGTAGCTTGTTGGGACCCTAAGTATTTAATATTTATATTAATGACATTGATATTTGTTTCTTAAATTCACATGCCATATTGTTTGCTGATGACATGAAGATTTCATCATCTCTTAAATCTATTGCTGACTGTGTCATAAGCTACAAGATGATTTGAACCGATTGAATACATAATATGTTTATACTATAGGTGAACGAAATCGGTCGTGGCAAGATTCGAACTTACAACCACTGGATTACTAACTCAGCGCGCTACCCGCTCTGCCACCACTTCTCTCTCCTCCTTAGTTTCTATCCCATATGGTGGCGGGGTCAGGCTCCTCCACTTCACTCTATCCTTAGCATCGTCCTCAGAGATACTACATGCACGCATATCCTCCGCCACCAAGCTCTTCCATCGTCTTTTAGGACGCCCTTTTGGTCTTTTGTCGGGAACTCGATAGCCCAGTACAGTGTTAGATACGTGCGCTCTGCCATCATCTATCTCAGTGGTCCCCAAACTTTTTGTCGCCGCGGACCGGTCAGCGTTTAATAATTTTACCGCGGCCCACTGTGGGTAGGGGGGGTTACATTGGGGGGGGGGAGGGGTCAAATTGAATGTACCTACTTAGCGTGAAGGGGTTTTTAACGGAATAATTATTTTAAGCTATATACCTAATTGACGATTTTTCAAAAAAATATTTTGATTTTTAAGCAGACGGCGCGGTCTAGTACCATTTGGTCCACGGCCGCGGCCCATAGGTTGGGGACCACTGATCTATCTGACTGGAAGGCAATGCTTTTTTTTTTTTACCTATATTAAAACGACATAAATCTGTTGTAACATTTATTAATACAATGTAATACAGTAATGTTATTGACGCATAGAGTTTGACGTTGATAATTATTACACAGAGTTAACATTTGTAATAATAAAAGTCGTCGATTTAATGTATTTCCATATTCAGGGAACATTCGTGCGTTATAATATGTACAAACAAACTTATAGGATATTTATAGGTTTACATAGAATTGAATACATTGAACAAATAATGTCATGTAGCTCCAGACACAAGTGAGCGAATTTTTGTTTTAACTTACATATTTTATTAAAAGCAGATTCATTTTGATTGACATATAATAATTTAAACTTGAAATACAATACAAGCAGGCTTGTGTTTTTTTTAAATTATTTTTTTATAATAATGCTTTTTACTAGTCATTACTAGAGACAAAATTGTTCGCGTTTGCGATAAACCCGATTTTATTTGAGAATTTTGGTATTTTTTAGTGAATTTTCGCAGTCATAAAAAATAGCACCCAAATTTGGCTATTTCAGGACCTTTTCGTAAAATATACACAACAATAATTATCCACCGAAAAGGCAGAATTTAAATATAATTACTGTAACTCAGATTTATGCGAGTAAATTCTATACAGTTAATGCTTTTTAAATATATTTGAATTAACATAAGACAACATGACTATGAGAATTTGTTGACAAAATAATAAACCTATATCATACAAATGCCTTACGCTATTGTCGATCCATAATATCTGTTTTGGCCAAAGACCTTATATTTATACTAAAGTAGTTTTGGCAGACAGAAGAACAAAACTTAAAAAATAAAAATTTTGACTACGATGGCGATTCTTAATTTTGTATTTAATTTAAATTTCATGAAATATACCTTGTTCATGTTTACAACTAATTTTTAAATAAATGTGTTTTTAATAGAAAATTCCGTTAACTTAGTGTTTTTAATCAATAATTGAGGATTTAGGATGACAAAGTTCTTATTCGTTTGTAACATAAACTATTTTAAATATTTATTATGGAAATTATTTAAGCATAATAATATAGTGGAAAAAGAATTTGTAAATATAAACCATGTATTGATTTCTCTTAATTTACATTTCTTTGTAGAAAATAACATAAATTTATTAAAAATGACACCGTTTTACTAAAAAATAACAGCGATTTCTTTAATAAAAACTCCACTTTACTGAAAAAAACACACCATTTCCAAATAAATAACGCGAATAATAAATTCAGGTCTCTAGTCATTAGTGATTGTTGAAACTTACATGAGATGATTGTTGATTTTTTAATAAAAGAAAATCATCTATTGTTACTATTTACTGAAACATTTAAGGTACCTCCGCGTATATGGAAACATCAGTATTCAGGGCCCCAGTACTTCTGAGCAGTTCTGCCTCATTGTAAAATTCTGTACTGCTAAAAACAGAGATAGTCTTGTGAATGATACTGTCAGTTGCATTGGAAAAATTGCTGCTTGGATGTCGCTCTACAAGTTAAAATTAAACCCAACAAAAACAGAGTTAATGTGGGTAGCTTCACCGCGACGACAACATATCATTAAAAAATCTCTTTAACATCAATGGAAAAGCACTTACACAGTCAAACTCCTTCAACTTTCTAAGCGTTCGCTTGGACAACAAACTATCGCTAGACTTGAAAATATCAAAAACTGTTGGCTCGTGTTTTTTTTTCGTTTGAGACAATTGAAAAGTATTCGCCGTAGCTTACCCAAAAACGAAGCTAAAACGCTTATAAATGCATTTGTTGTTTCATGGCTGGATTAGGTACTGAATTGATATTTATATCTACGAGTTTACCCTAGTATCAGCTTGATAGATAACAAACATTTTTCAACGCAGCAGCGAGGTAACAAAATATGTCACATAACACTTCTTCTTAAGGAACTACACTGGTTGAAATATCCAGAATGAATATAAGGAATGCCTGATAGTGTTTAAGGCTCTGAACGTCGTGGCTCCACACTAAATTCAAGAACTGTGTCAAAAAATGTTCCATCAGAAAGGCAGCTTCATCATATGGATCACAAAGTACCAACTCTGTGATCCAGATGATCTTAAATAATTGAACAGAGTTAATAAGGCGACTTAATATGATAGCAGTTTCAGTGTGAACGGACCTTTAAAATGGAATACATTGCACATTCGATATACTTCTTAAGACAGCCTTGTTTCGTAGAGCCAACAAATAAGTTATAGCGCCATTGGAGTGTATCACTAAACGGCGCTTTATAAATTCGTAAAATTATTCTTAAGAAGTTTGACGGAAACAATGCGTTGTTGGTGCCTAAAATGTTAACAATAAATTAATACCAGGGGGGGCCAGTCTGGTCCGACCGGCTAAATCAAAACCCTAGTGATTACCCATATCATGGATATAATTATTACATGGAGTTCTACAATATCTTTATATGTCAAGTACGTTTTGAACAGTAAAAATGTTTACATTTATTCATACGACATATTGTACGTCGAAATATTATTTATAAGCTCACGGATGTACCTAATTAATATTTTAAATTTATCGATATTACATCATCATCAGTGTCGTCTTCCTCATTGATAAGGGTAGGACTGTCGATTTAAATTATTGAAATTATTCCACACCCTGTTTTTTTGTCATCATATTGTATTTTGCATACATAATATACTTATAATTAATAAATTATATAAGAATATTAAAAATAACGGTACCAAAGACTAAAAAAAATATCACATGAATTCAATTTTTATTAGTACCTGTATAATTACAAAAAAATCTAATTACCTATGCGTAAGAGTGGATTACCTACCTATCTTTTTCGGTATGCTCAAGTGTGGAAAAATTATAAAAATAAATATACTAAAATTTAATTTATTTTATAGAGTAGGTAATTGTACCTTAGTATGATAATATATTTGTACAAGAGTTAAAAATAAGGTTGGATATGAGATTTGATACGCACGGATCCACTATTTTTTTCTCAAAAAGTAGCAATGGTTAAGGTTTACTATATAAATTGAAAAGATTTTTTGAAAATACATTGAATTGCAATATACATTATGCATGCATACCTAAAAATAACATAAAATATTGGTACGATAATATTATATATTATTGAAAAAGAACATTTATTTAATTTCAGTTCGTGATTTTTTTTTTCATTTTGATAAATTATATTTTGGTTGGGAACATTTTTTTTTGATTAATTAATTCATTTAATTTGATTTTGGTTGAGAACATTTTCAACTTTCTGGTTGTACATAAGTAAATATTATTCTACATAATTGAGACATTGATAATACATATTATATTGATTACTTAGAGCATATTTACATAATTTGGTTTGGGCTAAGGTATCATTTTGGCATATCTAACACATAAAATTTTGATTGAACAGATATAACACATCTATGAAATTATTTTGATTGATAACATTTATAATATTATGTCTGAGAACATTTTATTTGATTACATATTACATTGATAAGAGAGATTGATTGAGAATATTTTAAAACATTTTATTTGATTACATATTACATTGACAGTAGAGATTGGTTAAGAACATTTAAAAACATTTTGTTTGATTACCTACATAATAAATTTATAATATTATGGTTGACAACATTTTATATCATTTTAGTTTGAATACATAATACATTTATAATATTATGGTTGAGAACATTTAGTATCATTTAGTGTGATTACATAATACATTTATAGGTACAATTATGATTGTGAATATTTTATATCGTTTGTTTGATTATATATTACATTTATAATATTACGGTTGTGGATATTTTGTAACATTTTGTTTGTTTACATAATACATTTACATATAAAATTATGGTTAAGAACATTTTATATTGTTTGTTTCATTACATATTACATTAATAATATTATGGTTGAGAAAATTTTACAATATTTGATTTGATTACATAAAACATTTAGGTATAATATTATGGTTGAGAAAATTATATATCAATTTGTAAGGTTTCATAATAAACTTTTAATATTATGGTTGAGAACATTGAATATCGTTTTTTATTACATTTAACATTCATGGTATATTATTATGATTGAGAACATTTTACAACATTTTATTTGATTAAATAAAACATTTAGGTATAATATTATGTTTGATATAATTATAAATCGATTTGTAAGGTTTCATAAAACATTTCTAATATTATGGTTGAGAACATTTAATATCGTTTTTTATTACATTTAACATTCATGGTATATTATAATGGTTGAGAACATTTTAAAACATTTTATTGGATTACACAAAACATTTATAATATTATGGTTGAGAACATTATAAATCAATTTGTTTGATTTCTTAATACATTTATAATATTATAGTTGAGAACATAACATATATTTTTTTGTTAAGTATATTTTGGTTTAGAACACTTATATAATTTGGTTTGATTACGTACAATCCTAATATTTTGGCTGTGGACACTTATAGAATTTTTTTTTTCAAAATGTTTTGAATATGATTTATAAATCTTAAGTTATGAATATCGTAACATCATTAATTATATACCTACCAGGGAATTTGAGCAAATGTGCTTTTCCTAAGCAATTCCAAGTCTTATAAAATTAAGCAGTTAATACAAAATACATCACATATTAATTTAATATTCATACCTTTAGAGTCATATTCCATTTCTTATCAATAATTTTGAATACCTCAATCTTAAAAATAGGTATGTAAACTAACAAAAAAGCAGTAAGCTCGAAAAAGAATTGGGACAATTTTCATGTTAAATTAAAATTAAACGATTTTGCTCCAACTGACAATTATATTTTTTTTGAGGAAAGAAAAAAGTTATTATTTATACCTACTATTTTATATAAATATCAAGTTGATTAAGTATATACTATATGTTAATGAAACATTTTAATAAAATGTGCATTTTATAGTTATATATTATATTAGTAATTCACATCTAGGTGTAATAAGTTAATATACTTAGGTAATTTATTCATAGTTTTTTCACGAAGAATACATACAATTCCTAATTAATATAGGTATTAACAAGTATTTTTCCTCAGAATTTCAAATACTTAGACAATTTACAATTAAAACAAATCAATTTGCCAATTTATGTGTCATTGATCACACTAATACTTACAAAAATACATATTTTTATTTAAAAATATATTCTTTTAAGATATAAAGCAAATCTATACACCTAATAAGTCTTGTTTCGCAATAAACAATAAATTATAATAAATAAGGAATTTGTTCAAATTTATAAGACTTAAAGTCTGGAAATAATAAGATAAAATGATAAATATCACATTTATAATCTAAAATAAATAAATAGGTATAATAATATTTTACAATAAAAATTTACCGTCTAACTTATAAACGTAAGCTATCTATAGAACCTGGAAAAAGAGCGTTATTAACGAAAAAGTTTATTTTTAACCGTGACTATCTTTATTACACCTTTATTTCATAGACGTCAAGTTAGGGCAGATCGAGAGAAATATTTCAAAATGGCGTTTCTTTCACATATTATGTTCCGACGAATATTTGAGATTGACAGCAAAATTTAAGTGAATTAAAATTATTGAAATTGGATATGCAAGCTGATAATCACAATATTAGAAACGATACAAAAAATATTTTAAATCTTATAATTTTATACAGCAAATGACACAATGATTTTTTTTTCAATTTTTTGCACGTAGTAAATAAAATCTGATTTCTTTGATTGTAAAGAAATCAATGTATGTACATATTATGTATTTTGAAAAATTATCAAACAAATCGCTCTCTTATGTGACTAATTCTAATTTTCCGACTAATCACCTTGTTGTATACAATTAAAATAAGATGAATTCTAAATATGTATGACTCAGTCTTAACTTTAATAATACAAACATATATAGGTAATATACAATATTACAGGTTGAATGATTGGAAGAAAAATATTTATATACATATATGTAGGTACCTACATTAATTATTATTCCGTCATCTCATAAGTCAACATCTTAATTAAAGAATGAGGGAATTTTTTTAAGCAGGTATTAAAAATGACTAACAATTATGGTGATATGCTTAGTATCTAATAAAAAATCTAATAGCTACTTCGTTACCATATTGGAAAAGTAAAGTTATTTGAATTATGTTTTGACTTGTATTATAATGTTGGGTATAAAATTCAACAACTTGAAAAGTACCTACTATTAAAAATCTTATTGATTCATACCGCACATGGTAGGTACTTACTCATTTTGGATAATGTTCAATTTAAAAATTTGAAAATATACGTTTTAGTAAATAGTTTAGCAGGGCAAGTCCGACCCATGGTAACCCATACCGTAGCAAGAGTATGTAGGTATTCTATAAAGAAAAACTAAAAAATCGAATATCTGAACCAAGACTTTTCATTCCCACGACGGAGAACTTCATTAACTCCGCCATAATACATAGACACACGTTGTGGCGAAACTTTTTGAAAACATTTACACCATCATACTAGTGGATGTCAGCAATAAAATACCTACTTAAGCATTAAAATTTCAAAATCATAATTTATATACTAATTTAAATCATTTTACTTAATGAGCGTGTATGAGACGATGCATGGACGTGAACGAAGCGAGAAATTTATGTCAAGAGAAAGGAGTTTGACGTTCAGTTCTCTCTGACTCCCTTAAATAGAAGAGTAGTGTGATGGTATGATAACTTGTACAATATTTGTATAATATTTGTACCTGCCAGTGTACAAATTGTATGTACAAGAAGATTCAAATAAATAAATAAATAAATAAATAAATAACTTAATGTACAATAATGTGTATAATAGGGGGTTTATTGTCATAAGACAATTTTTTCCAACCAACCAATATAACGTGACGCTCTAAAATAGAAAGATAATTCCTAACATCATTTAAAAAAGGCGTAATGTAACCATTGATATAGTTGATTTCAAAAATATGTTTTTACAGGGATTATGGTAACGATGCATATTAGTAAAATACAAAAACACGTAATACCTACTTAACGTACATATTTTATGTTATACCTATATGATTTTGGAAAACATTCATTAAAAGAGATGGACAAATTTAAAATACTAGTGTATAATTCGGATGACATAATATTCTATTCGAGTAGAGATAACATCTAAGTAAGTACATAATATTATGTAAGTATCCATTATACGCATACATACATACCTACTTAATTGGATATGAATGTTTTTTTCTTAAAACAAAAAATAATTACATGGGAAGTGATGTTCTAAAATTATTGATATTGATTGAATAGCAATATGATATTTTTTTCAGATATTACTCGTAAAACTATCCTTAAATTTAAAACATTACAATTTATTTAGAATCCATACGCGCTTATTTTTTACTATTTTTTGTGACCTATTTTGTAGAAGTGGTTAGTCATGCATATTTATTTTATGTTTTTTTTGTCTGTACAAACTTATAAAAATCTTTTTAACTCAACCATTGACAATTTTAAAATCTTTAACTTTAAAAGAGCAAATATTTAACATTATTAATAACACGATGACCACTCATGTCCTATATTCTATGATACATTTCGTAGTAAGATAATCAAAATTATTGACATGAGATTTACTTTGTCCATCTCTTTTTAATTCGATATTGGCTCTAAAAACATTTCTTATGATAATATACATAGCACCCATTTTCAAAGTCAAGATCAATGATTTAATGACAAGAAGTATCAGTAAAAATGTACGATGTTTATCAAAGCAAATATACTGGAAAAACTTTGGCGTTATTCTGATTATATAAATTAAAAATATTGACCAGTTATAACACAAAAACTTCAGGTATCAAATAGTTATATTATTATTTACTATTTCGCTGGTAAATAATAATATTATGTAAATTTATAAGTTTTCAATAGATTATATTACCAACACATTTTTTCAACAATGCATCTCAAGGGATAACCAACTGACGCCACAGATTTGCCAAAATTTAAGCAAAGCTGAGTTCTGCGCTCGATAAGGAGGGATGGAGAAGGCCAGGGTCTGTAGCAAACTGTAGCACCAGTAATGATGATGATATGTTCGTCACTGTTTTAAATGGTGGAAATCAAGAAAAACAAATACTAAAAAAACTGAGCTCTCTTGTGCTTGTGGTGATACGAAATAAATATGATTTTTCTTTCTAATTAAGGCCCTTGTATACCTAAGGTATACGGATGTACGCAAAAATGCACAATAAATTACCTTCTAATGTATGAAACACGAAAAAATATTGTAAGTATATCACCTGATATGTGATATACAACATTTTATCGTGCAAAAAGGGTAAAATTAAGAGTCTTTTTCAAATAGCAAGAATAGTTATTAAAATATTATAATAATAAAAAAATCAGCAGCCGGTAGACCTTATAGTATTTTAGTTATTTACAATGAAAAAATAAAAAGTGTTTTACTAAAACTAATTTTACAAGAAAAGTATTCAAAAAACTTACGCAATAGAATAAAGATTTACATACAAACTGTTCCTTATCCCAAAGACGTATCGTTTGAGAGTATAAGGTTTTTTTTCCAAATACACTATACTATAACCTCTTAAAGCTAATGATTCTGATAAGAAAAAATGTCTGCTTCAAATTTATTTCACACAAAAGTCTCTATTTGCCAAATTTAACTCGCAATTTAAACAAGGAGCATAAAAAGATACATATATGTACCTATGTTTATTTATGTACCTATATATTTTCATTTTTAAATCGTTATGTATTTAGGTGCCCATAACACCTTCCTCATATTCTTGTGGATTGTGAATTGTAAATGTGAATTCATAGAATATATAGCAGTAACATAAAGAGCCGTGGAAAGGTGAATGCAGGGTATTTTGTTAAGATATAGAAAAACTAACTTGTGGATAAGAGATAAAACCTGTGGCAAACTACATACCTTTGAGAAGTTTCTTAGTGACAGCAAAAATATTTGTTCGTTGCTAGGCCGAGTTCATCGCCCTCGGTGCCAGGCGAGCGACAATATACCACAACAGCGGTATGATAATACGGTAAGGTATTCTAGAGATTTCGCGGACATTGAACTTGCCACCCTTAACACCAGCACTATATATGTAATTGGTCACTTCACCACGTGAACACACGGTCATTTCATTTCTTCACAGATCAGGCTTCACATTCATTTCTTCACATTCGGCTCATTACGTTTCACCTACTTACTTACTCGCTTGCTAACTCGCTCGCTGTTTTACCGTATTGATATAATATCTAACTTATCTACTCATCGTGAGAAAGTTTATTTGTGCGGGTTATTATTGTATTATCGATTGTAAATTAATCTGTGTGTAAACTGTAAATTATTTTGTGATCAATATATTCGTTGTAAGTTGAAACCATTATTCCTTTTCATTCCTGTCTGTATATCTTAAAACAAATCATATCAAATCCGCGCATTGATATTCATTTACTTATAAACCGCTTCAAACCATAATTACTGACGTTGTCCAAATGGTTGCCAAGCAGAAGTGGAGCTAGACAGGGCATGTCGCCCTATCCACTGACTCCAGATGGACTAAGAGAGTGCTAGAATGGCTTCCTAAAACGGGCAAAATAAGCGTTAGAAGGCCTCAAACAAGGTGGTCTGATGATATACATAAGACGAGTGGCTGGAGACGGATGGATACGGTCTGTCCAATATAGGGAGCTGTGGAGGTCTCAGGGTGAGGCATATGTACATAACTGGACTACGGAGGGCTGAAGAAAATTTAATATTAAATTTATAAATTTATAAACGAAATTTATAGATTACGAAAGACGAAGTGCTTGAAGCAGTGAAACACGCGAAAGCTGGAAAAGCTGCCAGGTATGATAGTATATCAGAACTTATAAAATAAGGTAGCGAGCAAATGTTGGAGTGGTGCCTCTCTCTTTTCAACATGTGTTGGAAAGCAGGAGGCACTCCTTCTGACTGGAGAAATGCAGTCGTGGCACCTTTATATAAAGGTAAAGGATCGAAGCTCGGCTGCAAAAAATGTAGACTCATACGTTTGTTAAGCTCAGTTGGTAAGATGCGTGCAAGGATTCTGGATCAAAGAGTGCGAAAGATTATAGAAAGCAAGATATGGGATGCCCAAGGTGCGTTTGCGGACGGCAGAGGATGTATAGACGATTTTTTTCTGCGTACGGTCACATAAAATTTTCTGTGACTTTATATGTAGACGTAGAAAAGGCTTGTGCTTAAGTTGTAAGAGAAAATTATGGGATATACTAGCGGTGCATGGAGTGAAGAGCAAGCTGATACGCGCAATTACGTCATCGTATGAGAACAGCGAAGTATGTGTTCGTGTCAACGACACAGTGACAACGTGGTTCTCTATAAATAATGGCGTTGGACATAGGTGCGTGCAATCTCCATGGCTCTTTAACGTGTACATTTATTTCTGCATAAGAGCCCTTAAGGATAACAGCAAAGGTCTGAAATTGAGTAAGTAACAGCGAGATTTGATGTATGCAGACGATAAAGTTCCATTAGCAGAAAGTATGGAAGAGTTACAGTATCTTGTAAGTATAGTATATAGGATGCATAGAGAACGGACTGAGGATGAGCCAGAAAATCAAAGGCAATTGTATTTGAAAACAGTGAAAGCAGAACACCGTGTAAAATACGAGTAAAGAACGAATGACTCGAGCAAGTCGACGAATATGTCTACCTGGGAAGCATGTATGTTTCAACGGAATGGACGGCTTGATTAGGAGATCGAAAGAACAGTTATGAATGGAAACAGAATGAATGGAGCACTTAGACTAGTTACGAAAGATCGCAACATCAATCCAAAGTTGCTATTCATAACGCTATCGTGGTGCCAACCTTGACTTATGCAAGTGAAACCTGGACATGGTAGAAGTCGCACGAAAGTAGAATAAATGCAGTTGAGATGAGATGAGATGTATGACAGGGTAAAAAATGAGGACCTAAGGAAAGAATGTAAGATGAAGAAAGATGTATCTAATTAATAGAATGAAAGTGAACACATTAAGATGGTTTGGCCACATGGGGAGAATGAACGATGAAGAATTCCTTATGAAGAAAATATACTGTGCGGATAGGGATGGAATGAAAGATCGGGGACGCCCAAGAAACGGATGGCACGACCATGCGAACGATATTCTGAAAGATGGAAATGTTATAAGCGTGAACGACATACGAATATGTATGAGACGATGCATGAATGTGGACGAGGCGGGGAATGCACGCCAGGATATAAAAATGTGGCGTTCGGTTCTCTCTGCCTACCCCGCGAGGGACATGGCGTGATGGAATGTATGTGTGTATGTAAGTTTATAGAAATTTAATAAAAAGTTTTGTGTTAAAAACGTTGAAATCAGGTTTCAATTTATGAAATGAATATCTAGGAGTATATTTTCACAGCCTTCACAAAAAGTTTCAACTTAATAAAATACTGGAATCAATCAAGTATTCAATATGACTTTAGTTGTATGTTTCATCATGTATTGTCAGATAAAGTTGATTCTGATTAATTGTTCAATTCCGAGTTAGAATTTTTATTTTTCCGATATTAGCTTCATGTCGTTCATTCTGTGAGTGACATGAGCAATGGATGTTATGTTAGACAGCTATCGAATAGTCCGAATGGTGATGTGCCGGCCTTGTCCAAGCTGAACCCGCTCTCGATCCAGGAGTGCTCTGTGTCTCTGCCTGACCAACTTCAGATGGTGATTGCTCTGGACCAAAATGTGTCTCATCTACTTGGGGCGCCCTGCAACTCCTGAAAACAAACTCCAAATTAGTATCTGGGAACGTAATACTGATCCAACATTTCCGGGGATGAAGAGAACACTTAGTTCTATAACGTTTCCTATGGAGTTGGGTAGGTGACTGCGACTTTTCCTCTTGATCCAACAGTTGATTTGTTCAAGAGAATATTTCTCTTAACATAAAAACAATGTATCTAGCCAAGATACGCGAGATTCGTATAGCCAGGTAACCAGGTCTATATTTTTCATGGTTTTTCCAACTTTGAAGTAAAAAAAAATATCAAATTAGAGGCTTCGCAGCATATATGTTCTACACATGGATTTAATCAGAATTCAGAATATTAAATATACATAAATCTGTTTTATTTATTTGTTTTAAATATAAACGGGAATTGAAAACCAGACTTATGTAGTAAGTATCAAGAACTGAAGTAAAGTGTTTATTATAAACCATTTTTGAATTATTAATTAGCTATAAACCACTTGTTTTTTGAGTCACTTCGCGACATGTTTCGGAAGCGCTGTTCTTCCATCGACCGGCGTGTCGCCGGTCGATGGAAGGACAGCGTGGTTTATAGCTAATTAATAATTCAAAAATGGTTTATATTAACTACCACAAAATATCCGCCGAATCATTAAATGATATTAACGTGTTTATTTATTATTTTTTTTTTTAGTAAGGCAGCCAGTCCCTATACAGGACTATTTGTGCCAAAGACGTTGATCAATGTGTATATGCAGTCACTAGTACAACTCCAGTGAGTGTGAAAAATAATTAGATAATGTGGAGGATTACAATATAACTATATTTTTCTGTATGAACTTATGAAGCAGTTTATAAATTTCCGTTGATCCTAAAGATAGAAGGTAATGCATTGATAATGGGAATTGGAATTTTACCTTCATCGAGTATCGGACATCATCCAATGCTCGATAAAAGTCAAATGCATCTCTATTAGGTATATATGAAAGACTTCTATATTAGAATAACAATGTTAACTATAAATAATTATTGTCTTGAGCCGACGTGATTTTTAAAATTAATTATGAAAAATAAAACTGGGAGCAGACATGACCAAAGAAAGAGATTTTTTCTTTTATTTTCTACTTACTTTGTACGGCACTTTCTCGGGAATGTTTTTTCGCATGGTACAAAATCTTCTGACGATGACGAATCTTTACGGTACATGTAACCTTAAATTAAAAGTAAACAGATGTTTCTTATACAAACAAACAAAGTAATGTATCAAGTAAGCAAAATTTCAATAATCAGTAGATACATAATATATAAGATATAAATCAATGCAAACGAATGATTTTGATACTTACACGACTTGCTAGGTCTAAGTTTGACTGTGTTCTGCGTTGACGAATCGGTGTGGATCGAATCATCCGAATCACTTTCCTGATTATTTTGAACGAATCGCCTATGAGCCAACACTTTTCCGCTCTGAAACAAATAAAGTAAGGTACAATAGATTTGGACACTGCATATTGTCACATTCTATTGACACTTAGAGATATACGTGAAAGGATATTATTGATTTTTTTTTTATTTTGTATTAAGCAATAATTCACCCTGCAAAGAGTGCTGTGTTATAAACGCAAAAATCTCATTTTAAAATCAAATTTCTCCAATTATATGTAAACATTATTAGCATTGTCGGCCTTTGTGGCTCATTTGGTTAGGTATCCGCCTGTGGATCCAAAGGTCCCAGGTTCCATTCCCGGTGGAGACACAGTTTTTAAATGTGTTTTCAGTCTGGATGTGTGAGACAATTAATATTGTACGTCTCCAGAATGTGACAAATTTTTATTTGGTGCATGTTATATTCCAACTGTCGATTTGTTCATGAGAACTTTGTTCTCTTAACATATCGACAATGTTTCAAGCCAGAATACGCGAGAATTGTATGAAGAGGTCTACTTTTTTCACGGCATTTCCAACTTTGAGATCAAAAAACACCAACTTAGAGGCTTCGCAGCATATATGTTCCATACACGGATTTACTCAGAATTCGGAGTAGAACATTTCGTGTGTCTGTGTGTCTGTGTGTCTGTGTGTGTGTGTGTGTGTGTATGTGTGTGTGTGTCCCCCCCCCTTATAACTTTTGATCCGCTCAATTTAAAGAGCCCAAAATTTCAGAAGATATAAACAGTTATAGGCCTACAAAACTTTTATACTCAGAATTTTGAATTTTTGTTTCAATCAGGGGTAATCAATTTTTGAATTTTTACTTTATTTTTCCATATATCTCAGAAACCATAAAAGCAAGAACGCTGAAAATTGGTATAAACACAGAAAAATACAAAATCTCAAATCGATTTTTAAAAAAAATCTAGGGTTTCTCAAACGTTTTTTATTAAGAAAAATATTTTTTTTATGATAAATTTATGAGTTTAACTGCCTATATTTCCAAATATTTTAAAAATATCGAAAATAGCCGAAACACCCCAACTAGATAATTTAATTTTCTATAAAAAATATAAAAGATGTATTAGCACATCTCAAACTTTTTTTAACAATTTTTATAAAAATTGAATTTAGTGACGACATTTCTTCATACAATTTGTATGGCAATCGCCTACACACAATATCTAAGAAAACTTAATTATTTGATACTAATCTCCAAACATACATACATACCATCATGCTGTTTTCATATTCTGCGTAGGATCAAAGGACTGACCTCCATACTATCCTATCTTGACATACATACATAGGTACAAGTGTTGTATAGAAAATCAAATATCTTAAAATATTAAATAATTTGTGTTTATGTGATTATGATGTGATTATAGTTTGGTACTTATTCTTCAACTATACATACTATCGCTATCGACAGTTGGATCTCATGTGTTACATGCAACTAGTAATATTTGACATTGTACCTGTTAGTTGCCCAAGAAGCAATGTAAAATAAAAATAAAAGAAACAAAATTTTGTTTAGAATTTTTATGCATTTTTTGAAATTCTCTATAACTATCACACGTTGTTGCTGCCAATATATGTAGTATACAATCGTAGCATGAATAATTAGGTATGTTTGAAGGTAGTTGAATTTTAGAAATTGACGGTGTAATCTAAGGTGTATTATTTTGTAATATAAAATGTATAATATGATTAATATAAATAACGAATAGCAAAAAAAAATATTTCTTTGTTTTTTATGATGGGACCCGTTAGCAAGGTGCATAAAGTATAACATGACATTCATATAATATGTACTATGAGAGCGCAGTCGTCAATATTACACCATCAAATACCTTCAAATTTCTAGGCGTCCGCTAGGGCAACAAACTATCGCTGCACTTGCAAATCTCAAAAACTATGTTAGATTTTGTTTCATTCATCCGAGGCAATTGAAAAGTATCCACAGAAGCTTGCTCAAAAACGAAGCTAAATCACTTATTAATGCATTTGTGGTGTCACGGCTGGATTCCTGTGATCATATCAGCTTGATAGATTGCAAATAGTTTTCAACGCAACTGCTAGATTGATATATGGAGCCGACAAAAGATATTACATAACACCTCTTCATAACGAACTGCACTAGTTGAGATGTCCAGAACGAGTGGACTATAAGGAATGCCTGATGGTGTCAAACGCTCTGAACGACTTGGCTCCACACTAAATTCAAGAACTGTGCCAAATGAATGTTCCATCAGGAAGGCAGCTTACGCTGAGATCATCTGGATCACAGAGTACCAACTCCTTAAAAGAATTGGACAGAGTCAAAAAGGCGGCTTACTATGATCGTGGTTTTAGTGTGAACGGGCCTTTAAAATGGAATAAATTGCCTCTTGACATACGTGGAGCTCAGAGCATTGACACTTTCGGTAGACTTCTTAAGACTACCTTTTTTCGTAGAGCCGAAAAATAAGCTACAGCGCCCTTGGAGTGATCTTGTATCACTAAAAGGCGCTATATAAATTTTATTTATTAATATAATAATCCAACAAAACGTGCACACCAAATATATTATTGTCAAAACATTTTTTTAAACGTGTCCTTTTCACTGTTTTTTTTTCAAAAACTATTTATATCTACGTAACAAATGGCCTGGTAGAATATAAGATAGATGTAGCCTTGCTGTACAATAATATGATTTCATGTAATTAAAATTTTAAAGATACCTACATATTTAAAATAGATGTAATAATTTATATAAATGTTATGTAATAAATATATAATGTTATGTAAAGGGGAAGCAGAATTCTTAGGTGTTATATCAAAAATACTATGATATATGAATGTGACATTGTAAAATTACTTGAAAGATATAAACATGAAAATGATATTTCAAATCTTCGTATTTACATCAGAGAAATAATTTAAAATTCCCCCTCCACCGCTCCAACAAATTTCTGTATAAATACGAGGTCCTTTTTTGAAACTATTCAGTTCTACTCAAGCCTTGCTACTGAACATATGACGTATGCTTCTTTTCAAAAATACTATACTCAATAGAAACAATTGACACTATTACGCTGTCTTCTTTCTCCTCTTGGACTTCCGTCTGCTTGGTGATCCAGCGACCATTGAGGTATCACAGGTTTGTTTCGAAAATGCGAAAAAATGAACAAATTGATAGCCGATCATTTGAATTAGGTATAAATTCTTTTTACGAACAATAGGTACGAGCACGCGATAGTTACCCTTACTAAGCATGGAACTTCATAGTGCATTTGGCGGTTTTAATTATCTGGTTTTCAGTCACTTAGTCGATTTAGATTAAGCATTATATGCCCTATATAGATGAATGTTTAGTAATCAAAATTGAAAAATAATGACTCTCTTTTTTTTAAATACTCAAATATTGTGTAAAATAACAAACACAGTCTCGATTTATGATTGTGTGAAATTCATGTACTATGTTAAATAAGTATATAAATTATCCCCTTACATTATTAGATTTCAGATCATGGCGTTGATTGGGACCAATTTTTTCGTGATACAAAACTGAAAGAGGATTTTGCATGGGCCTATTGTGGATGGTCGCTGCATGAGAATGTGATACGCATTGTCCGTGGATATTGATAGGTGCGTTATGAGAATGCAACCTCCTTGGTCCATGCGCTTCTGCCAACTGGAAGGTGGCATATGGAGTAATGTCTTCGGCTGTTTCTGAAAGGAAAACAATATAAATAATTCAATAGCGATTCCCAAATGATTTGAGCAAAGTTTATAAACAATATTATGTGAAATATACCGATTAGTGTACCTGGTATATCTTCTTCGTCGATAACTGGAGATTGGGCAGCCATTGCTGCATTAGCGTTGTCCTTTTCAATTTGTCTTCTTAGCCTTTCTTGATGTTTCCTTTCTAAATAACCATAAAAATTATTTCTTAAATATACAATCTATTGATAAAAATAAACTTACAAAATTTTGAATTCATGAACTTGGCCCGTTTTAAATAAACACTTTTTAATGCTCATATCAAATCTAGTGTTACGAATATTTTTATTATTTTTATTTTTCAAATACACACAAACGGTAAAGTTACATTCATGACAAGAAAATGACACAATTCTTATTAAAAAAGCTAAAAATGTACAAACCTTTTATAAAGTAGATGCATTTGGAAATGATGCAACACAAAAAGATAGAAAAGAAAAGAACGCAAAAGAAATAAAGAACATTCTTGACTTCTGGCATACGCTGTAAATAAGTATGAATCAAATCCATTATTTTCATATGGGGTGGTTCTGAAATTTAAAAAAATAAACGTTCTATTAATCATATTAATTGAAATTTGTTTATGTGTATAGAATAAATAGATGAAATGTATTTTTTAACTGAAATAATAATTTGAAACAATTTACACACTTTTTTGAATTCATTATTATAAAAAAATAAACTTGCGTTAGTAATCACATAAAATGTTATGAAATCTTTAATTTGAAATATTTTGTAGGTCTTTTTTAAATTCTCTAGTAACTAACAGGTACTATGTCAAATATTAATTTAAAATGCACCCAATAACAAGATGCCACATTCTGGAGACTTAAGATATTAATAATCTCACATACCCAGATTGAAAACACAATTAAAAACTGTGTCTCCACCGGGAATCGAACTCGAGACCTTTAGATCAGCAGTTAGATACCCAACCAACTGAGCCAGTAAGGCCGACTTGCGATAAATATCATAGTAAATATTATAAATAAAATAATTTAATCCTAATAGTATGTACTAAATAATAATATGAACATAGTAATATTAATGTCGACGATGGATGTGGATTTAATTGATGGTGATAGACATATTGCAATCAATCAGGCGTTGCTGGATGCTTTTATTTATTGAACAATTTTTACTCTCCACACTATGGAATAGTGGAGAGTCATGATTTCACAATTTTTAAGCGTATTTTTTACATCAATTTCTCAACGGGTATCATGTAGAAAATGCACACTGTGAGTTTCGTCGTGATGTGTTTGTATGCATGGCGCATGGCATACGGCGTATGGCGTACGGCGCGGCGTTCGGCGTACGGAACTATACTTTTTATGTCCTCTCTACAGCCCAAACTATAAGTCCGAGCGACTTCATATTAACATCATATCTATAAAGTGCTTAGACATAGAGCTGATTAGTTTTCCATAGATATCCGATAATTTATTCTCAATGATTTCATCTGTCCAAATTTTTAAAATGCTCTCACGGTCTGGAAAATCGAGTTTTTTGTATACTGTTTGAAATTTTGATACAAAAAAATAATCAAAAATGTATTCAATGATTGTCAAAATTTAAAGTAAAAAATCTATGGTCTGCCATATCAATGTAAAAAAAATTCATATTTGTATGAAAAATGTACATAACAGAAGTAAAATAGCTTCTGTAAGGGAAAATTGAGTGATCAACTTCATATTGTTATTGTATATGTTTCTATAGACACGTGTAGTTTTTACTCTCCACTTCTATCTTCCTAAGGGGTAGGCAGTGAGAACCGAACACCGCATTCTTCTTTCTTGACACATACATCGCCTCATCAACACTACACTGTCTTATACGTGCTCATCTTGCTAGTGATACAATTTTACTTAAAATTTCTAAACAAGTATCATACAGAAAATACATACTATGAGTTTCGTGACAATGTTTTTGTGTTTATGGTGTATTGTGAAAACTTTTTTCCTCTGGATATCTTATATTTGTTTAAGAATCTAATAGAAATGTTCTTCATAAAAATGCATTTAGAGATTATCAACATTTCAAGAAGAAAAAATGAACGGTTATTATGGTGTGGAGGGTTTAGTGTTGGCTCGTTTTCTTCTGTGCTAGTGGCGAGTTTATTGCCATATGTATTAATCTATCACAAAACAAATAACATGAAGGCTAAACTCTCGATATTCTCGATGTTCCTGTATGGTGTGGAAACATCGACACTTAGGGAGTCAGTGCGAAAGAGGATCGATGCTTTCGAAATGTGGTGCTGGAGGCGTATGTTGCGCATCCCATGGACAGCCAGAAGAACGAATGTGTCAATTCTAGACGAGCTGAAGATCGAGGATCGTCTATCGACGATATGTTACAGACGTATCCTTCAATTCTTTGGACACATTGCCAGAAGGGAACCAGACTGCCTCGAGAAGTTTGTTGTGATGGGCAACGTGGAAGGACGGAGATCTCGTGGTCGCTCACCGACCAGATGGAGCGATTTGGATAAGTCCACAATGGGGTCTTCGGTGACTGGTGCTCTGCGTTCAGCCCAAAACGGATTGGCGTGGAGGCGGGCCATACATGCGGCGACGGACTACAACCGCTATCCTCAGTCATGAGGAAAAGGACGAATATATTAATCTATTACAATTCATATTTGCGTGAGAAATGAATATCTTCCTCTATGTCGTTGGCAGAAATGTTGTTCTTTTGCGAGGTCGACTCTAAGCTATCTTTCTCTGTGGTGCCTGGTCCGAACAATAGCAGGTCATTAGATGGGGTAGGTAAAGACGGAGATTTTGGTACGCGCATGTGAACAGAATGGACAAAACCAGGATCTCCATTCATGTGTTACGTAGCTAACCTGAAGGAAGATGACCATCAGGCAGTCCACCAAAGAAATGAATTCAAATAAGTTTTTCCTCTGCTGAGTATCGAACCCAAACTGCTCAGGTACCACTATACTACGGCGGCGACTTCAATAATCGGCTAGTATAAAAAAAATCAATTCTAATTCTTACAATTATAATCAATTCTTACATATTATTTCTTGAGGTCGATGAAATCCATTCTCTTAAAAATATTTTACTTTTAAAAACTTAGAGGCTATTTTTGTTATACCTAGTAGTTTTGATGCCGTGTACCTATTGTTCTTTTTCTCGATCTCATGGTATATATTATGTTAAGGCTCTTATATACCCTGGGTATACGGATGTACACAAAAATGCACACTAAATTACATTCTTATGTAGGAAACACGAAAAAATATTGCGTATCACCTAACATATGACATACAACACTTTTTCGTGAAAAAATGGTAAAATTTAGAGGTCTTTTTCTAAATAGCAAGAATACTAATTAAAATATTATAATAATAAAAAAAAACTCAGCCGGTAGATTTTCATGTTCTTTTTCGATTGAAATAAAAATCTATTTCATAAACCTTGTAGTTTTTTAGATACGTACAGGATAAACATAAAAAATCGAAACTTATTTTAAAAGAAAAATATTAAAAAAATTCAAATTTCAAAAAACTCATGCAATAGATTTAAGGTGTAAATACAAACTTTCTTTTATTTTAAAGATGAATCTTTTGTGGGTGTAAGGGAAATTCTTTTCAAAATATGCTATATAGCCTACTATAGCCTCTTAAATAGATTGAAAAATACAGGTATGTGTTTTGAGCTCTAATTATAATACTTACGCCCGTCCTTAGTGAGAGTATAAAAATCGTATTCTTTGATTGTGTTGCCAGCATCATTTTGTGCTTCAACTCTCATAACATAGTATGTTCGAGGTTCCATATTTTTTATTTCATATCCATAAGAAAGTGTAGAAAAAGCTGGAGAAAATAATTACGATAAATCAGTTAAATATTAATTTATTTGTTACTTTTTACACACATCCATGTTTACCCATATTATGAATATAATTATCTTATTGAGTTTTATAATATCTTAAGATATTAACATGGTTGGTTTTGATTCTGCCTGTTCACCAGACTGACACCCCTGACAAGCGGCGATATCAAAACCCCCATAATTACCCATATCGTGGATTTAATTATCTTATAGAGTCTTAATATATTATAGAACTCCATATTATAATTAAGTAAGTTTTCATGAGAATTTTGATTCCATTGTTTGACGGGACTTGCCCCCTGGACTGATTCTATTACATAGTCTTGCATAAAGTACTTGAAATGAAAACTATCAATTGGAATATATAGTGTTGCACTTTCCGCAAATTGAAGTGGAAACCCGTGGTTTGATAGATAAGTAAATTATATTTGAAATGCTGCGGTAAATTTGGATTGGAGAGGACATTGTAAAACAATGACAAGATAATCATATTACATCTGTGTCGTATGTAAAATATGTGCGTATGTTTTGTAGAACATTCGGCAAATATCCGTATATATCATTCGAATTGTTTTGTTTATTATTTTTACAATAAAAAATTCATAATATTTCAACTTACTCTTCCAATTTTCCCCGTGATATTTTTTGTAAGAAATATCGAAATTGTATATCGCACATCCTTTACTTATCCACGAGCTAAAGTTAAGATACACAAAAGTTATGTTTGGTTTTATGAACTTGTATACAGGAGGAGCTATTGGGCTTTCTCCAAGAGTTTTAAAATCTATTGGAGGTGATTCTAATGAGTCCCCTATCCTGTTTGATGCACTTACTGTAACTGCGTATGTAGATCCGCATTTCAAGTTCTGCAACAAAAATAAATAATCATGTTTTATAGTCCTTAGAATAAGTTTCATTAAAAAATATTTTGTTATAAAGAAACATAATTTTAAACATAATTTCTTCGTTATTAACATACCTACATTTGAAATAAAATATATCAAGATTATCACGACATGCAATGTGCGGGGATAGACAGACAAAACCACAGGTTTCTGTTTTCTAATACATATATTCATAGCTTCTTCTACATTTATGTACGTCATTCATTCTCTCATAGTTATTTAATATTTGCTATAGTAAGATACTTCTTAGGTAACTAATGGGTATGTAATACGTCAAATATTCATTTGAAACCCAGAAAAACTTATAAAATATTCAACTTATATAGATTTATAATATATTACGATTTTTCAGATTTATTTAATTCACTTTAATCGAGGCATCTTTTCTGAGACCTGCCTTTTCTAATTCATGTTGGTTCTGTTCTTTTTCTTCGTCAATTGCATCACACATTTTCTCAATATAGCCGCAACGTTTGACTCGTTTAGTATTCTATTCGCAACACCTTTCATCAACGTGCATTTCTCAAAATATTGAAATAAAATTACCTTAATCTTGTATAAAGTTGTGTTCCTTGGAAGTTTTACCCTTAGGATTACTTGGTGGCTATACCACACAGAAATTGAATATTCTCGAATGATTGCGTCACCAGAACGTATTTTTGATACGATTGCTACTGAAATTGAATCATGTGTAGCATTTAAAAATGTCAATCCGGGAGTAGCAGGTGTTTCTTGTACTATAATAATGTATGTTACAGTATCTCTACCATGTTTATTTCTTACCTAAAGAAAGAAATATAAAATATCAATTATCTCAATTATACATTGGCGATTTCAGTGTTGATAAGAATAAACTTTTCGCGAAAAAAATACATGGAGCAATAATTATAGTTGAATGGGACGCTTTCTGTCATATCCATAATCTCAGATTTATTAATATAAGATTGGGACTACTATATAGGTATTTACATCATTGTGAAATGTAAGTTTTTTGTCTTGAGATGATTATAATTATAATCATTGAGTGTTGACGAGATGGTCTTGAAATAATTTAATGGTTCAGCCATTGCAGATCTCACTATAGCAATAATTATTATTCTGCAGATGATGTAACCCTCCATTCGTTAGGTAGGTACCTACCTACATACCATTTTAAAATCATCCGTCTATCTCACCTTATACGAAGAAAAATTTAACGCATTAACGCAAAATTAACGCATTTTCAATGTTTCATAGTTTGTGTTTTTCACATTTTTCAAATTCTGTATAATGTATTTCAATCAATTACAGAGATTCAAAGTACAGATATATTATTTTTTTTAGATAATAAGTTTTGAACAAATAAAATAGGAAGAGACTCTGGACCATATTTTGTAATTGTAATAAACGGAATAATATCACTGTTTTGTATCAGTCTTTCATAGACATTTCACGAATCTCCAATTGATATCTTCCACCTGTTATCTCTTAGGCTGGGCTGTTTCAAAAAAAGTATCAGCAATAGTATGGTTAAAATACCATGATTCATAAAATTGTTCAAAATTTATGTCATTTAACGACATTTTATTCCAATGAAACAACCAAAAGTTTTGAACAATTTCATGAAATTAAAGTCATTTGAACTATACATTTACTGTAATCTTTATTAGAGAAACACAGCCTTATTGATTCATAAGTTTATGCCAAACTGTTAAAATTTCTTAAAGCACAAAACTTGAAACTTATGTAATTTCGAACTCATTTATAAAAAAAATAAATTAGTTCAAAATTAAGTTAGTAGTAGTTTTCATTCATAAAACAACTCCTAACTTTATTTTTATTTATATTTTAATTCAAGGCAAATAGCACTCTAAATATAGAAAATTGCCATATAAAGCAAAACATATCTGATTTGTTCTACAGAGATTAATTTCCTTTGACAAGACGATCTTTTCAGTTGATAAGCGCTTATAAATAGACTCTATAATATAAGTGCCGTCAAAATTGACAAAATTAAATGATAATCAATGTATTCTTTAGATCGAATATTTTTGTAATTGCATATACGCAAACATTGGAATTTTTTCCTTGTCGGTAGTCAAATGATATTTAAGAATCATTTGACTCCCGACAGGGAAAAAAATCCAATGGTTCCGTATATGCAATTACAAAAATATTCAATTTACATACACATTGGTACAAGTAGGTAAACTAGCCAAAAATGTAATAATATTTCTGACGCAGTTCAGGGGTGACATCTGTGCAAGACACCGTCACCTCATTTATAAGGACTGTTGCTTTCATTGTTTACAAATAAACCAATTTCTCAATAGATGGCGTTACAAGAAAAGGTTTATTCGTTACTTCATAGAAGGCATTAGTATAATTCCTTATTTTAATGTGAATTGATATGCATTATTCAAATAAATTATATAGAACTTTCAAAAATTACATTGATAAGGCGACGAAGGCATGATTGGTATAATAATGTTACTTAAGCGCATAACTGATCACGTAAACCAGCCGATGACGGGTCGTAAGTTTTGAGTTCCTGGTTCTTCTATAATATCCCAATTTCCTCTTTATGTTATATTGGTTGTTTATAAAAATATAAATAAATGAGTTTATCTACTGAAATTTTTGCAATTGTCGTACTATGAAATTTTGTTCTCTATTTACAACCTAATGTCTATTATTTAAATATTAAAATTGACGATTTCAATTCTCTATTGAGATGTTAAAAAGTTTGTCAATAAAAATATTCTTTAGATGTTCTTTCTCTATTAAAAATTTCTTGATGCCATGTATAAAAATATTTGGAATACATATTATGTTATTCAATCAAATGCTGTTAGGATTATTTCACTTACCTCGCAGGTGTAATTACCGTTACTCTGTGGCTGTAAGTTAACAAGAATCAAATCACCAGATGGAGTGACGTATCTAGTGGGACTCTTGTGTATACTTTCATTGCCAAAGTACCAATACCGACTGTTGATAGCGTGTGCTGGACAGATGAGCGTTATTGATCCTCCCAATGGTCGGGCTAGTTCTGTGTCGAATGTCAGGATTCGTGGAGGGACTATACAAAAAATATTTTTTTAACAAACAAAAAATTTGTTGGCATACGCGTTTGCTAGCTGTTATAGATACATAAGAAAGATACCTATATGTGAAATATTACAAAATCTATATAATATTTAAGGAGAATAATACGAATCTAATTGAAAGGGTAAGAAGGTACCTGTAAAATAGTAAAAAGATAAGTATTCGCATTTTTATTCCAGACAAAATAAAAACATTTTAAGATTTGATAAATGTTATATCCCCACTCATAGCAACACAATCATATTTGACAACATTGTAAAATCACCATAACTCCGCCACCACATTTGGCAACATCTTCACCATAATATTTATGTGTGTTATATATATATATATATATTAAGTATGTAGGTATATTTATTTATATGTATGCATGCAGGTTCAACTATTGATAAAAAACGAGAATATAAAAAATAAATGGGTTGAGGCCAAAATTAAACTCTTTCGTACGCTTACATTCCATTACATTTTAAATCATTTACCATAGTACATTAATTGAGACGGAGGGTGGGACGTGAGGGCCTGAAGGAACGAACTGGTTGAATTTTTAAAAAAATGGGATTTGGATGGACGTTAATTTTTACTCCTCACTACCCCAAGGCGATATAGTGGGGAGTTATGAATTCCACAAAAACTAATCCGCCTCACGGTGATAACTACATATGTCTTATACACAATGTCGGGTGAAAATTCAGAACAACATATCAGATGCCTTCAAGACTTACAATGGACTAAGACAAGTTGATGCCCTGGCTTGTCTCTTATTTAATATTGCCCTGGAAAAAGTTATTAGAGAGGCGGAGATAGAGACATCTGGGACTATATTCAGAAAGTCTAGTCAAATATTGGGATATGCAGACGATTTAGACCTAATCTCAAGAACTCTTCCGATGATGAAGGATGACTTCCGCAGGCTTGAAAACTCAGCGAAAAATATGGTAGCAAAAAAAAACACCACATTATAATAACCTGCGTCCTCTATTGATGTGGAAACACATATCGTGGAATTGGTTGACTCTTTTTGCTATCTAGGCGCTATCGTGACTCAAGAAAATCATTGTAGCACCGAAATTAAGGCCGAAAGACTGGCCGCTGCTGGCAATAGGTGCTATTATGGTCTAATAAAGCATATTAGTTCCAAAATACTAACAAGGAAAACAAAAATCCTAATTAATAAAACTCTTCTCAGACCTGTCGTAGTGCATAGAGCCGAATGCTGTGTCTTAACAAAAAGAGACGAAAACAGCCTCTTGAAATTTGAAAGGAAAATCCTGAGAAAGATTTTTGGCCCAGTAAATGATAATGGACTTTGGAGGATGCGATATAATCACGAACTACCGGCATTATATGACGAACCCAACATTGTACAAGTCATAAAAGTACGTAGACTGCATTGGTTGGGACATGTCAGCCGGATGAATGATGATCGTGTCCCCAAATAGGTTTTTAATACCAATCCAGAGGGCAGAAGAAGTAGAGGCAGGCCCAAGCTAAGATGGCTGGACGATACAGAAAAAGACATAAGAGCGATCGGAATAGCAAACTGGAGGAGAGCGGTGGAGGACAGGGACGGCTGGAGAAGGATTCTGGAAGAGGCCAGTGCCCACACAGGGCTGTAGCGCAAATGATGATGATGTTATGAATTCGAAATTTATAATGTATTTTTTTTGCAGAATATCAACTAATATCATGCTAGTATCAAGTATTCTGAAAGCTTAGTATCTGTGTGTGTACTATATGCTATGTACTATGTAAGGCGTTTTTATTCTTCTTTATCCACTGTATACTCTGATCATTCGATTATTTTCAAGTTTTGCAAATTAACTAAAATATAATAAATTAAAAACTCATCTTATGAAAATGCTGATAATATTCCATACACAATTTAAATACTTTATGGAGTGACTTGGTAGTGAGGAGTACAGAGTTGGCCACAACCCACTCTTTTTTTTTGTATTGGATATATTTTAATCCATTTGAATTAATCATAACAAATAAACATTTTATATCCCCGAGCAGAATAATTAAGTAGTGTTGGATTAGTCTGTCAAGTAAATTTTCATTTAGACCTTGATAATGCCCCGAGACATTCGGTGATAACAAATCGAATCTCGGGAAAATATCGAGTTTTACTATTTTTAATCAACATTCGATCGATTGTGAAGAGGGCGACCAAATTAAGGTGATAAAAAGAGACTTACTTTCTTTTGGTATTATAATTGACGCCACCCGAGAGCTTTTACCTTCGCCAACTTTCGTAGCGGCTGTTATCCAAAATTGAAATTCTCCACTTTCAGGCAAGGATGTCACTTCGTGCAAGGTCTTATTGGGTGATATTGTTACCTTTTCATGTTTGAATTCTTCTTTCTTTTTTATTGAGCTGTAAATCAATTGACACAATTACACGACGAAAGTTCAAATAATAAAGTTCAGTTAATACGACGTATTACATATTTGAACATTGACTGCGGCTAACAATGTGACAAAAAAACTAATATAGCACTACATAACATTACTTAATTCGAGATTCGAAATTGGTATTTATATTTTTCTTTTTATTTTTACCTTAAAGGGTATGACTTAAAGGGTAATATAAAAAAATGCATTATATATATTTATTGTTTATCAATAAAAAATGCGTTATTTCAATTATTCTTAGACTCGAGAGAGCTCAAAACTTTATCTTTATAAACGTATCTGGTTGGTTGGAAGAAATTGCCTAATGTCAATAAGCCCGGCAGTGTGCATTATATTTGTACATATTATGTACAAAAAGATAAATAAATTTGTTGTTTGTGTGGCAAGGCTATACTTACACCACAATACATGTCCTTAGCCATAATATTGTAATGTTGCGTTTTTAACTATTCGTTAAATTTTCAAATTGATTTTAACAATTCGGTTTTAATATTAATATCGTTGATTTTTTATTACATCTTAACTATTTTGGAATATTCAAGTTATGCTGTAAATACTTTCCGTCATTATTCCATATAAAATTCCTAGTTCACCAAATGTTCTGATCTTGAGATTTCAATTGACTATTTTCTATTATTTTGCTGTCAATGGCAGCCCATCCAGTAAGCATACTAACTTAATTAATAAAACAAAAATGGTTTACTTACACAAATCTCATATACAGTAAGAAAGACGTCAGAATTCCGTTGCAATTGTAAGGGGCGATCCACAGGACAATGACTGATTGAGAGCTTGTTGCGATTAATTTTATATCTGCTGGTGCATCTGGTACTTCAAATCAAAACATAAAATACGTATAATCTCATTTGCAATTCAAATATCTTGACAGTTAGTACAAATAATTAATAATATAAAGTATGTAGGTACATATATGTATGTGTATATTTAGTTTGCAAATTTACTTGCCTTGAATTTGATAATACATGACGTATACTCGTACTTATATATCCATTTTTCATCAATTTAATATATTTTTGCCGTTATACGAAGGAGAAGCTTGTTTTAATTGATTGAATCTGACTGAATGTCAACTTTAAATTTCATTACATTTAACGAAAAAAGTGCAATAAAAAGTTTTTTTTTAAATGTATTTCGTTCAACTATTCCATTCTAACACCTAATTGGATATGCCACGTGTTGCAACACGAAGATCTCTTACATTCAACTAGTTGAAGTCCTCGCCGGGAGTATTAAGAGCAGGTGTGCGAGGACATGAGTGTACCTCCTACACAGAGGTGAAAAGAGTCAAGATGCATCGCTTTGCTGCCAACCAATATCCAAAATTGAAAACAATAAAGAAGATTTGTCCTCTGTTTGTCCTTGATTTCTTACAAATATTTTTATAGAGAACCATGTGGGTCTAATATAACCTGGGTGGATATTGAATTTTCCTTATTTCCTCACTTGTGTGAGTGGAAGCCCTTTCCGTCTCTTGATAGATACATATACATGCATCGATCAATCTATCAATCAAGTGGTTATACACAAATGTAGGTATAGATAACATTGATTAAACAAAATGTTTTGTAAAATAGATGGTTTTATTTTAATAATTAAATAACCCAGTTTTAATCCACAGTGAGTTTTTATATTTAATGCTTATGCGCTTTCACTGGGTTCAGCCAGCATCATCAAAGGCAAAAATCAGAAAGCGCTTAGGCATTAAAAATAAAAACTCACTGTGGATTAAAACTGTGTTATTTAATTATTAAAAAAAAAATCCAGAAAGCGCTTAGGCATTAAAAATTAAAATACACTGTGAATTAAAACTGTGTTATTAAATTATTAAAATAAAACCTTCTATTTTATAATTATGAACTTCCACTGTGTTAACGAATAAACCTTAAAATTATCAAAATATTTTATTTCATACCACATTTTGAACTTACCATCTTCATCGGTTTGGCAAACTGTGACTGGAGACACCTTTCCATCACCAGCAGATGTGAATGCAAGAATCTGAATGCTATAATTTGTATATTTATTTAATCCGCTGATAACTGTTGTATCTTGATTAATAACTTTGGTTTCCGGTCCAAAATCCATGCCTATTGAAATAACCACATAAACTATTTCTTTATTTGAAAAGTCTTAAAAATACAAGAAAATATATTGCTAAAAAGGGTGTAAATATATTTTTATTACAAATCATTAATAAATAAGCTTTTGGTTATTACATATTATGTGAACAGAAGCTATAATTCTTATTTAAACTCGTAAATATGATTATACTATAATATAAAAAACAAATGTTCTACTTAGAATAATTTAAGTAAGCATAATATGTAATATTTATGTTTAAAACTAAATATTAAAATCTAAAAAATGCATTATTAATAATATATAAATAGAATAATACTTATAATTACCTTTTTTATATAAAGTACAAACTTACATACATTTTTATATAAAATAGGTACTTATTACCTTTTTATGTACATAAATAAGACAAAGCAAAATCTTTTCACTTTGAGAAACTGGGATAACTTTTTATTGGGATGTTTAATGTACAATTGAGTACTCTGGTGAATATCGTCCATCGTAACTTATCAAATAAGTTTAACAATTAATGTATTGACATGTCATTGAATGAAGTTGAAATAAATATGGGTACCCATCGGAATATTTCATTCGGTTTCCAATTATTCAACAATTTTAATGCCAATTTAATTTCTCCTTACTCAAAAGGATTGTACAATGTTTAATTGATTGATATAATAATAATTTAATATAATAAATACAATTGATATAGTAATAAGTTGATAAAATAAATACTTAATATTGCTTTTAATTTTTCTAATCATACTAAAATATTATATACTTACTATAAAGCTTGCAAGCGAACTACTTAGTATATTATGGGATAAATTTTGAAAAGTGATCTACTGATTTCATCATATTTTTATTTTGTACCTGAATAAATCAATTCATCTTCATCAATGATTGGTTCGTATGTCAATTTATAGCCAAGAAGGATACCGTTACAGAATTCCTCTGATGGGGCTGTCCATGAAATTTGGACAGATTGAGGTGAGAGTGAGGAACATCGGATATCGTTCGGTGCACTACTTGGTACTGTAAAAAATATAACTGTGTTAATAATAACTAACCCATAAGAAATAAGTCGCTAGGCATCGAATGCCTGAAACCGCAGTGCGAGCAATTTGGAAGAATACAAATAAGTTAAAATGACTACGAGATTTCCAAGTATAAATTTTAGTAGTTTTTATTGGTAATTAGGTATCTAGGTATAGTTTAAAATGATTCTCAGCTCCTTGCTAATGACAATAGTGCAATATATTAATAATCAACGTTTATGTATCTATATAATATATAAAAATGGATGTACGTATATTTGTATATGTCCGATGAACTTCCAAACCAACCATCCGATTGCGATGAAACTTTGGAAATTTGTTCAACTCATTCAGGAGAAGGTTTATTCATTATTATTTATTTATTTATTTATTCGACATCTTACAAAAAAAATGAAAAAAAAGTTGGTATCGAATTGATACTTTGTGGGTTTGTTCAGCAAAAATCCTATACACCCACACATTAAATGGTATATTACATAAAACTGGAATAATGCTAAAGGTTCAAGTACCAATATTTGTTTGAATAAATAAATAAATTTAAATGAATGAATGAATAGGGACGGAAGGGACTGTAGGGATGAGAGGGTAAAAAATACGGAATTATAATAAGCGAATCTAGATAAGAATGTTAGGTGATAAACAGGAAACATACCAAACAACCATTTTCATATATTTGGAGGTAAATAATTAAACAGGCAGGACAACGTCTGCCGGATTTTACTAGTATAATATAAACGTTAAGGCCGCACAGGCACTCAGATATTATTAGTTGTATTGGCGTTTCCTCATTTACTCAGCCAATACTGAAATTATCGTCTTGAAACTAAAGACAGGGATTAATAATAGTATTTTCTACAGCTTGACATTTACAGAATCAAAATATTTGAAAATTATTTAAATAAAAAATATGTCTGAAATTCATTAAATAGTATGTATTCGTTAGATGGAAAACAATAATTTAGCAAAAAATATTGTTAAATACGATGTTAACACTAGATTTTATAATTTGTGGTTTAAATAACGGTATATTTTATTTTGTCGCTTACATCATTCCTGTTTCGCACTAATCAAGTATCATAAAATTTATGTCGAGACGAACTTTACCGTTTCTAGTTCAGTACCTACGAGAGATAGGTTAGGTACTACTCGCTAAAAAATCTCAATACCTGTTCGACTTTAAAGTTGATTGTTTCTTAAAACGAGTGGGTTGTAGCCAACACTAAACTCTCCACACCATAATAAGCGTTTATTTTTTCTTCTTGAAATATTGACAATCTCTAAATGCATTTTTATGAAGTACATTTCTATTAGATTCATAAACAAATATAAGATTCCAAGAGAACAAAAGTTTTCACAATATACCATGCACACAAAAACATTGTCACGAAACTTATAGTATGTATTTTCTACATGATAGTTACTTGTTGAAAAATTTTAAGTAAAATTGCATTACTAGCAAGATGAGCATGTGTGAGGCAGTATATCAATGTTGATGAGGCGATGTATGTGTCAAGATAGAAGAAAGCGGTGTTCGGTTCTCACTGCCTACCCCTTGAGGAAGATAGAAGTGGAGAGTAAAATATACACTTGTCTATAGAGACACATACAATATCAATATGAAGTTGATCACTCAATTTTCTCTTACAGAAGCTTTTTTACTTCTGTTATATACATTTTTCATACAAATATGAAATATATTTTTTCACATATTTTTTCTTAAAATTTTGACAATCCTTGAATGCATTTTTGATGAGTGTATTTTTTTTGTATCGAAATTTCAAACAGTATACAAAAAACTCGATTTTCCAGACCGTGAAAGCATTTTGAAAATTTGGACAGATGAATTCGTAGAGAAGAAATTAACGGGTATCTATGTAAAACTAATAAACTCTAAGTTTATGGAATTTACAAATATTATGATATCAATATGAAGTCAATCGGACTTATAGTTTGAGCTGCAGAAAGGACACAAAAAAACATCGTAAATTATGAATTCATAGAGAAGAATTTAAAAGTTGTCCATGAAAAACTTACCAGCTCTAGGTCTATGCACTCTACACATATTATGATGTTAATATGAAGTCGATCGGACTTATAGTTTGGGCTGTAGGGAAGACACATAAAGGATAATAGTAAAAAAGGATAGGATACTAATTTTAAAAAATATAATCCGTACAGCGTGCGCCGCGCCGTACGGATTATTCTTTTTGTGTCACAGTGTGCACTCTCACATCACGATGCAACTCACAGCGTGCATTTTCTAAAGGATACCCGTTGAGAAATTGATGTAAAAAAAAAAAGCTTAAAAATTGTGAAATCGTGACTCTAAACTATTCCTTAATACAAGCGTTTTACATAAATAAACATAAAATGGTATATGAAACACAAGTGCTTGGAATATATTTATTTATAATGGACTAATTTTCATTCATGTTTAATCTTTGACAATATACAAATAAAATACAATTATTATTTCAATATAAAGTCCATTTATCACTTTATTTCAGTATCAACCTAGAAAAGATATTTCATAGTCTCTTAATAACATTGTTGAAGAAGACTTCGGGTGTAGATTCACGATGAATACATAGACCTTTAATTCAAAACTTCCAAAATGTTCACCACTGATATGCTGTCGAATTGAAAATTTAAGTTATATGCAAGATGCAGTGAGATAATTTCCAATATTGAGTGCAATTCTGAAATTTCTATGATTGTTTTGAAATGAATCCCATTTCAATAGCTGTAATTGTTCGCCAAATCAATTGACATCTAATAGTACACACTTTGGTTATTCTGAACATGCAATTGTATTGTCTATGGTCAATGACAACTGTAACTCTTTTCAGATTATTTTGGTATAACTCAATACCCGTTGATATTTACTAAAACTAAAAAATCACTTCTTAAATAATACTAACCAATAAAAACATTATATTTGGACATGACAAGATTTTTTGAACAAAAGTACGCATAATTAAAAGGAAAAAAAGTACGGTTAGTTATTTAAAAATACGGAGGTAGGTACATACCTACAAAAATCTTGTAAATATAGGCTATAAATATATTTTGTTTAGACACAAATCTTTTTTGTATTTGAAACTTCAAATATTGAGTATGAATATTCGATGTCTATACGTATAAAAAATCCAAAATGTGACACAAAATATATGATGAATAGGTATACATACAACCCAACAAGATTTAATTTTATATGTTAAATCCTTAAATCATAAGAATTCAGTTTCCTCTAAATATTCAACTCAAGCCAAAGTTGAACATTCTTGTGTCATTATAATCTAAAATCTAATCATTTCATTGAACAAAACATCAGACTGTAATTTGAGCAACACGCTTTAACCCCTTGTTATGATTTGAATAACCTACCCCCCTAGACAACGTGTCATTTAGCTCAAGAAAAGATGGAAAAGATGATAGGTAACTGTCACTTCAATACATTTAGTTATCATTTCTTATTTATTTTCTTGAGCGAAATGACACGTTGTGGCTGTTCAATCGACAATTTCAATGATGTGCGTTCAGAATTACCACCACTCTTAAATGATGATCGCTGCTATTTTGAATTGTAATAATGTAAAAAGTCAATCGATATTTTTCGTTTCAGAATTACCACTATTTTAAAATGACGAGCGCCGCTATTTTGAATTGTGACAATGTCAAAAGTCAATGGGTACTTTTCGTTTCAGAATAACCACCATTCTAAAATGACGAGCGCCGCCATTTTGAATTGTGATAATGTCAAATGTCAATCGGTATTTATCGTTTCAGAATTACCACCATTGTCAAATTTAATAACTAGACTTCGATCTTTACCATTTGACATCAATAACAATTTGACCGCACATCAGTAGTATAGTAAAAATACGAATTACGAATAATCTATAAAAGCATGAATGGTAATAAAATTGCGAATACATATCCTATACTTTCCAAGTTATAATGTGAGAAGATTAAAAATATCTTATCAATTAGAAAAATACATATTCCCAAAATTTACCATCTTCAAATGTTTGAGCAGTTATTGGTTCCGAAAGAGGCCCCATCCCCACCTCGTTCATAGCTTGTATCCTGACATTGTACCTTGAAAATTTACTTAAACCGCCCAATTGCAGTTCAGCAAAATCGTCAGAGTTTTTAACGAAAACAGTGCGATTTATATAAGATGAATCCACTTCTCTTTTGGTGTCTGCAAGGAATATAAAACGCATCTTTAAACATTTAAGATCATATAAAAGATTTTTGGCTGCAAAATTAAAGCTTTGTTCATTTTTTAAACGAGTTTTTAGACGGGCAAAGCACTGTGCATTTTTTATGTATTGTCGGCAGTACATCAATTAAGTAAAGGGTCCTGACTGACTGACATACTCACTAATCAAAGCACAGCCCAAACGGTTTATTATTTTTTTTTAAGAATGAATACATATACATCCTCATTCATTCCCTAAACTAAGTATATATATTTTTTAGATGAATATGTCCTTGTTAAACAAGTACATTTACATCTTCCTACGTTCCATAAAATAAGCAAATAAATGCTTGGTGAATGAAATCGGTCGAGGTAGGATTCAAACTCGCGATCACTGGATTACTAGCCCAGCGCGCTAACCGCTCTGCCATCGACCCATCTAAATGCTTGTGCTATGTGTGAACGAAATCGGTCGTGGCAGGATTCGAACTCGCGACCATTGGATTACAACTCACCGCGCTAACCGCTCTCCCAACAGCCATATATAAAGATTTAGCAGTGTTATATTTTATTTTATTGCAAAGAACAACACTTACGCGAATGATACTAACTTATATACAAAATTATTAACTAACATATGATATATCCAGTGATGACTCCATTTTGTAGTTCTGGGTTTGGTGGACCCCAAGATATTGTAATTGACGATGAAGATGTGGCTTTCAGAGATATTCTTGTCGGGGGGCCAGTGGGGCTCTGAGGTTCTGTCTTGACCACTCTCTCAACACTGGGATTGCTTATTCCCGCTGGCCCCACAGCCGAAAGCCTCACCGTATAAACAGACGCTGGTTGGAGATTTCCAACCAATGCTGATCTTGTGTACAGAGGTTGGTTTTGTACTTCCACCATTTTCCACTCTCCTATAAACAAAATATAATGATATCAATTCAAATAAATATTTATTAATTCACGAATCATACTGTTATAAATTAAGTTAAAAGAATATTTTTTTTAAGGCCAGCGCCGTAAAAAAAAAGAATATTTTTATATTCAAAGAAAAATGATTCAATTCTGTTGCTGGATTATTAGGATTTTTCGAGTGATAAACTAGAGCATATTTTTTTAATCAATATTCGAAACTGTCACTTCATAATAGAACTCCATCTTCACATATAATTGTGATAAAAAAAATATATATATATATATATATTTAATTTGGTACGCAAACGCGACTTCCATTGAGTGATACTGGTGAATGGGAGTCGCGTTTGTGAATTTAATTGAATAGAACGATTTTTTTTTATTATAATTCTATGTAAAGCTAAAAAAAAACTCCTTGTATTACGAAGAAATATATTTACGAGTAGTAACAGGATTTAATACTATTAGTAAGTTATTGCTCCTATCAATCTACAAATAAAACAAAATATATTGCATACAGCATAACCTCCCGAAACAAACCTAGTGACGAACATAAACTAAGAATTCATGATAACTGTACCGAAAACTTAAGTGATCAACTAACATGTAACTGCCCGATCATTGAACGAACAGAGAGCATGAAATATCTAGGAGTTATATTTGATGAAAACTTAAGATGGGACTGCCACATTGACTGCATGACAACTAAAATGAACAGATTAATATACTTCTTTAAATCAATCAGAAATGTTATTGACCTAAAACATTTGAAAAATATACACTATGCTCTTTGTCATTCAATAATGGAATATGGAATTATTGGATGGGGAAGTGCAACGCCAACAATAATAAAGAAAATAGATATAGCCCAAAAAGCTATCATAAAAGTTATACTTAAGGTACCTATTCGAACGAATACTGAAGAGATTTTCACTAAATTCAAAGTTCCAACAATTACAAAAATATATGAAAAAAATCTGCTATTATACAAGCTAAAAAGAGAAGACCAATATACTAGCTCACAACAATATAAACACACTAGGTTAAGTACAACAAATACCTTAAATATACCATACATTAAAACAACTTTTGGACAATGTAGCGTACGATACTTTTCAACAAAACTCTTCAATAGTTTACCAACAGATATTAAAAACATTAAAAATGCAAAAGAATTTAAAAACTATCACTAAGATGGGTTTACGAAATAGATGAAAAAATTCTGAAGGAAATAATTCTACCATATAAAATGTAAAATGCACTATTACAATCAATTTTTTCAACAAATAATTTATTTTTACAATTTTTGTTGTGTTTTAATGACTCATAATGAAATATTGTGTTTGGAAAGAGAGAAAGAAGGATGCATACGCTTGAATGCGTAGCGTATGTATGTACATTTACTTCTATTATATGTAAACGTATATATAAATAAACAACGCAATAGACAACAATATAAAACTAGCTCACCTTAGCACAGGCTATGCCTAGTGAGGGGGCTAGTAACAAAGATACAAACAAAAAGGATAGCTTTAACTATGTAAGCAATGGTGAAATAATGAAAATATATTTATTGCAATGAAATAACTTATATTTACTTTGTATGTCTACTATGTATGAATAAGCTTATATTACCTTTAAATTATTTTGTATCTTATATCTACTCTATGTTTTTGGATAGAAATAAATAAAAATAAAATAAATAAAATAAATAAATTAGTACCTGTGACGTGTTACGATTTACACCTATTGTTTTTACTTATAAAGTTGTAAAAATATTTTCTTCGAAATAAAATTGAATAAATTAATTCTTTGAATTTTTTCGGTAAATACATTGGCTCGGGAAAAATCCGTTTCATTAATATTTTAAATACTTACGATTTAAAATGCGATATTGTACAATAAACTTTGTTACATCAATGCTTTCATCTTGTGCATTATATGTCCAGTGAAGTTCAAAAGAATTACTCTTGATATCTGTAACATGCAAATTATGCGGAGGGGAGGGTGGTTCGAGCACTGTAAGGGGTATTTTCAATCTGTCAGTTCCATAAACGTTGACTGCCATGCATTCATAGGTGGCGGAATCTTTAGATTCAACATGGTTGATCAATAGTTCACTTTTGATCGTATTCTTAACAATATCTTGCTGCACGTTTATTCTGAAAAAAAGTATGACGTGGTGTGGCATAATTCAGTATTCCAGTGAAAATAGTTTCACATAAAATTTAACAAAAAAAACATAATTCGCTTAGCAACAAATGCACGCAGTCGCACCCAATCACAATTTAAACAAAACTAAATGCTAAGTTAAGTTTAGTAATTCTTGATAGAACTCCATTGTATTTTGATATGTTATGAAATTATAAAAATACTTGGTAATAGTTCTATTATATTTATTAGATTATCGACGCCATAATATAAATATAATACATCGGGAAATAAAAGAGAGAAAACTTGACCAACTAGAAATATTATAAATAAACAGAGTAAAAAGATATCCACAAAAATTACTCGTCAATAAACAAATTGATCATATATATTCACCATTATTGAAACCGATGGGTTAGACAGACATATACCTACCATTGTTGTTAAATGAATTCAGATTAAAATTAAGCTGTTTATAATTATAACGACCAAATATCTATGAAATACATTGGTTTTAACCACACTTAAAAGATAATAAACCAATAAATACAATATTATTTACCTTTCGAATTTTATTGTTGTCGTTTAATTTTATTACAGACCTAATGGACTACAACCAGTGACCCAACTACTTTCATTGTATTAAAACGTAGATTTGTTTAGATTCATTTGCATTATATAACTTTTTATTTTCAACCGTTCAAAAACCAACATTTTTATACACTTGTCATGTAATTTTTTTATAAAACCACTAGTCTCACTCTTGTAGAGCATTATTCTGACGATGTGCCTTGCACGAAACGCGTCGATAATCTAATAAATACAATAGAACTATTACCATGTATTTATATATTTTTATAACATATCAAAATCTAAATGCAAAAAGTAAGTAAACTGTCGACAAAATAATATTAATTAAAAATTTCGAAGTTAAATCGATGGAGGCAAATGAAAAGACAAGTACATTAGGCAAAAAAAAATCCCATTTCTGCATACATATACGCATAGTTAAATATATCATATTTGAAAATACATATTTGGATACAATCGCAGAATTCTTAATAAACACATTTGCTATCAAATCATACTGAATATGGCGAACAAGTACAAGCCTACACCATGAAAATGTCAAGAGGACACTACACAATTTGTATTAACAAGTGGCGAAAAAAAAGTTTTTTTTATTATATGAAATTAGAGCTTTTAACTATTTTCTGCCAAATTAAAAAAATATTAAAATGATGAGAATATATTTAATAATATAATTCTGGTGTTGATGCTTATACTCAGGGGCGTGCCTAGAACCTTCGGACTAGGCAAACCATGAAAGAAAATTGAGAAATGTCGAAAAATTAATGTTTTTTAGCATCGTTGTTCATTTGTGTGGCCATGAAAATATTTTAAAATGAAATGGCAAAATAATATTTACATTTGTGACCCTGTCAAGCATCGTAACTACATACAGTTCAATTGTTAATCTTGTAGTATAGTTTCAATAAAACAGACCTAAAAATATTAGGTTTAGAATTTCTTAATATAATATTCATAGGCAAGCCAAGATTTTCGGCTTCTATGAGCAATTTCATTTCATTTCTATGTAGGTACATTGTTGCGAGTATATTGAAGCTTTTGAATACAAATCCAACACAAGTATACGCATGCTGTGAGTTCATTTGAGTGATTGCATAATTGTAAATATATACCTGTGGTTCTTTGTTGGAACGAGTATACTCTCCTCTTTGTACCATTTCATTGTTAATGGAGTATCTCCGGTGACTATGCAAGTCAAAACCGCTTTGTCTCCCATCTTGGCTTTCATGGGATTTGCTGACATTACAAAATGTGGAGGTGCTGTAAAATCCATACATGGCATATTAGTAAAATTTAAGTAGGTACCCATATAAACATTATATTGTATGATAAATATTACAAATTAAATAATCAAACTCTCGGCAAGATATAACAATTATTACAGACACCAAAAAGGCGAATCGCTCAGCTATCAAGAATGATATCAATTAATTAAACATAGCAATAATTGTTAAAGAACAAAGATGAAAAAATAAAATATACACTCAACTATTTAGATCAATCATACCTATTGTACATTCAATCACATAACCTCATTAGACCATGAAAACACTATTGTATTATTTATGTTTTTACTACGGTAAGGTAATTAATTGGTGATGAATATACTGTTATTCTTTATAATATGTAGGGGTCATTCTACGTTTTACCTGAACCACATCAGACGTCTTCATACAAATTTGAATGATTTATATAAATTAACCATCGCCGATAGAAGCGGTAGATTGACATAAAAGGTGTAGTGTGAAATAAGTTTCTAAACTACGTTAGTATGTATGTGTGGCGGAATATTTATAATTTGAAACATGGAACGATTACTAAGAAAACAAAATGTTAATGAAACGAGTGGGTTGTGGCCAACACTAAACTCTCCACACCACAAATATTGACAATGAAATATTTTATTCATTCTAAATTTTACTACCAGGAATATAAATTTTCTAACGATAGTATATTTTCATGTTAAGATAGACAAACTATTAATGCAGTATGGTGTAGAATTCTAATGTTGTATGAAATATTTTAATAAAAGCAGATAAATTTTGTTTTAAAGGACGTTAGAGCATTTTAACAATTTTGACACGTGATATCATATTATGAAGAAATTTTTTGTTATTTATGGAAAGCTAATCAGTTCTATGTTCAAGCTCTTTACATTATAACATGAAATCAAATTACTGAACTTTTCCATACATAGAAATTTACCTAATTACATTTTTATTCATACTAAATGTTACTACCAGGAATATAAATTTTATTCCGATAGTATATTTTTATGTTAAGATAGACAAACTATTAATGCAGTATAGTGAAGAATGCTTATGTTGTATGAAATATTTTAAAAAAAGCAGATAAATTTTGTTACAAAGAGCGTTAGAGCATTTTCACAATGTTGACACGTGATATCATATGAAGAAATTTTATGATATCTATGAAAAGCTAATCAGTTCTAAGTTCAAGCTATTAATATCCTTATATTAATATGAAATCAATGAACTGAACATTGCCAAATATAAAAAAATTCTCTTGTTACATATAAGTTTCATACAAATATCCATTAAATAAAATATAATTTTTGAAACCGTTGAATATTTTTCTTTTAACATTGACCAACTTTGAATACAATTTTATGAAGATTCTTGGTGTTGTATAAATAGTTGAAACCAAATTAAAATATCTCTAATTTCCAGGTCGTGAGAGCATTTTTTCAGTTTTAATAGATGAAATCATAAAGAAACATTGAGAAAAAATGAACCGTTGTCTATGGAAAACTAATCCGCTCTAAGTTTATGGACTTAACACATGTGATATCAATATGAAGTCAATCGGACTTATAGTTTGGGCTGCAGAGAGGACACAAAAAAAAAACAACGTAAATGATGAATTCATAGAGAAGAAATCAAAAGTTGTCTATGGAAAACTAATCAGCTCTAGGTCTTTGCACTTTACACATATGATGTTAATATGAAGTCGATCGGACTTATAGTTTGGGCTGTAGAGAGGACACAAAAAAGATAAATGCTACGGCGTACGGCGTATACGCCATACACACAAACACATCACGACGAAACTCATAGTGTGCATTCTCTACATGATACCCATTGAGAAATTGATGTAAAAAAAATACGCTTAAATTTTGCGAAATCATGACTCTCCCCTATTCCATAGTGTGGAGAGTAAAAACGAGTCTAGAGTCTATAAATACTGGAAAACCAACGAAGACGGCCAGTGCCTATTGAAAACTCTCACGCGACAGTTAACTTATCGTGTGTAATATTGTTTATTTATATATTGTAAATAAAAGCTGTAAATAATTGATTATTGATTTTCACTATTCGATCTACATTAACACCTGGTATTATATATATATACAATTGACTAGATATATACAACTTTCAACTTTTCGATTATCACAAGGAAGACATTCACTGTAAGACATTTAATTGGTGAATGTTGCCATGGTGCAAAGTGATCACTTAAGCCAGCCGATGACAGGTCGTAAGCCCTGTAGGAATGTCTTGTGGTCTTCCTTGTCTTCATACACAAATCTCTCTCCATCCCTCTATCTCTGCTTGAGATCTCTTCAAGGATACCTATGAGTACGTACTTCTGTCTGCTGCATTCTGCTTCCACACATACCTAGCATGTGTTTAATGCAGAAAAACTTTCCCATCATATATATATATATATATATATATATATATATATATATATATATATATATATATATATATATATATATATATATATATATATATATATATATATATATATATATATATATATATATATATATATATATATATATATATATATATATATATATATATATATATATATATATATATATATATATATATATATTATATATATATATATATATATATATATATATATATATATATATATATATATATATATATATATATATATATATATATATATATATATATATATATATATATATATATATATATATATATATATATATATATATATATATATATGTTATATTTGATGTTTTCACGGGTGAAATATGTTATAATATTTTTATCTCGGTTTTCCCGTGTCAGTAGGTCTTGACTAAGACCATTTGTCTTCCGACGTTTCGCCTGAATATCACCAGGCATTTTCAAGGACTTAACGAAAAGCACGCGCGCGACACACGTCTACTTGTACGCTATATACAGTCACTTGACGGTGAGCTTTCAGTGTGAGTAGACGTGTGTCGCGCGCGTGCTTTTCGTTAAGTCCTTGAAAATGCCTGGTGATATTCAGGCGAAACGTCGGAAGACAAATGGTCTTAGTCAAGACCTACTAACACGGGAAAACCGAGATAAAAATATTATAACATATATATATATATATATATATATATATATATATATATATATATATATATATATATATATATATATATATATATATATATATATATATATATATATATATATATATATATATATATATATATATATATATATATATATATATATATATATATATATATATATATATATATATATATATATATATATATATATATATATATATATATATATATATATATATATATATATATATATATATATATATATATATATATATATATATATATATATAATATTTCGTAAATAACATAATTATAACATATGTATATTGTATATCTCGTATGAACATTACTCCAGAATGTTGGCAATTAGTCTTGTATATTGTCAAATTTTGTATCCAAGAGACCCCCAAAATGAAGAGAATTTGCCTCGTCACAGAATCACTAAAAATTACTCTCTAGTCTGTCTAAGATAATTATATCTCCTTTGGAAACTCTTCTTTCAATATCAAAATACATACCCATTCATAGAATATAATTCCAAAATTGTCAGAACTTCAAATTGTCAGATTCCTAAGTTTCTAGATTCGTTTCTTGACAAGTATGAACCTTGTAACTGGAAAATTCACACCTCTAGACTATTGCAATGTTCCATATATGTAATTCGATATCTTCTGCCATACCAAAGAAAAACTATCACTTGTTTGACGTTTCTTGAATTATACATTTCAAATTATGTCTGTGATATATTCACATGCTGCATTCATTTCTCATGAACCCACATTCTCTAAAACTGCCAAAGCAACGATGGCTTGGTCAGCGTGCTTGCTAAAAATATATTTCGTTTTATCTGAGTAATGTGCGAGTAATATTATTTTATGTTTAAAACTTTGTTTAATTAGAGTGAGTGTTATTATCTTGTAAAAAGTACTGTGAATTTCGGGTATGATTGAGATACCAATAAAAAGCATGTACTTCTCATGTTTCGAATCGTTTTTACCGTATAGAGTGTTTCGATAATCGATGAAACACGATACAATCGCTTAGTACATTTTATATGTAATAAAAAGTGTTAAAAAAACAACTGTCCCGGTCGCGTTATTGAATAGTTTTCTCGTATGTGAATTTCCTTCGCAGTTGTTGAACTATATGATGAAATATGTATACCTAGTGTGGAATATGTATGTAACTAAGGCTTATTAATTTCTCTAGTTATCATGATGGTATCTACGGTTATATATAAACAACAACACCAAGTTTTGAAAAAATACAGTTTTATACGAGTAAATATCCCAACCAACTGTTTGCGCGGGCAGGAATGTGCCTATACTGTTTGAAACTTCCTGTGTGTTCCATACGATAAACAACATATCTATACTATAGAATATAGCCCGTGTTGCGTACTTAAGTAGGTACACATAATTTAAATTTCAATTAATAATGAAAGGATCCACGCTTATGTTTTGTGAATTTGGTCAACGCCAACATTGAATAATTGAGATTGTAATAAGTAAATACTACATTTCAACTTTGTTTGTCACAAACTTTATTGGCCAATTAATTGCGAAATCATCATCGCTAGCATTCAGTGAATTTACACAAGTCCACGATTGAATACTTGAAGTTTTTACTAGTGAATACTGCATCAAAACGTTGTTCACAGTTATCGCCATTTTTTTTATTTGATATACCATGACGTGTGCGAAGTTAATAACATATATCGGTGATCTACGAACGTCTTTATACTGTCGAAGATGCTTCCTTCTTCTGAAAAATGTTGGATGACACCGAGACGATATTTAACTTTACCACTAAAGTCAAACTTTCGGATTTTGAGCATCACTATGCCGTGTGACAGGACTCCATCGGATAATCTTGTCGACTACAGCGTCGTTTCTTCTCCGTCCCAAGTTTAACAATTCCTTACCGGAATGCTCATTTTCAATCTATACCAATTATGCGGCCATTAGCTCTCTTCATCTATTTTTGCATACTTGTTTGAATTGTTATTTTCATTTCAGAGTAAATTCACTTTTTTTTTGTTTTGATTTATTGAATGCGTTCTCTGTTAAATTCTTTTACGGTCTGGATCATACTAAAGTTATAATTTTAAAGATATAGCCATTGTTGAAGAGTTACTTATCTGAATTCTTACTTTTACTCCGAGGCTTATTAACTTTGTTAATTTAATTTAATTTCTTTTGCAATTGAACCTTGAATTTTTGTCACATAGGAGCCTCTGAAATATTCAACCATCAATATTCAACCTCCAAGCACCTTTCTATGAATATTTCTAGTTTAAAATTTAATTACGTCATCCAACTGTCGATTCGTTCATGAGAATTCAATTCTCTGAATGAATCGACATTATTAAGCCAAGATGCGTGTACGAAGGAAAATTTTGTATGGCGTAGTGGACTTTTTGCATGCTAATAACACCAACTAGAGGCCTCGCAGCATATATGTTCCCGTACATGGATTTACTCAGAATTTGGAGTAGAACATTTTTTATGAGTTATGTATGTGTGTCTGTGTGGGTGTCTGTGTCTGTGTGTGTGTGTCTGTGTGTCCCCCCCTTATAACTTTTGATCCGCTCAATTTACAGAGCCCAAATTTTCAGAATATATAAACAGTTATAGGCCTACAAAAATTTTGTACTCAGAAAAGTAAATTTTTGTTTCAGTCAGGAGTTATCAACTTTTGAAATTATGGTATATTTTTCCATATATCTCAGAAACCATAAAAGTTAGATCGCTGAAAATTGGTATAAACATAGACAAATACAAAATCTCAAATTAATTTTTTCAAAAAAATTCCAGGGTTTCTCAAACATTTTTTATTAAGAAAAATATTTTTTTTATGATAAATTTATGAGTTTAACTACCTATATTTCCAATTTTTTTAAAAATATCGAAAAAAGCTGAAACAATACAACTAGATAATTTAATTTTCTATAAAAAATACTAACATTGTATTAGCACATCTCAAATTTTTTTTAACAATTTTTATAAAAATTGAATTTAGTGACAACATTGCTTCATACAATTTGTATGGCCTATATACACAATATGTATGTAAGAAGACTTAATAGTTTGATACTTAATTTCCAAACATACATACAGAACCATCATGCAGTTTTCATATTCTGGGTAGGAAAAGAGGACTGACCTCCATACTATCCTATCTTGACATACATACCAACATGTGTTAAAATTTTCTATTATTTGGATTTATTGGTTTATAGTTTGATTCTTATTCTTCAACTATATGTACATACTATCGCTATCGACAGTTGGATCTCATGTATTACATGCAACTAGTTATATTGAATTTGTGACGCGCGGCTAGTCAGACACTAGATATATAATATAATAGTTCAAGTAAATTTGTTTGCAAAATTTTGTGAATGGTGCACCATGGTTGTATTTGTCTCAGTGTTAAAATAATAACCTAAGGATGTTAAACATATAACAATCTATAATATTAACTTATGTTTCATTATTTTGGTAACATTTACAATTATTCTTCTTTTGTTCAATTTTATGCCAATAGTATTATTACTATAACGAAATAAACCCATAGTTTGTTATTGGCTCCATACCACATATTCTTTTTACTCTAACATTAAGAACACTCACATATCCCAACCCTGTTGTGACGAGAGCAAATATGTTCTAAAACTGAGCTGAGCAAAGGGATGATTTAAGGGAATTCACTACTCATTTAGATTCTTCTAATTGGATAATTTTAAGATCATGTCAATGGAAAGGGATAAAGGGTAAAAATATATCATAATCTTTAAATAAGAAGACCATCTCGTTCCACAAATGTATGTTTTGAGTACAATATGTTAAGATGATAATTGACACAAAAGAAAGTTATAACGTTTGTTAAAAATGTCTTTATTTCATTCATTAGTAAATTCAAAAACAGTGATATTTAAACCATTGTTCCGTTTTAATAAACAAGAATAAAGATTTCATAAACGGAATACCAACTAGTTTTTGGATCAAAAGTGACTCTAATCCACTTTTAATCCAAAAACTAGTAGGAACATCCCTTATCTTTACAAAGCCGGATGAGATTCAACATTTGATGACGTTGTATAATACTAACCATTGATTTTTATAAATATGACTTTGCCAATCCCTGCACCGATTCCATTGAAGGCTTGGCACAAATAATGTCCTTCCGTGTCCTCAAAGGCCTGATGGAAAACCAACGTACCGTTGTCAAGTACTTGAGAATTGGCTTTATTGTGAATGTCAACATATTCACCAGTCTTAAGACCTGAAAAGAAAATAAATAAAGTTGTTTTATAATATAAATAATTTGTTTAATTTACAAAATAATCAACCGTCTCTTTGCAATCCTAAAGTTACAAATGACCTGCCAAATTATTATTTTTTTTAAATAAAATCATCATGTATAATGTTTATGTTAGGAACTTAATAAATGTTAGTAAACGGAATAAATCATGTTTTGTCAGGATAGGACTGTGTGGTTATTCGGTAATTTATTTATTTATTTAAAAGACAAATACAGTCTTATAAAATGAACAGAACAAATACACTATGATATTAAAAAAAGACGGACCAATTACTTTTGTCTACAATTGATGTACATTGAATAATCATAGAAGTATGTACCTACAATACAACAAAAGAATAAATTTGTATGTATTTATGAAAACTGAAACATACTAGTTTTTTGATCAAAAGGTGTATTCATCCACTTTTAATCCATTTTCTGATAAAGTTACACTTAATATTAATTTAATTCAATTGCTTAGTAGTGTGTACCTATTTGAATATGTGTATATTTTAAACAAATGATACAAAAAACAATTAATATGTATCTTCGCTTATACTCGCAGACAGAAAAAAAATCTTTGTCATGCAAAAATTTGAAAAATATAGAATGTAAAAGACGATGATACTAAACTTGTTAAAATTCAGTATGCGTTTGCTTTTAAATATTTCACCAGGAAAAAACAAATCAAACTAGAATGTCCACAATGAAATAAGCGTTGCGTTTAACCAAAACAATAAATTATTATGTATAAAAGAAGATTGAATATTTCTCCTTTATGTTTCCAATCGAAAAATATACATAGTTTATGTTAGACTAAAAGACAAAATCGAAAAATAGTTCGTAAATTCTATGTTTGTGTTTATTTTATTAACTACTAGCTTTTATGTCCCGCCGTTGGCCAAGAATGTAAAATTGTGAAAGAAAAAGCAATCGTTTTTATAATATTGTCACCCAATTATTTTGCAATATCAGACTATGAAAAGTGGTTTGAAATTTGATTGAGTTTAAGTATTGTAAAATGTTCAAGTGATGGCCACAACCCATTCTTTTTTATATATTGCTATAAAGTGTGAATGAAGTATAATATTTATACAATTTCTGCTCGCATGGACTATGCGTAATGGTTTTAAATATGACTGTTTATCAACGTTGTAAAGAGATTGGTTTGGCCACAACCCCCATTTTTAAATATTATCATCGAAAACAAATTGTAATGTGTACCTATTGAAAATTTAGTAATTTTGGATGTTGGGATGTGGTTAAAATTTGATTAAACAAACGTAGGTACTGAAAAGATCTAGTATTGGTCACATCCCATTCGTTTTTATATTTTTTCATCAAGTGTGCATTATATTTTTGCTCAATTTGACTGAAAGTCTTCATTAACGAAGAAGAAGAAGACTTGAACTATAGTAAATAGTTTTTAATTTGAATATAAATGTTGTGAAGAGTTCAGTAATGGCCACAACCCCCATTCTTTAAATATTAGGTGTTGAAAATTATTCAAAATAGGATGATATAAATGGTTTAAATTTAATTAAACAAAAGTATTGAAAAGATTCTAGTGCAGGTTATATCGTCACATCCCATATCCCATTCATTTCATATGTATTTTCATCAAGTGTGCATATCGTTAATAATATTTCTGCACAATAGACTATTAGACTTAAAACTAACCCAAAAGACTAAATAAAAAAGAGAAAAATAAGTATAAGACTATAAGAAATAGTTTGTATAAAAAACTATTCCAATGGTCCACATAAAATAAGTAAAAATACATATACCTAATAGAAGAATTAGACTATTGGAAATAGATTGTATAAAAGCTCACCCAAAGGTCTACAAAAAAGAAGAAGAAGAATATTTAGACTATTGGAAATAGTTTGTATAAATACTGACCAAAAGGTCTACATAAAAGAAAATGAATAAGACTATTGGAAATAGTTTGTATTAAAACTCTCCCAAAAGTCTACGTACTTAAATGAAGAAGAATAATAATTAGACTAAAGGAAATAATTTTTATAAAAAAATGACCCAAATGTATACATAAAAGAAGAAGAAGATGAATTAGACAATAGGAAATAGTTTGTATAAAAACTGCCCTAAAGGTCTACATAAAATTAAGAAGAAACAGAATTAGACTCCAGGACCCGCCGCTTCAGGCCCTTCAGTACCTCCCGTCCCTTTAATCCCTCATTACGTCCCTTCCCATCAGACCCTTCACTACCTTCCGTCCCTTCAGGCAGTTTTATACCTCCCGTCCCTTCAGGCCCTTTAGTGCATCCCTTCCCTTCATTACATCCCGTCCCATCAGTCGGTTAAGAAAAGTTTAAATCCAGAAACCATCCTGGAAGAACCGCGAAGAGATGAAAGAACATTCTTTTCCCAGGATGCTCTACTGTAAAATATTATTATTATTAGTAAATAAGTGATATTTTGAATATTATTATTTTGCAGTGACATCTATGGTATTTCAGTGAGGTTTCTTCACTGAAGTTTGTGATGGTATGTTTATTGGGATATAACTTACCAAGTTTACCCATAGATGTCTCTCATGTGTTTTGTACTGTGAATATAATTAGGTACAATATTTAATTTAGAAGAACATTCTAGAATATTTAATTATTGTTAAAACAATAGGTTTTATAAACATACAAGAATAAGAAATTGTTGTTATAGGTGAAAATTGTACATTTTTTATTCTGGTTCAGACTGCCAACAATAAGACACACTTTGTAATTATTAAAATTGTAATAAATGATATTATAACTACAAGAGTTGTTCATTTATAAGTTTCTTCTCCACAATTTAAAATATTCTCTTTTACCAAAAGAAGAGAACATTTCATCTACTTAATAGGTAAAATGACTAAATACACGAAGAAGAAGAAAAAAGTTTAAACCCAGATACCTGCGAAGAGATGGAAGGACAGTTGGACCTTCTTCTCCCAGGATTCTCCAACTTCATAGGTAAAATGACCAAAAATACACGATGAAGAAGAAGAAGAAGAAATAAGTTTAAATCCAGATACCTGCGAAGAGATGGAAGGAAAATTGGACATTCTTCTCCCAGGTTAGTCCACCTTCAAAGGTAAAATGACCAAATAGACGATGAAGAAGAAGAAGAAAAAAGTTTAAATCCAGAAACCTGCGAAGAGATGGAAGGAAAATTGGACCTTCATCTCCCAGGATAGTTCATCTTCATAGGTAAGATGACCAAGTACACGTTGAAGAAAAAGAAGAAAAAAGTTTATATGCAGAACCCGTCCTGGAAGACCTGTGAAGAGATGGAGGGACAGTCGGACCTTCTTTTCCCAGGATACTCCCCCTTCATAGGTAAAACGACCAAATACACGAAGAAGAAGAAGAATTAGAAAAAAGCTTAAATCCAAAAACCATCCTGGGCATACGCTCGACAATTCACCAAAGTTTCATTATAATCGGACAAACGGTTGATAAATAAATAAATAAAATAATTTTCCTATAGGAAATCAGTATAGGTATATTATTGTTGATTTGTAAGTAAATAGTATTAGGTAGGTACCTACCTACAACAACCTTCTAAATAAATTCGATTCCTAACAAATTTTATTTGAATATCACATTCTTTCTGTAGCCATGGAAACGATTCGAACACGTAAGTAATATCGAATGGTTCGGATACATTTTTTGAATATGTAGGTACCTACATTGGTTTGTTCGATGCCATAAAAATGAAAATTGTCCGAAATATCAAATATTATATACAAATTATGCAATTTTATTATGCCCATATCTTTACTAATAATTAACAGACTTTTACAATACACGTCTTAAAACTTGCTGTAATGTCTTGTGTTTCATTTTATTATTTCATATTTATATTTATTTCAAAGGTTTATTATTTTCAAGAACATATTCATTCGGTAGGAAAATGAAATATTGTATGAAAAGATATTAAAATGGCGGCATTTATGTACAAAACGCTTACTTTAAAAATAAGTTAAACATTATAATTATACAAAATATTCACCATGTTTTTCACTTAAACGCTAAGTTATACTTGAAAGTAAATTTTTTTCGTGTAAATACGTACTTCTAACTTTTAAACTAACAGATATATGCGTGCAAAATGTACACTTTTTTGACAGATACGACTTGGAAAATTTTGTATGAAAAAAATAATTATTGAAATATTTTTAAAATTCAGCATTTTTATCGCATTATTTTTAGCGTGACACTGCATCAGGTATACAGGTACACGTTCGCACATAAATTAGATTTTTAGATGCTCTTGGTTTTTCAGAAGGCGTGAGACAAACACACACACACACACATACACACACACACACACACATACACTAACATTTTGATTGCTTTATTACTTTAGATGTAAGGTATCACGAGTACAATGTATAACAACTTATGTAGATAATATTATGTTGCTTTCTCGCTATACGGACGTTTCGGGTTCCATCATTATTCTTCATATTCCAAACGAATTCCTTAACCAATCAGGTATCCAATGTTGACATTCTAAGAAGTATTGAAAATAACATGAAAATTAAATGACGTGTATGAAGAAATAATATAAAACTGTTTTAATTAAGAATTACAAATCTATTTATACAATAATTTTGAATAGATTAACAAACAGTATTAACTCATAAAACCGCAGGTTATGGAAAGATCAAGTAAATGAAACCAAGTTACAGTATAATTTTTTTATGTTGTCACAAAAGGCATTCATTTCAATGATACATTCGTCGACTTTACTATTACTTTTAAAACAAGTGTAGTTTGTACAATATCATTCTGTTCAGACAATATGCTTAATTGTACATATATGGAACCAAAAATATGTTCTGTCTCACCGAGGGTAGAGGTATATGTATGGAAACTATTATAGCTTCATGATGGAAACATTAAAATCTAAAATTATTCATTCATTCATTCATTGATACCATCCTGGTTATCCAACAATGTGGATAGCCAGCGACAGGTGTGCGGGTGTGCATAACCTTTTCAAAATAAGTACGACAACTGAACTTTGTGAAATGTTACTTTGCCTATTGTATTTTAGATTTATTAATTTATTAATTTATTAATGTATTAATTTATTAATTAATTAATTAATTTATTTATTTATTTATTTATTTATTTTTATTTATTTATTTATTTATTTATTTAATATTATTTATTTATTAATTTATTTATTTATTTATTTATTTATTTATTTATTTATTTATTTATTTATTTATTTATTTATTTATTTATTTATTTATTTATTTATGTATTTAAGGTACAAATAAGGTACAAATACAGTAAATATTTTAAGTCAAAACTTATAAAATATACAAAGGGAATACAATATAAAATAGATAAAAAATAGACCAATTATATTTGTCCACAGATGAAAATCATAATATACAACCACACACATTACCACGTTAAATAAGTAAGAATAAATAAAAATATTATTAAAATAATTCAAAATGTTGTAAAACGGTGACGGGCAATGAAGGGAAGAGAAAAATAAAAAGGACGGGGAAGGATTAAATATGTACTATGTTATAAGAATAAAAAAAAAAAAAAAAAAAATAGGTTCAGAATATAAAAAAATTCACGCCGCTATGCATCTATATAAAAGAGTTTATGTAGCAGTTATTGCTAGCAGTGAATAATGTGAATATATCAGAATGTGGTATATTGCCCGATAGTTTGACATTATAGAAATAACACGCCCTTTTGATAAATTCATTTTGATTTGAATTGGTGTTGCTTCGTAGAACGTAAAACAAGTTGTTCGATCTGCCATTTCGCAAAGGCGCATGGAAATTTTTTTTTTAATAAATCCCCTATACCAAGGCTTGGTAATACTTGGTAATACTGTGGGGAGACACTGATATTTTTGCCGACGTTTCCTTTATTTTCAAATAATTTTTTTAAGCATTTTAACTCATGACCTCTAAATATAGTAATCATTGTGTTTGTGTTTTTGTATTTTGTTTTTAATTTTGTATAGTATATTGATATTATTATGTTTGTTCTAAATTTGATTTTATTTTAAAATTTAAAGTTTTAATCATTGTATACTTGTTGTTTTTTTTTAAATAGGTTTTCATGCCGTAAATGTAAAAGAAAATAAAAATAAATAAATAAATAAAATCTGGACAATCAATTTTCGAGTTAATAATTTTGAAAAGAAGCATCTTATCCACGATTTCTCTCCCTGTGTACCTACGATCTTTGTTATTCGGAAATGTTTCTCAAAATGACAAAGTTAAAGAATTTTAGAAATCGTTTTTGGACTCGCTCCAGTCGATTAACATATTTATTGTAGCGTGGGTTCCAAATCTGAGAACAAAAGTCTGAATACGGACGAACATAGCTATTGTAGAGGAGCAAGAACGTCCTGAAGTTCGTAAAGAATTTACATGTTCTCAGAACAAAACCCTGGCTCTTTGTTGTTGCCTTAGTAACGATGCTATCATTATGAGACTCAAAAGAAAGTTTTGAGTCTAGAAGGACTCCAAGATCACGTACACAGTCTTTATCCGATAAGAATGATCCAGATATATTGTAATTATGCAGCACTTTATTACGGTTACGATTAAAAGTGACTTTGCAACATATTGATACATTTACAAAGGGTTTATTTTCATGGCAGTATAGCGAGTCGAGAGCATGTGAAGCATGTAGGATAAATAAATTAAGGACGAAACTGGACTTCGTGAAACCACGCGGTAGATTGATAGCGTACCTACCTCGTGTGGTGTAGACGGGACGAGTAACTTCGCGTAGCGTCGTCGATCGAATGGGGTTTGGTACCTCGTGTTACACTCGGCTAGGCCTCTCTCGCGAGGCCTGTGTCACACGGCACCAATCGAGTTCGCATATTGGTCCGAATGAGTCGCGTGATCTTGCATAGTGATGACCATAATACTGACTCACTTTGTGGCTGAAAATCGAGCTGATTTTCCCGCCACAGCAATATAGGGATAATCGATCAAGATCCTCTTATAGGTTCACACAACAACTACGTGAGTTGATGGGAAGAAAAATCTTCACATCATCAGCAAAAAGGAGTATTTTAGCATAATGGAAACAAATTGTGAATCATTTATATAGATTACCCGCCTCTTAAAAGAGAATCACTTTTCTAAGCCGGTGCCTCATAACAACTAATAATAAAATACAAATATATATAAAATACAAAAATGATGAAGAGAAGCACATTTCTAAGCCGGTGCCTCATCACAACTAATAATAAAATACAAATATATATGAAATACACATTTTTGTTTCTGTGTTCTATCAGTTTTTGTGACAGTATAAGGAAACCATAAAGGAAACAAACGATCAAAACATTTGCGAGTTTCTTTATTTGATTTTTATTATTAATAAGCTGACCCGGCGAACTTCGTACCGCCTCAGTCAATGGATGTCGTGTTAACTTTTAGATAAACGTTATTTAGGATTTTATCAACGTATTAAAATGAAAGAAGTTCAATAGTTTATCAGGATATAATAATAAAAATGATATGAAAATACAAAAATCGGTATTAATGAATACACTTTTCATCTGACAGCTCAAGAACCAACCCCAAGCATAATGTCAAAATTATCTTTAATCCATATGTTTTGTTTTTCAATTTTTCATTGTAGAATAAAATACATTTTCAAACGATTTAAATAATAATGCTAATTAAATCAATATTATTAGGTACCTACCTCGAGTTTCTATTCTAAATTTATCAATGATTAATTTGTCAAGTATATACATAGGTAGCCTACATACGCTGAAGTTTTACGTTCGATTTTTGATTCATATTTTTGATTCATTTACATAGTTATACTGTTTGCATAATAGGTACCAGGCGTACAGTTTATTTACATGTTTTTTTATATTTTTTTTTATTTTTCCGTTAATTTTCCAATATTTTTATAGTTATTATATTATCCAGGGCAGAGACGAATCCAACAAATAAGAGATCATTACAATAGGTCCAGCTGTTCTTGAGTAATAAATAGTCTAACTAACACGACTTTGTTTTATTTATATAGATATAAAGTGGTAGTTGAGAGTTAGTTCTTACCCGTCCTGACGAGGAAGCAGTACGCTTCGAAACCCGTCGAATTCAAAAACTCAATTGGTGTTTATAACAATGTAATTTGTGTTTTTCAAAAAAGGTAATTTATTTTTTTTATTTTAGGGAAGCTTACAGCTCATTTACAGTTTTTTAGTAGGTACAATTTATTATACATTATACAATCACAGTGCCAGAAGTAGCATTCCATTGAATTACCAATACTAAGAAAATAATAATAATAACAGTCAAGAACAAATAAAATCTCTAGTAAAAAGACGAAAAATAATAATATTTTCTTATAGACTTGCCTAGTGCTACTTTCCAGGTGATATTTGCATGAGGGACAGCATGTGCACTACAATCAATAGCAGCGCTCTGACCTTTGACTATATTTGTATCCATTGGTTCCACGTTCCAGTGTGGTGGGACTGTAACATATTCAGGAAAATATGTTTTGATAATAAATTCTATTGGATTCATATGACGTTATTTCACCTAGCTATGAAGCGTACATGTGCACTCTGCAATAGCGATCAAAGCCAAGTTCATATAAGCGTGATATTATTAGTTAGGTATAGACACTATATTATATTTATTAAATAAACTTTGTAGTGACATATTTCTAACTAAAAATTAAAACGATATTTCGTTTTACAGCACACATTTATTTATATTACCGCTAAATGTTACAGTAACAATCTTTACTTCCTCAGATGAATAAGTAGGTATTGCATACTTACAAGTATACTTAGAATTTGTAGACGATATAGTAAGTATTATATCATCTTTAGAAAGGGATTATCGTTTCCGTAAAATGTACATATGTATATGTATATTTTGAATAAGGTGGTGATAAATAAGGTAGAGTTTTTCTACTTATTTTTTTATTGTTTTGTTTGAAAATTAACTTGTAATGTTTCATTAATATATTATTTTGTGGGTATTATTTTTTACAATCAGCTGATTCGATGCACTGAAGCAATTTTATTTATTCTACAATGCTCATATTATAGTAACGAAGCATGATAGTACCTAGGATTTTTTTAAATGGGTTGAAGCACAGTTGGTCGGGTTAAGAAGCATTCAAAACAGTGATGAGATGATTTTTCTTTATATTCATATGTTAAATAATATAAAAATATCTGTAATTTAACAAAATATACCTCTATAAGGGGTAGTTGTGTGAAACATGTAATATTTTAGGTGAACATACAAAGTAATGATATTTCAAAAATAACGATTTATATAGAATATTACAGTAGGTACAAAAAGTAATATGAAGATACATATAGGTACCTGTAGATAAAGTTATTTTAAGTCAAAACAAGGATTCCTAATACGAGTTTTGATTAAGGTGAAAAATAAATAATAACTACATTTTTATTGATAGCATACATATTCCTACAAACAAAATATATTTTAAATCAAAAATCTTATGTTGTAATATATAATGCCAACATGTATGTATAATTATATGTATTGAAAATTAATATGTGTGTAAGATTGACTCTTACTTAATTGTCATAAATATTTTCAGCTCATCACTGATTGCAATCAAATAAAAAAATATATCGAGGCGTCTATTGCTTACCACAAATCACACCCGGAAACATGCGAGAGATGAGGAATAAATGAAAAGGATTCAAACTGATGTGTGCGGAGTTACCTTGACGAGGGGCGGTAGTTCCACTACCACAGCGACAGCGTGCCAAAGCGTCGATAAGGGACATACAAGCTACGCTAGGCTCACCTTTCACCAGCAGATCGGCGGAGAAGACAACGGAGGCCGCCGAGTTATTTGCCACGCAGGTGTACCGGCCCGAATGTACGGCCTCCAACCGGGGTATACTCAAGAGTGCTGAATACGGATCCAGAACCGTCGTTTCAGCCAGTAGGGAATCAAGCGGGAGGTCGTCCTTTAACCACGACAGTGTGATAGGGAGGTCGCCGCTTGACACGCCGCATATTGTACGCGTCCTCATCCCTTCGGCTAAACCTTCTTGAAAATGGAATGGTTCAATGGTCGGCGGTACTGTAAGTGTACAAAGAAGAAAGAGAAAATATGAAAGACAGAAAAAAATACTTGTAAACGCTGGAGTTTTACCGTTGACATCCACTCGCCTCCATTGAGAGACTTCGGCGGCCTTATTTTTCACCGTGCACGTGTAGTTTCCAGAGTGTTCAGGCATTAGGTTCCCCATGCTGAGAAAGTTCGTGTACAAGTCGAGCTGCGTTATTATAAACTTGCTAGGATCGAGTGCTTTGCCGTCTTTAGTCCAGGTGAAATTTAGCGGGGGGTCACCTCTCGCTGCGGAGCATGTAAGACTGGCAATCTCTCCGACGTTCATTGACATTGTGGAAGGTTGAAATTGATTAAGTTTAGGAGGAACTGAAACCATATGTAAACAGAATTAATACATTTCCTGAAAAATACTACGCATGTCGCCGCCGCCCTGAGAAACGCTCATATTGTTCATTATGGATACCTACTTGAAGGATAACACAATTATGTCCCTATTGAATATTTCAAACCACCAAATAGACTTTCCACGCCTATTTAAGTACCAGCTAGGTGTAGTCAATACTCCACTCTAATACACCTCACAAATTATAAATGCGAAGTAGAAAATGCATTATAAACAAATAAATAAAATAACATAAAGTTACTCTTTAATATTAGGTAAAGCGATAATATTTTTCAGTTGAGTCATCGAAAGATGATAAATAGTATTTTTCAGCAGCGTCTTAATCTTCTTCAAAAAATATGCGGAAAATGATTATCCTTTTTATAGATACAAGAAAATCATTTGTTGATTTTGGATCCAGATATATTATCAATGACTAGATATATGAATGCCAAACCTTTACTTGGAAAATGGATTATTTATTGTATACAAAACAATTAATGAAATTATTTTACCGATCACGATGACGTCTGCCGTCTTGGTAGCCAAACTTCCGTGTTTCCCCCGAGCCCAGCAACTATATTTGCCGGTGTCTGTTATTTTCTGCACAGAGGATATTGAAAGGGTCCCGTCCATCGAAACCTTCTGTCGTAGTTCAATCGGTAACTCTTTACCATCTAGAAGAAACAAACGGTGTTCAAGTGTGTTTGAGAGATTGATTACAATAACGAAATTATAAAGATTTGTAATTATAAAGCCGACCGCCGTGGCACAATTGGTAAGCCGTTCGGTTTCTGTGCGGGCGTCCTGGGTTCGATTCCCAGCAGAGGAGAAATTTATTTAAATTAATTTCTCACGCTAATATTGCTTCTCTGGGCTGGAAACACTGGTTAGTTGGAAGAAATTGCCATACGGCAATAAACTCGCCACTTGCGCAGGGTGCAAGGAAGTGTTTATTATTATTATTATTATAATTTAAATAACTCAATTCTATAAAAAGTTGTGGTTTGCATTATTCAACTAACAGATGAATAATAATTTGACACGCTTTCAATAATCTGGGGGTCAAATATCTACCTAACTAAGCCACGTTTTATATAAAGATATAATATAAAAAAAATGTTTTATCCAACTGTCGATTCGTTCATGAGAATTCAATTCTCTTAATGAATCGACATTATTAAGCCAAGATGCGTGTACGAAGAAAAATTTTGTATGGTGTAGTGGACTTTTTGCATGCTAATAACACGAACTTGAGGCCTCGCAGCATGTATGTTCCGATACATGGATTTACTCAGAATCCGGAGTAGAACATTTTATGTGAGTTTTGTGTGTCTGTGTGTGTGTGTGTGTGTGTGTGTGTGTGTGTGTGTGTGTGTGTGTGTGTGTGTGTCCTTATAACTTTTGATCCGCTCAATTTACAGAGCCCAAATTTTCAGAATATATAAACAGTTATAGGCCTACAAAACTTTTATACTCAGAAGTGTGAATTTTTGTTTCAGTCAGGGGTTATCAACTTTTGAAATTTTGGTTTATTATTCCATATATCTCAGAAACATAGAAACACAAATTCACAAATTAGTTTTTTAAAAAAAATCCAGGGTTTCTCAAACATTTTTTTATTAAGAAAAATATTTTTTTTATGATAAATTTATGAGTTTAACTGCATATATTTCCAGATTTTTTAAAAATATCAAAAAAAAGCTGAAACACCCCAACTAGACAATTTAATTTTATATAAAAAATATTAACATTGTATTAGCACATCTCAAATTTTTTTTAATAAATTTTATAAAAAATGAATTTAGTGACGACATTGCTTCATACAATTTGTATGGCAATCGCCTACACACAATATCTAAGAAGACTTAATTGTTTGATACTAATCTCCAAACATACATACATACCATCATTCTGTTTTCATATTCTGGGTAGGATCAAAGGACTGACCTCCATTCTATCGTATCTTGACATACATACCTAGGTTCATGTGTTGTATAGAAAATCAAATATCTTAAAATATTAAATAATTTGTATTTATGGGATTATAGTTTGGTACTTATTCTTCAACTATACATACTATCGCTGTCGACAGTTGGATCTCATGTGTTACATGCAACTAGTTTTATGACACCGGCGACATACCAATTATATTTATAGCAATTAGGTACTGCTTACAAATAATAATACTCAATTATTATTATTACTATTACGCACCCCCTCAAAAGAAATCGCAGGCCAATGAGTTAGTTGTGAATTATTAAAAAAATCAAAATAACATGCAACAAAAAAACCGATCAAGCTTTTAATAATGAATAATTCAGATGGGTGGTGGCAGAGCAGATAGCGCATTGGGTTGGTAATCCAGTGGTCGCGAGATCGAATCCTGCCACGACCGATTTCGTTCATCTATAGCATAAGCATTTTATGATTATTATAGGGAATGTAGGAGGATGTATATGTGCTTGTTAAAAGGGCATATTCATTTAAAAAAAAAAGAAAAAAAATCACCCATCCAGATAACTACATATCAAAGGAATACGCTTTGAAGAGGTTTCTATACTATATATCAACTCTACTGATTCCTAAATATTAATGTTTAAAAAGTATTTAACGATTAGGTATACATGTATTTGATTAATACCGATTTTCGATATAACTTTAATTTCTAAATTACGGCTAAATGATTTTGAAATAATGCTACTATAGCTTATTGTAAATTATGGTTAAAGAATTTCATTTGACTTTCATATTGATCACTTTATAAGAAAATGACTGCAAAAGGTTTCGTAAAATGCAAATTATCAATTCAAAACAAAATAAAAATTAAACGAGGTAAGATACAAATAGAAATTGTTTAGGGTTTCATATGATGTGCAACAATTGGTATACATTTCAAATATGTTGTGTTGGAATTTGCACATCATTGTTTCGTAGAATGTATGAAATGTAGACAAAGCAAATAGGTATTTGAAACTGCATGTACATAACATATATGTAGGTATAATTGTTACAATATGATTGCAATACAGATACCTGTTTAGTGTGATGTGTATCAGTTAAATGCAACATTCACAAACCTCTCTCCCAATGTATTTTCTCCACCGGATAACCGCCAACAGGACATTTGAGGTGCAAAATGTCTCCCGCAATGGCTACAATACTTGGCATATCCCTGATAACAGGATTCCCTGAAATACCAATTTATTTATTTATTCTTTGCAGTTGTTTCATTTTATTTATTTGCCACCGACGCCCGCTTATCTGGGAACATACACGTGTCGGACCGAGTATCAAAATGACATTTTATAATCAGATTGTCACATCACAATTGTACCCTAAAAATAATTCATACATTAAACATTAATTCCTAAAATAAATCAAGTTATAAATTAACAGCAATAAAACAAAAACACAACACTTGTCACTATGTCATTGGCATGTCCATAGATAAAGGCGACAAGTGGCGGGAACATGATATATTTTTTTTTTTTTTTATTTTATTTGAAAAAATGGGCAACGTACAATAATATTTTTTTAAACAAATATAACATAAGTAATTGTAAGCAACGTAAGTAATTGTAACTTAATCAGCCCACCTTTGATTTCATGGTGCATTGTACTCACTACTGGTAATAAAAAAAAAAAAAATATTATTCCTGTCTAACGTGGCTCCTGAAAAGAGTCCTGGACATACAGAATATGTCCACGGACCTGATCTTTTCCAAATTATTATACGTGGTAAGGCATCGGTACAATGGCGAATTTTGAGCGGCATTAGTGTTTTTTTTGTCTAAAAAGAACGTTGAGGTGTGTCTTGTTCGTCTGTTTGGTATGTTGAAGTTAATAATTTTCAGAAGGTCTGTACAGTCAATATTGAAGTTTATTATGTCATAAAGGTACATTAAGTCTGAGGTCCTTCGTCTTGTCTGTAAAGTCTGCAATTCATGTTTGTAGTTATTACCAAATTTGTACTTCATATGTTTCAAAAATATTTGTTGTATTCGTTCTATATTGTTAATATAAATATTATATTGTGGATTCCAGATGACTGATGCATGTTCCAATTGACTTCTAACAATTGTGTTATATAGTAAGATAAATGTTTTCACTTGTGTGAATGGTTTGCATACTCTCATCAGGAATCCCAACATTTTATAAGCTTTCAGTGTAATTGTGTCAATGTGTTTGTCAAATAAAAGTTTACTGTCCAGTTGTATACCTAAGTCTCTACAGTCTGATTTCTTATCAATCGCCTCCCTATTGATTGTGTATGTGTATTGTATTGTACTCTTTTTCCTAGAGAATGTAATGGAGTGACATTTTTTTACATTTAGTAACAGCTTATTCGAGACACAATAAGAAGTTAGTCTATCAAGGTCAAGTTGCAAGTCCTCACAGTCAGTAATGTCTATAACAGTTTTGTAGATTTTCATATCGTCAGCGTATAATATGTAATTACTGTTCCTGAAGCATAATCCAATGTCATGTATGTAAATATTAAATAAGAGAGGCCCCAAATGGGAACCTTGAGGTACACCCGATGGCACCTGTGTTGCAGACGATAGATGACCACCGTACTCTACTATTTGGCTTCTATTAATAAGGTATGATTTTAGCCACCTAAGAAGATCACCGTGAATACCCAAAAGTTTTAGTTTCTTAGTCAGAATTAGATGGTCCACTTTATCAAAGGCTTTTGAGTAGTCTGTATATATTGCGTCAGTTTGTCTTTTGTTATCAAGGTTGTCATGAATTTCGTTTAGAAAGACATTTAAATTTGATTAGTAGAACGTCCCCTAACAAAACCATGTTGTTTAGGATCTAAATGGAGTTTGACCGCAAAGTACATTTGATCGTACACGATCTTTTCCAAGAGTTTACTCAAATTACATAAAAAAGTGCACAGGTTGGAATCACTTCTTATGATAGGGTAACGATTGTTTTACAGCTAGCGGCACGACACCCTCTAGAAAGATCCATTTTTTTTATATAAAACTTAAACACTTGAACACTATAGTTTCTATAGTTGTTCTTAGGGGTACTTTTATAGTAGATTTTTGTGCCATCACTTATTGGTGTACCTAATAATAATAATAATAAATTAGGATGATTTTTATAGCGCCGTTTTTGTGATAACCTCACCTCAAGGGCGCTTTGAATATATTACAGGTTTTTGTAAGACTCGCGGAAGAAGTGAGTTTTTAGGCGTTTCCTGAATAGTGCTAAGTTGTCGATTGACGAAGTGAATTACCCACCTACCATATATTATTTATTAAGCTAATTGTATTTGAGGTTTTCAAGCAACCTATTATTTAGACCGATTACAACTTAAACTAGTTGGTTGTCACCAACGCTAAACTCCTCACTAATAAGTCATTCTATAAAGTAGGTATTCAGCATTTTCATTGAATGAGTTTGATAAATGATTTTTTATTTAAATATTTTATTACGAAAACTTGATAATTCTTCAATTCCATTTCATGAGAGTGATATGCTTTTTTACCAATTTGAATATAAAAATTTCAAATATTAAGGGTCGTATTTATAAACCATTCTCAGTGCTCAAGTCAATAATTAGCACACAGAATTGTATGGAATTTGTCGTGCTAAGCATTGAGAAAATTCTTAGTACGTTTTATAAATACGGCCTAAGTTTCCTGAGCTTGGGGTCACTTTAAAATATTTGATAGTTTAAAATTTGAGAGAACTATTCAGATATCCTTCAAAATCTAAAGGGGTCTAAACGAGTATTAGATATACATATTTGCAAAATTTGAAAATAATCGAATGAGTACTTTAGTCTATAATTGATAAAGTAAAATAAACACGCCATACATAGCACACAGTACATAGCAAACAGCACATAGCACTCCTACAGATACATTGTGATGAAACTTTCAGAATACAATCTCAGCATGATACTGGTTGATAATCTGCAATAAAAAAATAGACTTCAAAATTGCGATATCGTAATTCCCCACATAATTCTCCTTGGGTTAGTGAGGAGTAAAAACCCAGGTGTCTCGTCTAGTTTGTGATAATATTTTACTGCAATGCCATTCGAAATCATGTTTTAATTTGTAGCAGGAGCAATCCAGCCCCCCTAGACAACGTGTCATTTGGCTCAAGAAAAGAAACAAGAAAAGATAATTCAATGTATGGAAGTGACAGTTGTCACGTGACTAGCAACTGTCAACCTTAAACTAAATAAATCCCCAGGCCTCGACCGTATCGACTCTATTTTAATACAAAGATGTTGGCGTTTGGCTCAATTTGAAATGGTTTCCCTCTTAAAAAGATGTTTAGTCGAGGGCTGTTTTCCAGACTGTTGGAAAACGGGCCTCATGACTATAATTCCCAAACGATGCGATCGTCCTAGCACGGACCCAAAAGCATATAGACCTGTTACTCTCCTGCCTATTCTGGGCAAGATTCTGGAAAGACTTATATGCAGTAGAATTGAATCCCATCTTTCTAACTCATGTCCACTTTCTTCTCGCCAATTTGGCTTCCGACCTGGAATCTCAACAGTCGATGCTATAAATTATATGTCAGAATTTGTAAGACATTCTGACGAAAAATATGTTATTGCTATTTCCCTTGACATTAGTGGTGCATTTGACAATGCTTGGTGGCCGCTCATTTTGCATAAACTGAAGTCAAGGAATATACCCCGCAATATATATCTGATAGTTAAGAGTTACTTTGAAAATCGCCGCATAGTCCTGCCTGGGGGACAATTTCTACATACGCGACAGGTAAGCATTGGATGTCCTCAGGGTTCTGTTCTCGGTCCACTTCTCTGGAACATTCTTTTTGATGACTTGCTGGATCTTCCTCTCTCCAGTAATTGTACGATTCAAGCGTATGCCGATGATGCATACATCCTCGTCCGTGGTAATTCCCGTAGATTTATTGAGAACTCAGCTACTCAAGCTCTTTCCTTAGTTTCCGACTGGGGTGTAAAAAATAAACTTTGCTTCGCTCCTAATAAGACATATGGCTTGGTTTTCAAAGGCTTACTACGTAGACAGCCGTCTATTAAGTTCTCTGGAACAAATGTAAGTTTTCGGGACCAAATCACTTGCCTAGGAGTTGTTCTGGAAAGAGGACCAAATTTTAAAAACCATGCTCGATTGTGTGTCGACAAAGCTAAGTCAGCTTTTTTAAAGATCTCACACATCGCCAAGGCACACTTGGGTTTACAGTTTCAAGTATCCTGTCTTTTCTATAAGGCAGTTTACCTCGGCATTGCTTGCTATGCAGCAGGATGTTGGTCTCACGCCTGTGAGCTTCAACATATACGTAGAATTTTGCTCTCAGGCCAACGATTCGCTCTCATCGCTTTATCCAAAGCATATGGAACGAGTCCCACTGAAGCACTGCCAATTTTGACAGGCATGACTCCCCTTGATCTGGAACTTCAGCGTAGAGGGGCTGTTTTCAACCTTACGCGGGGCTGTTCTTCTATGATCCGAAATATTCCTCTCTTCCCTCCAGAGGGTCGAGTGTCACGCGGCTTTGTTGAAAGGACTGTAAATGAAAATTTGCAGAACATCTGGCAGACTCGCTGGACGGCCTGCTCAGTGGGAAGAATTACCTACTTATTTTTTCCCGACGTGAGGTATCGTCTTAAATCTCCCTGGGTTGTTCCAGACTTTTGGACTTCCCAATTTTTCACAGGATACGGAAACTTTAAAAGTTATCTTCACCGATTTAACATTGCCTCATCTGCTTCATGTCATTTCTGTCAATACCCGGACCAAACTTCGGAACATATCCTTTGGGAATGTTGCCACCCAATGGTGTCCTCATATAGATCGGAGCTCCTCGTTGCTGTCCGTGGGCCTCTTCAAGGTCCCATTGGTCATGCGGATTTTGTGATCTCGAAGAAAAATTATAAAGCTTTTAAGGTTTTCTGTCATAGATATGGTGCCTTACTTTTAGAAGATTCCCGTTAAATTAATTATTTCCAGAGATCTTGGTCACTTCTCTGATGGTCTGCATGTAGGGGGATCTGAGGTCATAGACAGTCCACGGGTGTGAATTTTCTGTTCGCACTCGTTGATTGTTTCTTTTTGCACTATGGTGCCGAGATTGCTAATCTAGAGGGCTCCATGAGCTACTTTTCGTGCTATGCATTTTTTTTTTGTCGTTCACTTAGCGTTCTGTGAAGGGGCCGATTACAGTCCCCATAGGCAGAGCGGGTGGTGGTGGGAGTAGCGAATTATCTTTTATCGAGCTAAATGACACATTGTCTAGGGGGGCAGAAACAATTCTTATCAAATGATTTTTAAAGTACCTCCCTAAAGTAAAAATGAAGCAATTCAAGGGACGTCCACTAAGAAAGTTTTTACAATGTCGGTAACGTAAGAATGTTGAAACTTCTTATAAAAGGTACCCCCTGGTTGATCGAATATTATATCCATTGTCATATTTTTTTCTACAGAAGTCAAAAAAAAATTCCATTGTCATCAATATTAATATAAAACAACACCTTTGACCCAAACTAATATTTAATCGGAAAAGTTATGCAGAATTATAAACTGAATTTTAAATACAGAGCTGCAATTAAAATAATGAGCATAATAACTTTTTTTATTTTAATACACATTTTTTTTCAAAAGTTGATCGGCTAGGTGCGATACAAATGTGATTTTAAAAATTATTTATTGTTGTTCTTTCAAGTGCCATATCTTCTATGGAGGTTGGTGATCATCAGGTATGTCATCTCCATCTTGTTTTATGCGGTCCTATACAGCGATGTAGCACTTTTCCCGAACCACTGATTCAGATTACGGAGCTAAAAAATACATTGACGCCGTTATTATCTCCTCTCTGGATTACGATTTGCAGGAGTCGATACTTTATTCTGGCATAACATGACCAAAAAAGTTCCGAAAGTATTTGTATTTGTATTGGTTTATTCTCGGAGTCGTCATTGATTAAAATTAAACAAATAATTGAAATATCTTTCATTTAGAATTTCGTCAGTTGTATAAAATTATTTATCGACGAGATACTTCTTCGTCTCTCTCTCAAAACTACCTTTTTTTAAAGACCGTATGTGAGGTGGCAGTTTATTATACAGCTTAATACTCTGCCCCACAAAGCTGTTTGCGACTTTTGCCAGTTTGCACTTTGCAGGTCTGATGTTGTTTGCACCTCGCGTATTATACCGATGATATTCTAAGTTAAGAGTGTTCTTCATATTTCGTCGAGCATAGGTAAGGCATTCCTGAATATAGACGCCAGCCAATGTGAGTAGGTATGCCCAATTTTTAAAAATATTCACGGCAGGAAACTCTTGGGCGCAAATTAATAATAATCCTAACCGCTCTCTTTTGCAGTACAAAAACTCTATATTGGTGGTGATGGTTAGAGTCAGTCGCCCTCCCCCAGAACATCACACCGTATGAAATAATACTATGAAAATACGCGAAGTACACACATCTCGCTGATTCCTGGCCGCAGACATCCTTAACTTTTTTGATGGCATAGATCGCTGAATTTAGTCTGTTACACAGTTGATTGATGTGTGGTGACCATTGTAGATTCCTATCAACAACCAGACCAAGGAATTTACAACTATCGACAGCATTTATTGTCGGATTACATAAGACATCAGTCACCGATGCTTCGTGTTCACGTCGTAGAGAGAAACGAAGAGCATTCGTTTTCGTCATATTTTAAACAAGGTTATTGCAGCTTCTTTGTCATTTCATCGTTTCTTTTCATCGTTTAGAGAACAATCTCATTCTGAACTCTGTCTCTACAAATTATTTTATGTTAATATGATGTCAATCGATACAAAACAATGTTTTTTTTAGAATTAGGTACGTAGTTATTTGTTTATTAATTTCATCTAAGAAAGCTATAGTTTTAAGAGGTTGTAGTAGGCTATATAGTATATTTTGAAAAAAAAATCCCTAATACCTTCAAATGAAGTCTTTGAAATAAGAACACGTATGTATATCTTTATTCTATTACATGAGTTTGAATTAGTTTCATACCTACTTTTCTTGTAAAATTAGTTCTAGTAAAATCCTTTTTTTATTTTTTTATTGTAAGTAACTAAAAAACTCCAAGGCCTATGAAGTAGATTTTTAATCAATCGTTAGAGAACATTAAAATCTACCGGCTGAGTTTTTTTATTATAATTATATATAACTATACTATAACTATATAACTATAATTATATATAACATAATTATTCTAACAATATGAAAAAAAAAATTATCATTTTTGCACGATAAAATGTTGTAAATCACATATCAGGTGATATACAATATTTTTTCGTGTTTCATACATTAGAAGGTGATTTAGTGTGTATTTTTGTGTAAATCCGTATACCCAGGGTATACAAGGTACAAGTATTTATTTTACATTTCATTACTTGTATAAAAGTTGAGCCAAAAATGCTTTTTTCGATTTAAATTAATTATACAGTAATTGATTACATAATTGAAAAGTCATAAAATAATAGGTAGGTACATCATAAAACAAAAATTGAAAAAGATAGATAAAAATAAAAATATACATATATACAGTTAAAGAGTATGTTTCAGGATAAGTAGGAGGAATCGTTAGTGATTGGGGGAAGGATTGTTGGATTGTGTATTAGGATTTAAGAACATCTTAATCTGTTTTATTTCGTAAAGGCGTCCAAATGAAGTATGTAGTTACGTACTAAAATATTGGTATAGCCAAGTAAATCAAAGAACCAAGAAGCGATAACTGTTGATTAGAATGTATCATATTAAATACACGTATAACTTTCGTACTGAAAATATTAAAAAATAAACTGTTTTTTTTGGCACCTACCGTAAATATTGAGACGTGCTGCATGAGTTCTGGATCCAGCTCGATTTCTTGCCGTACAAGAATACTCTCCTCCATCTTCTGTGAGTGCACTACTGATGTTCAAATGGCCTATGATATCTTCGTGATGTGTTTTGAATTCTCCGATAGATGTTCTGTTCCAAAATAAACAAAAAATAAATCAATGATATTCAGTTATATAATTTATAAGTTACATATTTTAAAAGATAATTTTTTTTTTATTTATACTATTTTAACAAATACTTGGATTAATACCTACAAAAACAATATTTCAAATTTAACTAAACAAATTAACATGATGCATATAAAACAATTAAGTTGAATCATATTTGATTGTTTTTAGTCTATTATTTTTTAAACTTGTTTCATATTACTTTTGTTTCACATACCGCACCGTAATAATACTTACACGAAAAACGCACCCCTCATACGCATGATGAACACTTATAATCACGAACATCTGGATGTCGCTATTTTTCTATTAGGACCTAACTCATTTTCTACTGCCATCAGTTCAAGTAATAATAAATGAATTTCACTGGATGATTGAAATATCAAGATTGAATGGAGTAAAATATGAGAGCTTGCAGGTACCTATACATTCTCTCTTTCACTTATATAGACACATTCACACACATATACACATCCTTACACTCATACGTACACACATACATACACTTATGCACTATCATTCAGATATAAATGTTTTTCATATGTAGCTTTAAGTATGTAAGCACAGCAGTCAAAATTTATTGTTAATAATGTGGAAATTTGCTATTGGTTTTAGTCTTATACTAATGCATCTAAATAAAAAATGTTATTATACTGTAAATTTCCCGAAAGTAAAATACAATAAAATAAAATAAATATTAGGTATTATATTTTATATTCAATTGGAAATGTACTAGAGCAAAAGCCAGAGTTTATTAGACTTAAGTCTTTGTATAAAGGCGTTTTTTTTCTATTTAGGGATACCACAGCAGGTAAAAACGATTGGATACTCTGAATCCCAAGCCTTCAAATTGTTATTTTAACACGTCATAGTATGAAGCGTTATAGAATAAAACATGATTTTTTTATATTTACTATGGAAGACTGTTAAAAATCACCTCTTCCAATTACAGACACTTTGGTAAGTGGAGACTCCCCGAAAGACACCTCAAAAGTTTAATAAATTGTTTTTTTAATTGTTTTGTGCAATACAAATTGCGGTTCACAGGTGTGATATCATTTCTGTAACTACATTAGGTACTATTATTCGGACCGGTCACCTTTGATTGAAATTCAGTAGCTGACAAATATTTTTCTTTGGAGGTATACCATAATGCAGGGCCGGAAAACGTGTTTTTGCGCCCGTACCAATATATTTGAAACCACCCCCCCCCCCCCCCCCTCCACATTTTTTTATTTTTTTTTCACCAGACAGAAGAGAGAGAGAAAGCAACAATAATATATGAATGATTGAAAGATATAGGTTAGGGTTTGTTCCAAAATCACCCTAAACCATAGATAGATTTTTTTTTCGAAATCTACCTAAACAGTGTCGGCGACTGACACCAAGAAAATAGTTGATATCAGGTTCTGCATATTGTAAACGACTTATGTAAGTTCCATCAACAAGCAAAAAGAGTAAGAGTATAACATATCATTAAAATCACTATGGTGTGTAGTATCTGGAAATTCCTTCAAATTTCCTGTTACCATCTCATATGGAGTTACACACCATGAGCCTCTTTCTGGGTACGCAAAGAGAACTGAGCGCCATACGTGCGGATTTTTGATTTATATATTTGACATTTTAGGACTTTAAGCGCCCTTTTGAAGACTACACTGAAAAAAAAAGTAATGTTAAAATTAACCGAACTATAGTGACTACAAAACAATTCTTTTTTAACAGATTTTTAATAATCTCAATAGAGACGAAGTTGGAATATTTATTGTAGGAGAACCGGGAAATCAAGGCACCTACAGGGCTTACGACCTGTCATCGGCTGGTTTACGTGATCACTTTATGCGCTTGCGCAACGTTCACCAATTATGCCTTTTAATTGATAGGGACCTCATTAAAAGGCATAATTGGTGAACGTTGCGCAAGCGCATAAAGTGATCACGTAAACCAGCCGATGACAGGTCGTAAGCCCTGTAGGTGCCTTGATTTCCCGGTTCTCCTACAATAAATATTCCAACTTCGTCTCTATTGAGATTATTAAAAATCTGTTAAAAAATATCTTTGACTCCCGACAGGGAAAAAAATCCAATGTTTGCGCATATGCAATAATAAAAATATTCGATTACAAAACAATTCGTTTGATGCTACTAAATATTTTGTGTGTTATAAATAATACAGTCATAAACAGATTAATTTTTCTAACTAATAATAAAGTTTTGACTAAAAACGCAATTAGCCAGTGCGGTGGTCACAATTATTTTTTTCAGTGTATCGCCCTGACTTCTTGTTCGTGATTGTTCTATTATTTGTCCGGCCCTGCTATTATGTTAATACTCTTATGAGCGTATGATCAAGAAATAAATGTGAGCTGTAAAAACGAGGCAGGTCGAGGTCGGATTCAAAGCTCGGGTTCACTATAGATTGTCATTCCATCGTTGCTCTAACACACAAGTAACTATCTGACTATTTAAATTAACTAAATTTAATTTAACGCAATCTTTGTTTTTCATGGGGCATTGCGGACTTCTTGATATCATTGATAAAAAAAAAATTACATAAATTTTTCACACATTTTGAAATTTTACTATGGCTACTGGGATCATAAGATTTGTTTTTACTTCACATATTCCATTCACATAGGACATCAACAACCATGATGAAAAACTTTACAACTTCTATCTCAAAGATCCAAGAGTACAGAAGCAGATCATTTTCTATCAATCTGCTTCTTCTAACGAGTAAAGAGGTTTCTGAAAATTTTCTCATCATGCGATATGTTTCGCTCAATATCCAGCATTTTTCTATTATAAAGCCTTGGTGCCAAAAAACTATAGTGACGCTGCGCATTATCGTTCTTGTCTGTGGCGGTCTTAGCTAGTCACATTTTTTTATTTTTTTTTATTTCACCCTTTTACATTAAAATCATTTTTATGTATTGTAGGTAATAAGCATATTAATTTATTTATATTTGCGTATTTGACAGTCACTGTACATGGATACGAATTGGTGTGGCTTAGTCTGGTTTATTTTGTTTTTCTTATCTTTATTTTATATCAAGCGAAAATCAAGCGAGTATTCACATACAATAATGTGTCTAAATATCAAGCCGATAAATCGGCTACTCCTCATGTTTTGCAAGCATAAACACACGCAGTATGCTAACTGAATTTTTGTACGTATAGATCTCGCATGTTTTTGTATTTCTGTATATTGCAAGAGAATACATATCATAAAGAAATTTCCATTTTATAATGTATATTGAGAGGATTTCGCAGTCTCCTACCGCACTCCATAGGAATATTTTATGAACTGTATAGTTTTTTTCCTTCCCGAAGTGGCTGCTCGTCGGACAAAACAATAACTACGATCAAGCATATTTCAAACCTCTACCACTAAGAGTCTAACCACAAACGTGAAGGCCCGTCAATCGTGGTAAGGGTTTCCCTCCCAACAGTGCCACGGTAACACGTGACTCAACAGGGAACCTTCACCACGCCTGTATTACTTTCAATTCTTCGATTTCCACGCCAAGCGCAGCGACGGCTACACCTGTCTCATCAGCATGGCGGACTACCGCCTTGTGGGTCGTGCCCACCAGTCATGCCGGGGAGCTCTTCCATCCCTTAGTACAACAAGTTTATAATGTACAGCAAATATCTTACCGTGGAGTGATGGGAACCGGGAAACCATCGAGAGTCCATGATATGGTGGGCGGAGGGTTTCCGCTAGCAGAGCACTTGAGAGAGACGGCTGGTCCTGGTTGAATGGTTTGTTCGATGAAAGAATAAACAAACATCGGAGATGAATCTGAGAAAAATAAAAGCATAACATGAGTGAGAAAAGATCAAAATAAATATGTACATACCACCTCAGTACAACGCATTAGAAATTCACGGCTTGAGGGATTGAGATGTTAGAGCTTCGTGCTTGTGGTAAAAATCAAACTATGTTAAGTTCTATGAGATTTGTTCTCGTTTTTATCGTTTTGTCCTGTGTTGGCTCTATCCAATTCTCTTAATGAATTGGTATTCTGTGTTTCAAACAATCTTAATATTGAGCATCATTCTGATGGAACACTATTCTGACATATGTAGTTCTTGAATATAAGCCAAGACAGTCTATTCGATCAGGGGGGCGAGTCTGGTTCAACCGACGAAATTAAAACCCTCACGATTACCCATATCATGGATATAATTATTATATGGAGTTAAATAATATCTTTAGATATCATAGAACTCCATACAATTATTATATCCATGATATGGGTAATCACTGGTCATCTTAACTATTGCAGTTCATTTAGGAGAGGCGTTATGCGTCATATTTTATCAGCCCCAACGATAAGTCTCGCAGGTGATGTTATGACGTGTAACGCTGCATGGCTTTGATGGAAGAAATTGCTGTAGGTACGCAAGATTTTTTTTTTTTGATTACGCGCTGAATGGAACCATCTTGCATTATCGTTAGTCGATCTTTGTGGCTCAATTAGTTAGATATCTGACTGTAAAGCCAAATGTCACTAAATTAGACTAAATGCCTAACGGAAATTTTTACTCCTCACTAACCCAAGGAGATATAGTGGAGAATTATGAATTCGTAATATTTCAGACTATTTTTTTTATTTAAATTTATTTCTCATGCAAATATTGATTCTCTGGGCTGGAAACACTGGTTAGTTGGAAGAAATTGCCATACGGAAATAAACTCGCCACTTGTGCAGGGTGCAAGAAGCATTATTATTACTATTTTTTATTGCAGATTATCAACTTGTATCATGCTGAGATTCTATTCCGAAAGATTCATCATAATGTCGGTATATGTGTGTGTGCGTGCTTACGTGCGAGCGTGCGTTCGTGCATGAGTGTTTACTATGTGCTAAGTACGGCGTGTTTATTATACTTAATTCGATTATTTTTCAAATTTTGCAAATTCTAGTATCTAATACTGGCTTAGATCCCATTATGAAGAACATGAGCTCAGTACTTTTCAATTTTTTAACTGTCAAATGTTACAAAGTGGCCCCAAGCTCAAAATACTCGAATTTTGTTTTAGTTTCAAATTGGTAATAAGGCACATCACCTTCATAATATGGCATTGAAGAATTATCAAGATAAAATATTTAAATCAAAAATAATTTAACATCATAATGCTGAATATTTTCCACATTAAATTTGAATACTTCGTGGAGTGAATTGTACGTGAATTGGCCACAACCCACTCGTTTTATTGGGTGATTTTTAAATTATTAACAACATTTAATTATTTTACATAGTACCAGCTATTTGAACGGGAAGCGATAAAAGATCATTCAATAGATGATTAAAATCATATACATTGAATACTAAATTATGATACCTATGCCTTAATACGACAGTAAATACTTATTAATTAGTCAAAGATCTAGTAGCAACATAGCAACGATGGCTTCCTGCATTTGCATCAAGTCAGTGATATTAGACTCATTTAAAGTCTACTTACGTAGGTTATTGGCTTTGATACTTGCGAGAATTCACTAAATATAATATGATGCTACATAACTCACCCTATACGAATGAACGTTGCTTTATGTAGACCTGAGATACAAAGTTAGCGATAGTTTTCAGTTTTATTAGAGCAAAAATAAATTTATAATAAAAATATTAATGCAGTGCAGGTCAATTTATTAAAATTGTATCAATTTCGACAATTTATTAAATAAAAACGTCAACATTATTTTTCTCTCCTCAAAATGATGGTTTCGTTATATTATGTTATAAATAATTTCCGATCGCCAACCATTTTAGGTAAGCCATTAGGCTTTTGCGCGGGCGTCCTGGGTTCGATCCCCAGCAGAGGAGTAAAAAAATAATTTCCCACCCAAATATTGCTTCTCTGGGCTGGAAACACTGTCTAGTTGGAAGAAATAGCCATACGGTAATAAACTTGCTACTTGCGCAGTGTGCAAGTCAGTTTTCATTATTATTATTGTTATAAACGCAATTGAGACGTACCTACGTAAACAAAGAGAATATTTGATTATCCAACTGTCGATTTGTTCAAGAGAATTTATTCCTCTTCAGACAGATCGACAATGTTTCAAGACAAAATACGCGACATTTTGTATGTCCAGGTCCACATATTTCATTGTTTTTCCAACTTTGAAGTCAAAAAAGCCTGTTACATATAAAAAAAGACGAACCTCCATACTATCCTATCTTGACATACATGTTTTGTATAAAAAACAAAATATCTTAAAAAAAAATTGGATTTAAGGATTTATAATTTGATACATATTCTTCGAATATATCAACATACTATCGTTATCTTCAGATGGATCTCATGTGTTATATGTTTATATTTTGTTATATAACTAAAATAATCATATCCGTAAACTTGGAAAATAATTCATAAATTGACCAATACCCACTGCTTTTAATATCGAAATCCAATCTTATTTGAATATCGTTTAAAATATCGATAAACTGGACGGAAACATAAAAATATTATATAATGCACATAGCAAAACTATGGAATTTTATGCTAGGGTATGCAAGACCCTTTTATGTTTCTGTGGGGCCTCAAAGGACCACAGCCAGCGACTGCGCAGCTGTTGTGAGCATCGCATTTGCGCAGGCGCAGATCACCCGTGCGAGCTGCCGACCTGTGCCAACAGGCAAAATCATTCGTGTTGGAACTCCCTTTACGCCGAGTCGTTTTGTACGGACCACGCTGCAGTACTTCGTTCCGACGACAATCGATCTATATATAACCGATTCAAAGTAATATTTTAATTTGTAATTGTTTTGGGAAATAAAAACTGTAAGTTCACTCATTTCTTTCATTTTATATTTAAGTTCCTTACATAATATCTATTCTGAATTGGTGCATTTAAGTAGAACATAAAACGTGGATTGGGTTTATACGGGTTCGATGCCGTATGTATAAACCCATAATTAATACCCACATATTCAATTTGAAACATGTCATTGATATCATCTATATTCAGTTGCATAAGTTGTCCGAATTTTTAAAAGTATATTTACAGATCCAAGTAATTTTTGCGAAACGTAATCGTGGTCATAATAAATTTACATTTTCCAAAAGAGACGATAGTCAATATTTGTCTAAAATAACCTTGGTCATATTGCGTCTCGTTAATCTAAAGATTTCCTTTCTATTATAATATGAGTTATTATATTTTTATTATTGAAAGTACAGCTCAAAGTGTACGTGCGTGTAATTATTCATTTACTTTGCAATACGTTTCGGATAAGTAACAGTTAGATGTGACCAATTTTAAATAAACACACACCCAATAACATGATGCCACATTCTGAAGACTAACGATATTTATCGTCTCACAGATCCAGAATGAATACACAATTATAAACTGTCTCCATCGGGTGTCGAACTCTTTATCTTTCTCACGGGGTCAGATATCTATTATACTGCGCCGTTAACGCCGGCGTCAAAGCACGAGTTCATCTATTTTTGAAGGAAGTTATATTGTAAAGTGTTTTGTGGCAGAATACCTACATCAAATATATGGTATTTCTGTCACAAGTAAAAATCAATCAAAACAATTAGAAAGGGTAATGACTTCAAAGATGACACTTTCACTTTTGTATGCAACAATAATGAAGTCTTCATACTGACATACCCCTAAAGGCTGTTTACCAGGCGACAGTACAACGACCCCTAATTATCAAAACAATAGGGTATATAAACAAAACAACAGATGACACATTATCTCTTTACCTGTCAAACTTCTTAGTGAAAACATCGACCTGCTAAAGTACTACTCGCGTGTGAAATTGTTATTATTATTAATTTATAAAAACTCTGTGTTTGTGCTAATATACAAATTTGTAAGTTGTCATTTCAGTTTGTTATTTCTTATGTATTCTCTATCTTTACCCTGTCTAAAGTTTTAATTTCTTTTTTAATGTATTTTCTTGTGTAATATGTTTTTTGTTGGTAATAAATAAATAAACTGATAGGAAAACTAAAAGGATAAGGATAGGAAAAAAAATATTTACAACGTGATGATGAATTCTGAACACTTACCACCAAGCATGAGTTGGCCAGATGCTGAGGAAGTGTCTCCGGAAGAAGATTGTATCAAGCATTGATATATTCCTCGATCTTCACGTCCTACAGCTTGGACGAGAAGAATGTCAGCACGGATGTTGCTTGATGGAATGGGGCGACCATTCTAAGGAAAAAGAACAATAAAAAAATGTTTGAATATGTCTATAATACTATAATAGTCGCTATGGTGTGTATAAAATAAATTCTTATAGTATTATTTCGTTTTCATTACAATGCCCCCGACGAATCTACTTGAATATGACGTTTTGGTTTGGGTAAATAATGTATTTTTTATTACCTATTGAAACAAATGTCTAATATTCTAATTATGTTAGTACCTACTGCATCGGGTTTTGACTAATTTACCATTTTCAATGTTTCTAAGGCTGTGTTTCTCTAATAAAGATTAAAGTTAAAGTATAGTTAAAATACTTTGTTTTCATAAAATTATTCAAAAGTTTTGGTTGTTTCATTGAAATCTAATGGCGTCAAACAACGCATTTTTGAATAATTTCACAAAATCAATGCATTTTAACCATACTTTTGTTGAAACAACCCAGCCTAATAAATTTAAATCTTGTAATACGACAATTTTTTTTATCTCTCGATAAACCAATATAAAACTCGTACTTGATTTTGTAAATACATAATTTTGACGTTATCAGTAGAAAGTTTTCGAGCTTCAATAATTCATCTTTAAAAACCACATACCTACTGTTAATATATGTATTAAAGTAATACCTATAATTTAGTTATTAAGTACCGAATGTATTCAGGAGCTCTTAAAATATAGAAGCTATAGAAAGTGTTCTTGTTTTTTTTTATTTGTTTATTATTTTATTTCAGAAAAATACAGCTTTGTAAATTGTGTGGTTTTACATATTGTGCTATTAAAATATGTACAAGTCATAAAAAAATAATGCATTTTATATCAAACTAGTAAAACCCGGCAGACGTTGTCCTGCCTGTTTAATTATTTACCTCCAAATATATAAAAATGGTTATTCGGTATGTTTCCTTTTTATCACTTAACATTCTTAGATTCGCTAATTACAATTCCGTATTTTTTTCCCTTCCATCCCTATAGTCCCTTCCGTCCCTATTCATTCATTCATTTAAATTTTATTTAATTATTCAAACAAATATAGGTACTTGAACCTTTAGAATTATTCCAGTTTTATATAATATACCATTTTATGTATGGGTATATAGGATTTTTGCAGTACAAACCCACTAAGTATCAATTCAATAGCAACTTTTTTTTCAATTTTTTTGTGAGATATCGAATAAATAAATAAATAAATTATAATAAATAAACCTTCTCCGGAATGAGCAGAACAATTTCCCAAAGTTTCATAGCAATTGGATGGTTGGTTTGGGAGTTCATCGGACATATACAAATATACGTACATCCATTTTTATATATATATATATATATATATATATATATATATATATATATATATATATATATATATATATATATATATATATATATATATATATATATATATATATATATATATATATATATATATATATATATATATATATATATATATATATATATATATATATATATATATATATATATATATATATATATATATATATATATATATATATATATATATATATATATATATAGATTGTTGTTTAAAATTAATTGAAGAGTAGGTACTTGATTGAATTTCATAAAAATATCCACACTATTTTTTGAAAAACTTTTAACATCTCGATAGAGACGAAGTTGGAATATTATAGGAAAACCAGGAACTGCACACGTAAACCAGCCGATCACAGGTCGTAAGCCCTGTATGTGCCTTGAGTTCCTGGTTCTTCTATAAAAATTTTAACTTTGTCTCTATTGAGATGTTAAAAATTTGTCAAAAAAATATCATTGAATCCCTACGGGAAAAAATCCTATGTTTGCGTATATGCAACTTTAAAAATATTCGATTAACCCATGCTATTTAATTTTAATTGAAAAACAACAAATAAATAATGCCGTTTTAACTATTCAATTTCATTTCGTGTGTTGAGAAGGTACCTGCGACTCATTTCGTGCAATTTATTTTTACAAAATACATATATAAATAAAATTAAGGAGTAGGAAAAATGATAATATAAGTGAGTTGTTGATACTAGATGTGACTCTGTCAATCGTTTTATATTATTATTTGTCGTCGTTGATTGCAAAAGTTGTCAGGGTTGCTTCATAATCAAAATTAAATTGGAAAAGTTTGAACGCCCCAAATGGGGTGAACGCGGTTCCTGAAATAATGAACATTTTTAAAGGAAATCTGTCTTTACTTTGGATAACTGTTTTATTTTCCAGGCCGAACAATGATAATTATTAAATTGATCCGATAATAGCTCGTAACTCGACCCTAAAATGATTTTTCTTTCAGATCGATCACATCAACTCTAACTTATCTTCTATACAGTGTATTTTTAAATATTTAATTTCGTTGAATGATCCTGGTTTGAGAGAGATTAAGTATTTTATAGAATAGTTTTAATAGCATGTATTTTATTTCACTAACCTACTGCATAAAAGGAGGAGGTTATCAATACGACGTGTTTTTTTTAATTAAGTATGTCTCTTATATTTAGATATTAATTAAATCATTACTAACGTTTGCAGTGTGGTCAACAAAACTATTTCTAGTTGTTTTGTGTGAATATATTTTTTTAATTATATACTTTTAATAAATCATTATGAATACGTAGCTACATCGTGTTTTTATTTTCATTTCAATATCAAACTCGTGTTTGATTTCATATGTTATATTGTTGAACTAAGCCGTGAAGATAATTAATAAAAATATCCTGACGTTAGTTTATTTTCAAAGTATGAAGTTTTGTGTAAAACAAAGCTCCAAATACTCCTGTGGGTATGTTGGCAGAAAATGAACATATTTATGTCCCACAGATTCTTGGGGACACTACGGATTTCCTCATGGATATCTCCAAAGTTCTGTTGTCTCAGCATCAATAATAGACAAAACGAAAAATAAATTTAATTTAATTTACTAACTTTTTGCCGCAATGTTTCCTCCTTCTTCGATTTTCCTTAACATTTCTTGACATAGATTTGATTGTCACGTACGTATTTTACAATCTTCTATAATTAGCAATATTTTCGAAACTCTTTATTGCAGTTCGTGGTCAGTGGGTTACATTAAAGATTCATAGGTTATGATTATTTAGTCATATAAAATTTTGATACAATTCTGCTATAAATTTAATATTGCATGGGAATGCTTAAATATCGAGTTAATTTATACAGTACATGGAAATATTTGTTATAATTTTGATTTATGTAGTTAGTTACCCATCCAATTTGGGGCGAAATGTTATAAAAACCCACATACGTAGATAATTTTATCATAGGTATATTTCGATTTAAATCGAATTAATTACAAAATGTAATACTCAAATATAGGTATGTTTATCTGTATGTTGGTATTAATTTCCTTGGGGATAACCCGCGTCAGATTCTGATCCTTGGGAGGATCCGTCGTAAACCAACGTTTCGCCTGTTTTGCAACAGGTATCTTCAGGGCCTTGTTAATGTTCGAATCGTAAGCCTAACGCCAAGAACAAATTGCGATACATTGCAGGCAAAACGTCGGTCGACAGTTATCTATTAGTTGCCTGAGAAGTAATGCAAAATAAAATAAAATAATGTAATATATATTATTAAGTTTAATGTTATTTCGTTTACAGAGTGGAAGTTCATAATAAAATTATTACGAATGTAAAACACAGTTTTAATCCACAAATTGAGTAAAAATTAGCCTGAGCGCTTTCGATGGTTACACCATCATCCTCGGAGGCGACAATCAAAACTCCCAGTTTTGACAATCAGTTTTGATTGTCGCCTCCGAGGATGATGGTGTAACCATCGAAAGCGCTCAGGCTAATTTTAACGCAATTTGTAGATTAAAACTGTGTTTTACATTCGTAATATTTTTTTAATATATTATGTGTGTGTGTGTGAGAGAGAGGGTGTGTGTGTGTGTGTGTTTGTGTGTTTGCAAACAATGTAAGCGAACTGTAAAGCGAGCGTTACCCTGTCATAAGTGATGCCAACCTGTATACTTTTTTACTTTTTTTTTGTTGTTTTATCATGTTCCCGCCACTTGTCGCCCATAGAATACACTAACTATAGGTACACTGTTGTCGCCTTTATCTATGGACATGCCAGTGATATAGTGACAATTGTTGTGTTTTTGTATTTTTGTATTATTGCTGATGGTAACCTGCAACTTGAAATTTATTATGAATTTTATGAGTTATTTTATGTGTTATTTTTAAGGTACATTTGTGATGTGAAAATCTAATTAATAAATGTCATTTTGATACTCGCTCCGACACGGGTATGTTCCCAGTGAAGCGGGTGTCGGTCGCACATAAAAAATAAAAAAAAAGTGTAAAGAATTAAAAAAAAAAATGGTACAATTCTAGCCAAAACATCAGGTGGGTACCTAATTTATACTAGACTTAGACAATTAGCAAATTGATTCGAGTGTACATTAATAAGTGGCTTAATTTACCTATACTATACCATGATTCTCTATTATCTTCAACTGCAAAATAGTATTCTAATATTATGATGTTCCAGTCAGTTAGACTACCTCATTTAAGGATAATATATCAATTAGCAATAATTATCAATTCAATGCTTACTATCACTTCAAATGTGTGAGGTCTACCCCACTCCTGTGGCTTCCAGTACTTTCAAACATAGGCCCCCCCGAACTGCGCAGAAAGCAGGCCTCAGCCAGAGAACTTGTAAAGATCAGCAGAAACCCCGAAATCCCAGCTTTCCAGGATATCTTCCAGCCTCCAAGACAGCGTTTGCGGTCCAGAAAACCTATCTGGTCAGAAGACCTGACAAACTTCGATCTGCCTAGTGCATGGAGAGAGAGGTGGAAAGATGCAGATCCAATAAAAAATAAGGATATCATTCAAGATCCCACCTTGAAGGTCCCGGGATTTAACCTTTCCCGTAAAGTCTGGGTCCAGCAAAACAGAATCCGCACAGGACAGGGGCGCTGCAATCACCTCATGTGGAAATGGGGCAAAAGAGATTCTCCGGAGTGTGACTGTGGAGCAACTAACCAGACTGTCCAACATCTGGTAGAGGAGTGCCTGACGAGGAGATATCCGGGGGGATGGATGGATATCCATGATGCAACCCCGGAGGCCGTAAACTGGCTGACTGGATGGGAGCCGGGGCTTTGAATAGCCGAAGTATGACGCAGCCGATGGCGTAGAGATGCCAATGCCAAACAAAAAGTAAAAGTAAAGTAAGTATCACTTCAAATACATTAGCTGTAGTGAGGTATTAAAATTCAGTGCTGGAGGCGAACGTATTGAATATTCTGGACACCGCGTATGAATAACCAATTAAATTAATTAATTTACGAGAATTTGAAAATTGAACATTAACAAATTACTATCAACTGTGAAATCCGTGGGGATTTTACGAGTTGGGATGTCAAACGACACGAAATCAAAGGTTCTTTTAATTTGTTAAATAAATTAGGTATATTATAATTCGTAACGGAATACAAAAAATAAATAAAAAAAGTTCTGTTGTGCAAAAACGATATTTTAGTAATAATTGTATATCATTAATATTTATTACTTGATGTTACCTTTCTTATTGAAAATATGTATAAAAAGGTAAGTCTGGCACCTGGGAGTGGTTGCGTTTACAATTGTGCATCCTCTTCATAGGTAGAAATTGTAGATTTTTACATCCGTTTGTGAAATATTTATTACTGTTACTGGAATATGTAAAAAAAAAAAAAAAACTATTTTTTTTTCAGAAACCTTTCACGGGTGTGCGCTGAACAAATCAATAAGTTTCAATGTAATCAGATGGATGGTACAAGAGCACAAAAAGATTTAAAATGATACAAATAATACTAAAATCTGTTATTTTCACCTATAGAAAGGGGAAGCGCATTGGAAAACGCAACCATTCCCAGATGTCAGACTTACCTTTTCATACCTATATTAAATGAGGAAGGAAATATCAATAAACCAGCTATTACATAAAATATGGTTGACTTGCAATCGAATTATTCGCCAGTATAATCGTCATAGTCAATAAATGATTTTTTTTCTCATAAGTCCATCATCAGAAATCGATAAAATTCATATGTGTGATCATCTCTGAAGCACTTTCTTCCTTACAAAAAAGAAATAATTAAAATCGGACAATGTTGTTAAGAGTTCTTATCGCTTATGTGCAAATTGCAATGTATGATGATTTTCTCATAGATCCCATGACCATCTCTTCTTCATCTTCTGGGTCACAATCCTAGGATTGGTCTGCACCAAACACTCGATCTTTCCACTTATCAATATCGTCCGCCAGTCTCTTCATCTCTTTGTAACTGCAACAGCGCACGTAACCGATAATCTGGTCTATATAGTTGTTTCTGGGGCGGCCTCTACAGTTACCCCCATCAATCATTCCTTCGACAATGGTAAAAAGCAGGCCTGGGTGCCGGATGTTGTGGCCTATCCAAGTTGTTCTCTGTTGGGCAAATCTTTTCATAAGTTGCCTTGTCTCTCCAACCATGACCATATCTTGATAAAATTCTAATGGGACTAATCGGAATATATCCCCTTTAAAATAAAACGAGTGGGTTTTGGCCAACACTTAACTCTCCACACCGTAGTAAGTGTTCATTTTTTCTTTTTGAAAGGTTGAAAATCTCTAAATGCATTTTTATGAAGTATATTTCTATTAGATTTATTAGACAAACATAAGATTCCCAGAGGACAAAAGTTTTCACAATACACAATAAATACATCATACACACAAAAACATTGTCACGAAACTCATAGTATGCACTTTCTATATGATACCTGTTGAGAAACCTTAAGTCAAATTGCATTACTAGCAAGATGAGCATGTGTGAGACAGTGTATCAATGTTGATGAGGCGATGTATGTGTCAAGATAGAAGAATGTGGTGTTCGGTTCTCACTGCATACCTCTTGAGAATTGAAGAGCAAAAATACACAATGTATATAGAGACATATACAATATCAATATGAAGTGAATCACTAAATTTACCCATACAGAAGCTATTTTATTTCTGTTATTTACATTTTTCATACAAATATGAAATTTATTTCACATTGATATGGAAGACCATAGATTTATATCTTAAAATTTTGACAATCCTTGAATGCTTTTTTTATGTATTTATTTTTAAGGTAGGTATCAAAATTTTAAACAGTATAAAAATACCTAAAATTAAAAGTTGTCAATGGAAAACTAATAAGCCCTAGGACTATGCACTTTACACATATGATGTAAATATGAAGTCGATCGGACTTTAGTTAGGGCTGTAGAGAGGACACAAAATGGATAATCCGTACGCCGTACATCGCGATCGTACGCCGTATGCCATACATACAAATACATCACGACGAAACTCATTGTGTGCACTCTCTACATGATACCCGTTAAGAAATTGATTACGCTTAAAAATTGTGAAATCACGACTCTCCACTATTCTATAGTGTGGAGAGTAAAAAGAATAGGTAAAAATTTATCGCAGAACATACATTAAAAAACAACCTCCGTATTTGGAAATCGGTTAATTATTTAGTAATTATCAATTTACTTATAATGTTTCGAACCATTATACATTATTGATAAATTATATTTCTACGAAAATAAGAGAGTAAAATATATATTACAACTTAATTAATCGAACGCAACAGGTAATGGATGTACAACTTAATAACAACCATGAAATAACCGAGGTGGACTTAATTTATGAGTGTACCAGATGTTTCTTTTTATTAATAAGAATTTTTAAGAGATTTTGCACGTCCAAAGTTTATTAATAAATTTCATATTAATAAACGAATACCAACCAAAATAATTTTTATTTACTAAAATATGTATTATGATAAAACAATAGTGCATTTTTAAGCCAGATACAACACTGTTCTAAAATCGTTTAGCCGTAATTTAGAAATTCAAAAATCTGTCATTATCAATCATTAAATATTTATTGTAGTATCGATACCCACTCAGAGCCTTATCCTTTGAAATGTTAATTATCTGGGTGGGTGTATTATTGAAGCTCAATATTGAAGCTAGATCGATGTATTTTATTTTAATGTTAAAAATAATTTACATATTGAACTGCTAACTATTTTGAAGAAGTGTTGAATATACTTACTTTGTACCAATAGAATGTATAAGAGTTATTATTAAACGACTTGTTGTTGACCAGACAGGAGAATTCTGCTGAAGATCCAATAGCCACTGTGAGGGTTGAAGGATGAACTTGCACGGTGATTGGTGTAGAGACAAAGAGTCTGAAAGCAAATGAAATAGAGAGATTCTCTTATAGTCAAAGTGTCAGCTAATGACCAATACTCAATATAGTAAAATACACATACTGTAACATAAATCTATATCGTCGTATTAACCAGAAATATTAATTATTTATTTGTTCACTTATTTATATTTTTGTACATAACATTAAAAAATATAATGCACACTGGCGGTCTTGTTGCCTTTAGGCAATTTCTTCCAACCAACAAGATGACGAAGTATGTCAAAATTATAAATGTAAATCAAAAAAAGAATGAAAGTGAAAATAAAAACAAAAAAAATATTATTACACTATGATAAATATTAAAAATAAAAACAAAAGGGTGGGTTGTGGCCAACGCTTAACTCTTAACTAACAAGTCACTATATAGTATATGGTTTGTATAGAAAATTACATGGTTTACAGTATATGGTTTGTATAGAAAATTTGCAGCAATTGTTTGAAATGAGTGTTTGTTTAATTATTTTTTATTTATATATTTTATTATGAAAAATTGATATTTCTACAATGCCATTTTTAAGTGATGTGCCTTTTTACCAATTTACAAATAAAATTTTCAAATTATAAGTTGCCTGAGCTAGGGGTCACTTTGAAATATTTGACAGTAAAAAAATGAGAATTTTTAGATATCCATCAAAATCTAATGGGGTGTAAGTGAGTATTAGAAATTTGCAAAATTTGAATAAAATCAAATGAGCACTTTAGTCTATAATCGATAAAGTAAAATGAACACGCCGTTAATAGCACACATTACACAGCACATAGCACACACAGATATATTATGATGAAACTTTCAAAATAAAATCACATCATGATACTAGTTGATGATCTGCAATAAAAACAAATAGCCTTAAAAATTGCGAAATCATAACTCCCCACTATATCCTGGTTAGTGAGAAGTTAAGAAAGGATTGGTAAAAAACAAGGATAAGAAATAGGGATTTGGTATTCAGGGATAAATATTACTTCTTAAGTTTTTTTTCTTCTTGATAATACAAAGTGAATTAGACGACGCAATATCCGGACTTAGATATTCCATAGTCTTGCTGATTATTATTTGATGGAGTGTGTCGTACGTTCAGCAGATCGGAGTGAAAGTCCGCCATTCGATAAATACATATGTAAAGCCATGAAAGGATTAATATTATAATTAAAAATCAACCAAAGTTTAGCGAAAATTTATTTGATTATTATATTTTTTTATAATTTACAACCTTTATGACTTTATAACTATTATAATAAAACTTATCTAATATTTTCGATTGTTAAAAAAATATGTATAAATCGTAAAATATTATTGTTGCATCTAACCGAATAAAATTCTAATTTTAATGACGCTCAGCCGGAAGCGCACAGCATTGTTTACTTTGTATGTAAAACAAAATTGTATAATTTTAACAAAATACCAAATGAATCAAGCTGAAAACAGTTTTACTGTCGTCGGGAATACACAAAATTTTAGTTCAGACACGCGTACTAGGAGTTAAAGAAAGGGTGTAATAAATACCTATATGAAGTTTTAGTTAGATACATTGTGAATTAAAAATGCCCTTCTCAAGGAAAAATGATCCTCCTATTAAAACGTTTAACTTTTTGTAGAAAATTACATATTTCTTAGCCTTTATCAGTATAATAACCTAGGTACATTATGTTGCTCTACGATCGAAACGCTGCCCTGTCACAATTTTAATTAACTATTACTATACAATAATTACATCGCTGCTGAGCTTTCAAACTGTCTTTCTGATCCTGTCAGTATATGCATTATGTTCATATCAAGTAACATACAAAACCACATCAATCGAAATAACAGTAGATGCAACCTAACCAGACCTAGCCAATGTAGATTGGTTTAAGTAAATTGTTAACAGAAATGGCATCATCAGGAATAGAAGATTGGTCGATCCGATGGAAAACCTCAAAGTTCACCTCTGCTTTGATACCATGTAATGTAAATTCTGACTTCAAAGGCATCCAATCAAATGCAACGTCGGCTGTCATTATTAAATCCGATTCAGACATTAGTATTTGAATCGATTATCTAAATTAAATCTACGAATACTGATTGGCAGTATTAACTATTATTCATTACGAATATTTTATTTATTTATTTATTTATTTAACATAATAATTTTACAATAACAAATCAAGATAAAATTCACAGGTAATAATATTTTTACAAATTTTTCTTCGCAGTGCCTCATCAAAAAGATTGCAATCTTGTGCTTGATGAGGGAAATCACTTAGAAGAAAAAAATAACATCAATACAAGCAATTAAATTAAGTCAACTTAGAGTAATTAAATCAAATCAACATGAATAAAAAATCAAATAAACAATAAAAAAGTTTGAAAATAAAATGAAAAAGAGAAATATACAAATGAGAAAACATATATAAATACATATTAAAATAAAACAAAAGGAAATACATGAAAATAATTGAAAATGAGCAATATAGCCGATTCAAACATACCGAAATACATATTTAAAATAAAAAAAAAGAAAATGAAAAAAGAAAATACTGACATTTGAAACAAATCAAACAACAAAATCGAAAACTATTATTTTAGAAGTTAGAAGTGCAATTTTAATTTTTGTTTAAATTTTTTAAATTCTTTTATCTGCTTTAATTCATTTGGGAGGCAATTGAATTAAAGCAGATAAAATATATGATATAAACATTTTGTTAAAAAAAATTGATTTTAGATAAAATTACATTAAGTTTGTTTTTTATTTAGTGTCTTGGAGTGGTGTCAGAGACAGCAAAAAAACTAGACATCCTCAGACACAGTAGTCAGATTGCATCAAAGGAGTGGCAGGGAGTGATATGAAGCGATGAGGTCAAAAAATGAGGATTAGAACAAGAGGAAGAACGTTTATATATCTCTCTCTCTTAGATGTGTTCTTCGTCTTAAATTATTCCTGATTATTGGACCGCACAATTTCTCACTGGATACTGCAGCTTCTATAGGGATTTATTTTGATTTCACTTAGCCGATTAGTTTTCTTGTTCTTTGGTAGAATATTCTATGGAAATGTACTATGTTCTCCGTAACGATAGTCTGTTGAGCTCTTAGGGTCGTATTACAAGAGTTATAAGAGAAAATGTAAGAAAAAGATAAGGTCCCGTACTTCGAGAATATTGCTTACGTGACCTCAACTCTTTCTTAACAGTATTCTTACATAACTTCCGTAATACGACCCTTAATTTAATTTTTTATTTTTTTAAATTTATTCAATTTAGGGGGAAAAATACAGCAATTTATAATCCATAAATAAAAACAATTACAAATATCAGTAATTTGCCAAAATAGTTTCCACAATATGCGTAATAAAAAAAAGACAAAAGTTACCTTAAAAACATATACAGTGGAGTGAGTTAAAAACTAAATTAAAATTAAAGTATACAGCTTCAAAACAAGTAACAAAGAATATAAAAAAGATAAGAAATTCAAAATTAGGGATATAGATAATGGGGTATGTAGGAATTGCGGGGAGTGGGGAGGGAATAAAGGGGATTGGTATTCTATGCCTCGTATCACTGGGTTTTTGCTGATATATTCCTGCGATGTTATTTACTAAAATAATCCTTGCAAAAAAAAAACAAAATCAGTCCGATTCATACTGTTTCCTTAAAGACCTTTATGCTCCATTCAGAAAAGTACAAGGCTTAAGAGTTCCTTTCAGAATAATGGTCTCTTTTCAGAGACAATGGTTAGTTGGAAGAAATTGCCATTCGAAAATGATCTCGCCACGTTTACAGTGCGCCAGTAAGTGTTATTTATTATTATAAGTTTAAAAATCAAGTAAACGTAACATTCCACTATTTTATTGTATTGGAGTTGATATGCAATGATGGGACTTTATACATACCTCGTAAATTTTGATTTGATCAATATTAAAAAATTGTGATTCACAATTATTACCTACTCATTGTCCATAATTTACATCAAACGGATTTTTCAGAAGGTTACCGTGTATTAGATTCTTATCAATCATTCAACGTTAGACCTTAAATTATGTTGATTCATGCTGTATAATTGAATCGATTTATCTTTTTTCTACCCTTACACCAAAGTATATGTATTATTATTGATGGTTATGTATTCTAAAATGTTCCTGTGTTGAGGAAAATGTATAACGCTTTCTTTGTTTTCGACTGTTTTTTTGCTTCAGACACAATTGTTGTTTTCGTCAATTATATTTTTTTTGTAAATAAACAGGTACCACCATGTTTTTTTATTTATTACACACTTTTGACATCACCCATCTGTCTGTACTGGAATTTTGCAAAGGATTTTTAATTATGTAACTTCGACCATTCAATTTTGTATTTTATACTTTTTACAACCATTTACAATAGATCATGCATGTTCTGTATTTTAACTTGTTTGCTGTATAAAACAGGCCGGCCTTCATGGCTCAGTTGGTTAGGTATCTGCCTGCTGATCCAAAGGTCCCGGGTTCGATCCTCGGTGGAGACACAACTTTTAATTGTGGTTTCGGTCTGGATCTGCGAGGCGATAAATATCGTAATTAATATTTGACATATGTAGTAGGTAGGTACCTGTTTGTTGTTCGATAAGTAAAAAAATGCACAAAAAAGGTACAATCTATGGACTGACGTGATATATTTTTATATTCTATATTTCAACGCCAAGAAAACTTTGAAAAGTGTGTCCTCATTTTTTTTATCTTCTGGATGAACAATACATAAGTAGACCTTCCTTATTTTTTATGGAATTACAATCATTTTTAAATAACGCCTCGTATTTATTTATGAACTTACAATCATTTTCAAATAACTTCTCGTATCTATTTATGAACTTACAATCATTTTTAAATAACGTCTTGTACCTATCTATTTATGAACTTACAATCATTTTTAAATAACGTCTCGTGTCTATTTATGAACTTACAATCATTTTCAAATAACTTCTCGTATCTATTTATGAACTTGCAATCATTTTCAAATAACGTCTCGTATCTATTTATGAACTTACGATCATTTTTAAATAACGTCTCGTATCTTTTTATGAACTTACAATCATTTTTACATAACGTCTCGTATCTATTTATGAACTTACAATCATTTTTAAATAACGTCTCGTATCTATTACTTACTTGATAGATCAACGTCTTGTATCTATTTATACTAATACTTATATTTTTTTTTGACAATATTTTTTTTGATTTAAAAAATTTCTCATTTCTCTTTTAATATTATCTTCTAGATGAAAAATATGACACCAACGTAACTGTATTTTAAAACGCAATAGGATTTATTTTGTATGGGTTAGCAGTAATATATAATGCCTTATAGAAGTTAACTTGCCGTTTTTCACTACTCATTAGCATGAAAAATACTTCTATATCCCTCTCTTAGATATCTTTATTCGCATGATTGTCATCATTGCATTATTTTCTTGAGGTTTCTCTATTTACCCTCTGTCTATACATTATTACTGTGGTGTTTCGTGATTTACCTATACCATTCATACTATTTCTTTCATATTCGTATTCGTTTCTTCCTAAGCTCGTTGATTTTTTTATACTTTTATTAATACTTTTAAAATGATTAATACTTAGTATCATATGTAGTTTCTCCTGCGTTGTTTGAAGCAGTGCATCTGTATATTCCAGTGTCTTCGGGTGCGGCTGCTCTAATACTCAACAGTTGGCCAAAAGAACGAATTCGATCATTGCTGCGAAGGCTTTTGGATACACCATCAACCAGGAGACTCCATCTAAAGACAAATTCAATTACAGCAGAATGCTCAATGCAGTCAAGTATGTTCAATTCTAAAACATGCTATCTACATAATTATTTGTAAGGATAATTTATTTCATACATACATACCATCACGCCATATCCCTTACGGGGTACGCAGAGAGAACCGAGCGCCATACTCCACATTCCTAGCTTCCTTTACATCCATGCATCGTCTCATACATGCTCGTCGATTATTCAAGCTTCTTATATTTCTTTCTTTCAAAATATCATTCACATGGTCATGCCATCCCTTTCTGGGGCGGCCCCTACTATTCACTCCATCTCTTACTCCCACGTATATTATTTTGGTCAGTCGTTCATCATTCATTCTTTCAATATGTCCAAACCACCTCAAGAATTAACTTTAATTTTATTTATAATACTCTTCTTCATCTTGCATTCCCTCCTTATGTCCTCATTTTTTATTCTATCATATATCGTTCTATTACATACTCTTCTTAGTGATCTCATTTCCACAGCATTTATTCTACTTTCATGCGTCTTTTGCCACGTCCATGTTTCACTGGCATACATCAAAGTGGGTACTACAATTGCATTATGTACGGCAATTTGGGCTTTTTTATTTCAAGACTAATAAATTATCTTGATGAGTCTTCGTAAAAATAAATATAATACTACAAACAATTATCAAAAGGAAAAGACTCACGTGAAATCTGCTGTTGGACAAGAGTGAACCAGGCATAGAATGAAAGTACCTTCGCCTTGTTTGACGATCACGGTGTTACTGTGTTCAATAACGGTTGGAGCGACAGTTATAATGTTTTCTGTGAACAATAAATACAATTAAGTTTTTATATAATTTTATAAAATGTCTTTTTTTTTATAAACAATATTTTATTACTTTCTTTAAACCACGTTATTAAAATTGAAATTGTGACAAGTTTCGGAACTAAACGTTCCCTCATCGGGAAGATATTCAACTAATTTGATTCACAAAATTGGATGGGTGATTCCCTTTTAAATAAATAATAAAAACTTCCTTGCACCCTGCGCAAGAAGCGAATTTATTGTCAACTAACCAGTGTTTCCAGCCTAGAGAAGAAATATTTGCGAGAGTAATGAATTTAAATAAATTTCTCCCCTGCTGGGAATCGAACCCAGGACGCCAACTCTGCCACGGCGGTCGGCGTTGCACAGTTGGTAAGCCAAAAATAACTTATTTTTTGCGGTTAGCGCGCTGGGCTAGTAATCCAGTGGTCGCGAGTTCGAATCCTGCCTAGACCGATTTCGTTCACCTATAGCACAAGCATTTATTTGCTTATTTTAGGTAACGTAGGAAGATGTATATGTACTTGTTTAACAAGGACATATTCATTTTTTACATAAAAAAAAAATAATGTATCTTTAGTAAATAATACACTTGTTAAATTATTATTACTCAGTAGGAACCTATTGTAATTTGACTAACTGTAGGTACCACATACTATATATTTTTTATATTACTTCTAGGGTAACTAACAGGTACTATTTTAAATATAAATTAAGCATGCACCCAATAACAAGTTGCCACATTCTGGAGACTTACGATATTAATCTATCACAGATCTAAACGGAAAACACAATTCAAAACTGTGTCGCCACCGGGTATCGAACCCGGGACCTGGATCAGCAGTCAGATATCTAAGCAACTGAGCCACGAAGGCTGACTCCAATATTATATGTACACTACATTGCACTATCTATCATCTCTTATCTTATCTATATTTTTACTATCTTTCATTTCATATATTTCATTGCACTATCAATGCCCACTATCTTTGCCCAATATCTTTGCACTACAATATGTATACATACTTACTTAATTTACTGCATCGTCCCCATACCGGTCACCGACATATTATCCTATATGGCATAAAAATTCTCTCTATTATCTGTTCACCATGTACCATTTAACTTTTTTCCTTGCAATGTTTTCATAAGTGGACGCCTGCGCCGGTGTGGAGATAGACCATCCATGCGTTAAAAGTACAGTGACCAAAGGACAAATAAAGCCTAACCATACCAAGTATCACCGTATTGTGGCGTCCGTATTGGCACAATTAGATACTATTTATATGTATATTGAATATCCACCTACTAAATTTACGTTTTCAGCATTATTTTTAAAATGATTTAAGACATCTCTGTAATTGGCTTTGGTATGTGTAATGTTTTTAAGCAATTTATGAAATAGCATTTGAGATGAAATATAATAAAATATAAATAAAAACAACTTTTTTACATTTGTTAAATTATTATTACTCAGTATTAAACTTTGTGAAAAGGTACCACATCTTTGCATTTCAAAAGTGTCACGAATGAAATTTAAGCTTGAATAAAAACACCAGAAAGACACTCAATTTAGGCTAGAACTGTGTCTTTGTTAGAAAGCTTTTATAAGAATGTTCCGTTTCAGAAAATAAAAATACAACCGGTGGATAAATCTATTGTCAAACCATTTGTATATAGCAATGAATCTTAAAGAATAAAGAATCTTTTGTTTTGCTATTGTACCAGACACCACAAATAATTTTCTTAAAACGAATCACTATTAAAAAATATTTGGTTTGGCTTCGGTCAATTTTAAATGAACTTTGAATTCATTCATTTTTTGATCAAGAAAAGATTGATATTCTAGGTTTTAATTTATCAATGTGAAGGACCGATAAAGTTATTTCATTTCAAGTAAGGTTTTTTTCTTAAAATGCAAAAAATCAACAAATTTTGGGTTTCCGATAGATTAAATCACGTATACACCTTTTTTAATGCACACGATTGTTACCCTTACTAACACGTAACTTCATAGTGCATTAGGGGGTTTTCATATATGTATCATGTTTTCAGTCACTAGATTTAGCGTTATACATAATATATGTCTTTTTAAATGAAGTGGTAAATCTTCAACCTGTTAGATATTGTTGTTTCTTTTGTTATTTTCTCTCTATGGTTTAGATCTCGTACTTGCAATTAGTTTTACCCCTACTGTCTTTTTTTTTACTCACCTGGGGGGCAAGTCTGGTTAACAGGCAGAATCAAAACGATCCATGTTTACCCATTTACCCATACCCATATCAATTACAATTGATTTAACCCCTACTGTCTTTTTTTTTCCTCACCTGGAGGGCAAGTCTGGTTAACAGTCAGAATCAAAACGATCCATGTTTACCCATATCATGGATATAATTTTCTTATGGAGTTCTGTGATATCGTAAGATTTCTATAATATCGTAAGATTTTAAAGAACTCCATTAGATAATTTTATCCGTGATATGGATAAACATGGATTACCCATATCATGGATATTATATTATCTTATAGAGTTCTATAATATCTTAAGAAGTTATACAACTCAATATGATGATTATATCCATGATATGGGTAACATGGTTGGTTTTGATTCCGCCTGTTGACCAGACTTGCCCCCCAGCACTCACCTGCAAACGGAGATCTTACAACGCTCTTAAGATTGTGTCTCTATTATATTTCGGTTAATGAAATTCAACGGTCCGTCCCTCGATTACATATATCTAACATTGCGATAAAATCAGTGCTGTGTTGGTGTTTGTATATGCCTTGCATCAAGACAAGATAAGGGAGACACAGGGCAATATTGGTTAATCTCAGCTTCCTTCCATCATACAGTCCACAATAATTTCCGTGGTATATTAAACCTTTTTTTAGTGACATAAGGAGATATATCACACACAATCAATGATATTATGTTTAAGTTTATCTTTAAAAAAATACTTACCGTTTATGCGAATTCCAACTGGATCACTCGTTTTGATTTCGTTAGTTAAGAGAGACATACCACGACAGCGATACTGTGGAAATTGATCACCTAAATCTAGACGTTTGATGAGCAGATGACCTGATGGTAAATGTTGATGTCTTGCAACTGGAACAACAGAAAATGTACTTATAGTTTTATTTTATTTTATTGATTTTATAGAACCAACAGTTAACAATATGAATTTACAATAGGTATAATTATATTAACAGGTTGTAAAGCTTTTAAAGTTTTTTTTAAATAGTTTAAACTAAGTACGTACATTATTTAACAATTGCAAAAATATTTTTTTTAACACAAGTATATCTAAAGTAATAAAGCAATCAAAATGTTAGTGTATGTGTGTGTGTGTGTGTGTGTTTGTCTCACGCCTTTTGAAAAACCAAGAGCATCTAAAAATCTAATTTATGTGCGAACGTGTACCAGTATACCTGATGCAGTGTCACGCTAAAAATAATGCGATAAAAATGCTGAATTTTAAAAATATTTCAATAATTATTTTTTTCATACAAAATTTTCCAAGTCGTATCTGTCAAAATAGTGTACATTTTGCACGCAAATATCTGTTAGTTTAAAAGTTAGAAGTACGTATTTACACGAAAAAAATTTACTTTCAAGTATAACTTAGCGTTTAAGTGAAAAACATGGTGAATATTTTGTATAATTATAATGTTTAACTTATTTTTAAAGTAAGCGTTTTGTACATAAATGCCGCCATTTTAATATCTTTTCATACAATATTTCATTTTCCTACCGAAAGAATATGTTCTTGAAAATAATAAACTTTTGAATTAAATGTAATTATGAAATAATAAAATGAAACACAATACATTACATCAAGTTTTAAGACATATATTGTAAAAATGTGTTTATTATTAGTAAAGATATAAGCATAATAAAATTGCATAATTTGTAAATAATATTTGATTTTTCTGACAATTTTCATTTTTATGGCATCGAACAAACCAATGTATGTAGGTACCTACATATTCAAAAAATGTCTCAAACCATTTGATATTTTTTACGTATTGGAATGGTTACTATGGTAACGGAAAGATTCTGATATTCAAATAAAATTTGTTATGAATCGAATTTATTTAGAACATTGTTGTAGGTAGGTACCTACCTATTATTATTTACTTACAAATCAACAACATACTGATTTCCTATCGGAAAATTATTTTATTTATTTATTTATGAATGTATGAATGTATGCAAGCGATGTGCTCCTAAACCGTATGTCCGATTACAATGAAACTTTGGCGAATTGTCGAGCGTGTGCCCGAGGTGGTTTCTGGATTTAAACTTTTTTCTTATTCTTCTTCTTCTTCGTGTATTAGGTCATTTTACCAATAAAAGCGGAATATCCTGGGAAAAGAAGGTCCGACTGTCCCTCCATCTCTTCGCAGGTCTTCCAGGACGGTTTCTGGATTTAAACTTATTTCTTCTTTCTCATTGTGTATTTGGTCATTTTACCTATAAAGGTGGAGTATCCTGGGAAAAGAAGACGGTGCTTACATCTCTTCGCGGTTCTTCCAGGATGGTTTCTGGATTTAAACTTTTCTTACCCGAATGAAGGGACGGGATGTTATTGAAGGGAAGGGAGGCACTAAAGGGCCTGAAGGGACGGGAGGTATAAAAGGGCCTGAAGGGACGGGAGGTACTGAAGGGCCTGATGGGAAGGGACGTGATGAGGGATTGAAGGGACGGGATGTACTGAAGGGCCTGATGGGACGGGAGATACTGAAGGGTCTGAAGCGACGGCTCCTGGAGTCTAATTATTTTTCTTCTTAATTTTATGTAGACCTTTTTATTTCCTATAGATTAATCTTCTTCTTCTTTTATGAAGACCTTTTGCTCAGTTTTTATACAATCTATTTCCAATAGTCTAATTCTTCTATTTTATGTATTTTTTCTTATTTTATGTAGACCATTGGGATTTTTTATACAAACTATTTCTTATAGTCTTATACTTATTCTTCTCTTTTTTATTTAGACTTTTGGGTTCGTTTTAAGTCTAATAGTCTATTGTGCAGAAATATTTTTAACGATATGCACACTTGATAAAATACATATGTAAAAACGAATGAAATTAAATAATTTTCAACACCTATGTACATAATATATTTGATTTCGTTGAAGGGGGTTGTGGCCATTACTGAATTCTTCACAACGTTTATATTCAAATTATTTACCATAGTTTAAGTCTTCTTCTTCTTCGTTAATGTAGACTTTTGTGTCAATTTTAAGTTCATCAGTCTAATTGTGCAAAAATATAATGCACACTTGATGAAAAAATATAAAACGAATGGGATGTGACCAACACTGGATCTTTTCAGTACATTTGTTTAATCAAATTTTAACCACATCCCAACATCCAAAATTACTAAATGTTCAATAGGTAAGTACATATTACAATTCGTTTTCGATGATAATATTTAAAAATGGGGGTGTGGCCAAACCAATCTCTTTACAATGTTGATAAACAGTCATATTTAAAACCATTTCGCATAGTCCATGCGAGCAGAAATTGTATATTATACTTCATTCACACTTTATAGCAATATATAAAAAATAATGGGTTGTGGCCATCACTTGAACATTTTACAATCAAATTCAATCATATTTCAAACCACTTTTCATAGTCCGATATTGCAAAATAATTGGGTGACAATATTATAAAAACGATTGCTTTTTCCTTCACAATTTTACATTCTTGGCCAACGGCGGGACATAAAAGCTAGTCTATATATATATATATAAAAATGGATGTACGTATATTTGTATGTATGTTCGCGATGAACTCCTAAACCAACCATCCAATTACGATGAAACTTTGGGAATTTGTTCAGCTCATTCAGAAGAAGGTTTATGCATTATAATTTATTTATTTATTTATTCGATATCTAACGAAAAAAAATTAAAAAAATTCCTATTGAATTGATTCTTAGTGGGTTTGAACATCGCGCACACGAGAAGGTTTTAAAATTAAAAAAGTAAATATACGAATAAAGAAATAAATAAGTTATTAAATAAATAAACTCATAAATAAAAAAATAATAAGAAAAAAATATATATACCTACTTACCCAGATAAAGATAAATGCTACGGCGTACGGCGTACAGCGTATACGCCATACACACAAACACATCACGACGAAACTCATAGTGTGCTTTCTCTACATGATACCCATTGAGAAATTGATGTAAAAAAAATACGCTTAAATTTTGCGAAATCATGACACTCCCCTATTCCATAGTGTGGAGAGTAATAATAATAATAAACTGTTTTTTCTAGTATATAATTTTTCTTCCGATAGTATATTTTTATGATAAGATAGACAAACTTTTAATGCAGTATGGTGTAGAATGCTTATGTTGTATGAAATATTTTTAAAAAGCAGATAAATTTTGTTCTAAAGAACGCGAGAGCATTTTCCAAATTTTGACAGGTGATATCATATGAAGATTTTTTTTGTTATTTATGGAAAGCTAATCAGTTCTATGTTCAAGCTCTTTACATTATAACATGAAATCAAATTACTGAACTTTTCCATACATAGAAATTTATCTAATTACATTTTTATTCATACTAAATGTTACTATCAGGAATATAAATTTTCTTCCGATAGTATATTTTTATGTTAAGATAAACAAACTATTAATGCAGTATAGTGAAGAATGCTTATGTTGTATGAAATATTTTAAAAAAAGCAGATAAATTTTGTTTTAAAGAACGCGAGAGCATTTTCAAAATTTTGACACGTGATATTATATGAAGAATTTTTTTGTTATTTATGGAAAGCTAATCAGTTCTATGTTCAAGCTCTTTACATTATAACATGAAATCAAATTACTGAACTTTTCCATACATAGAAATTTATCTAATTACATTTTTATTCATACTAAATGTTACTATCAGGAATATAAATTTTCTTCCGATAGTATATTTTTATGTTAAGATAAACAAACTATTAATGCAGTATAGTGAAGAATGCTTATGTTGTATGAAATATTTTAAAAAAAGCAGATAAATTTTGTTTTAAAGAACGCGAGAGCATTTTCAAAATTTTGACACGTGATATTATATGAAGAATTTTTTTGTTATTTATGGAAAGCTAATCAGTTCTATGTTCAAGCTCTTTACATTATAACATGAAATCAAATTACTGAACTTTTCCATACATAGAAATTTATCTAATTACATTTTTATTCATACTAAATGTTACTATCAGGAATATAAATTTTCTTCCGATAGTATATTTTTATGTTAAGATAAACAAACTATTAATGCAGTATAGTGAAGAATGCTTATGTTGTATGAAATATTTTAAAAAAGCAGATAAATTTTGTTTTAAAGAACGCGAGAGCATTTTCAAAATTTTGACACGTGATATTATATGAAGAATTTTTTTGTAATTTATGGAAAGCTAATCAGTTCTATGTTCAAGCTCTTTACATTATAACATGAAATCAAATTACTGAACGTTTCTATACATAGAAATTTATCTAATTACATTTTTATTCATACCAAGTGTTACTATCAGGAATATAAATTTTCTTCCGATAGTATACATATTTTTATGTTAAGATAGACAAACTATTAATGCAGTATAGGGAAGAATGCTTATGTTGTATGAAATATTTTAAAAAAAGCAGATAAATTTTGTTCTAAAGAACGCGAGAGCATTTTCCAAATTTTGACAGGTGATATCATATAAAGATTTTTTTTGTTATTTATGGAAAGCTAATCAGTTCTTTGTTCAAGCTCTTTACATTATAACATGAAATCAAATTACTGAACTTTTCCATACATAGAAATTTATCTAATTACATTTTTATTCATACTAAATGTTACTATCAGGAATATAAATTTTCTTCCGATAGTATATTTTTATGTTAAGATAAACAAACTATTAATGCAGTATAGTGAAGAATGCTTATGTTGTATGAAATATTTTAAAAAAAGCAGATAAATTTTGTTTTAAAGAACGCGAGAGCATTTTCAAAATTTTGACACGTGATATTATATGAAGAATTTTTTTGTTATTTATGGAAAGCTAATCAGTTCTATGTTCAAGCTCTTTACATTATAACATGAAATCAAATTACTGAACGTTTCTATACATAGAAATTTATCTAATTACATTTTTATTCATACTAAGTGTTACTATCAGGAATATAAATTTTCTTCCGATAGTATATTTTTATGTTAAGATAGACAAACTATTAATGCAGTATAGGGAAGAATGCTTATGTTGTATGAAATATTTAAAAAAAAGCAGATAAATTTTGTTCTAAAGAACGCGAGAGCATTTTCCAAATTTTGACAGGTGATATCATATGAAGATTTTTTTTTTATTTATGGAAAGCTAATCAGTTCTATGTTCAAGCTCTTTACATTATAACATGAAATCAAATTACTGAACTTTTCCATACATAGAAATTTATCTAATTACATTTTTATTCATACTAAATGTTACTATCAGGAATATAAATTTTCTTCCGATAGTATATTTTTATGTTAAGATAAACAAACTATTAATGCAGTATAGTGAAGAATGCTTATGTTGTATGAAATATTTTAAAAAAAGCAGATAAATTTTGTTCTAAAGAACGCGAGAGCATTTTCCAAATTTTGACAGGTGATATATGAAGATTTTTTTTGTTATTTATGGAAAGCTAATCAGTTCTATGTTCAAGCTCTTTACATTATAACATGAAATCAAATTACTGAACTTTTGCATACATAGAAATTTATCTAATTACATTTTTATTCATACTAAATGTTACTATCAGGAATATAAATTTTCTTCCGATAGTATATTTTTATGTTAAGATAAACAAACTATTAATGCAGTATAGGGAATAATGCTTATGTTGTATGATATATTTTAAAAAAAGCAGATAAATTTTGTTCTAAAGAACGCGAGAGTATTTTCCAAATTTTGACAGGTACGATATCATATGAAGATTTTTTTTGTTATTTATGGAAAGCTAATCAGTTCTATGTTCAAGCTCTTTACATTATAACATGAAATCAAATTACAGAACGTTTCCATACATAGAAATTTATCTAATTACATTTTTATTCATAATAAATGTTACTATCAGGAATATAAATTTTCTTCCGATAGTATATTTTTATGTTAAGATAGACAAACTATTAATGCAGTATAGTGAAGACTGCTTATGTTGTATGAAATATTTTAAAAAAAGCAGATAAATTTTGTTTCAAAGAGCGTTAGAGCATATTGACAATGTTGACACGTGATATCATATGAAGAAATTTTATGATATCTATGAAAAGCTAATCAGTTCTAAGTTCAAGCTATTAATATTCTTATATCAATATGAAATCAATGAACTGAACATTGCCAAATATAAAAAAATTCTCTTGTTACATATAAGTTTCATACAAATATCCATTAAATAAAATATAATTTTTGAAACCGTTGAATATTTTTCTTTTAACATTGACCAACTTTGAATACAATTTTATGAAGATTCTTGGTTTTGTATAAATAGTTGAAACCAAATTAAAATATCTCTAATTTCCAGGTCGTGAGAGCATTTTTTCAGTTTTAATAGATGAAATCATAAAGAAACATTGGGAAAAAATGAACCGTTGTCTATGGAAAACTAATCAGCTCTAAGTTTATGGACTTAACACATGTGATATCAATATGAAGTCAATCGGACTTATAGTTTGGGCTGCAGAGAGGACACAAAAAAAAAACAACGTAAATGATGAATTCATAGAGAAGAAATCAAAAGTTGTCTATGGAAAACTAATCAGCTCTAGGTCTTTGCACTTTACACATATGATGTTAATATGAAGTCGATCAGACTTATAGTTTGGGCTGTAGAGAGGACACAAAAAAGATAAATGCTACGGCGTACGGCGTACGGCGTATACGCCATACACACAAACACATCACGATGAAACTCATAGTGTGCATTCTCTTCATGATACCCATTGAGAAATTGATGTTAAAAAAATACGCTTAAATTTTGCGAAATCATGACTCTCCCCTATTCCATAGTGTGGAGAGTAAAAATATAATAATACACTTTCATAAAAATAACATGTAAAATCAGAGTATTCAAAATATTGTTTGACAAGAAAAAATAAAATACAACATATAATCAAGTTTTTGAATTATAGCGTACGGTGCCTGGGAGAATCTAAATTCATTCCATAAAATTTAAATAATTAGTTTAAAAAAATGCATAATTTATATTTGACAATAAAAAACTAACTCTATTTTTATACTTTTTTTAAAATACCTTTACATCAAAAAATATTTTAAAAATATACTTCATTAAACAAAACCTAAAGATTGTCAGGTTTATAGAATATGTATATCTATTATAGCAGTCCTCGTAATACTAAATGGTTTTCGACGTTATAAATGAAATAACATGTCACGTAGAATCACAAACAAATTTGTTTTTCTTTTCAATTTACATATATTCAAAGAATTATTCAATAATTATTTAATGGCGTAGCAATTTTACAGTGGAGGCAACACACGTATGCTAGAAATGAACACCGAATGCTAATTTCAAATCAAAAGCTTGTCAAGAGAATAATACACAACTAATTGCACACGATGTAATACGATGAGAAGCGTTGGTAGATATTATGTAGATTTTATAATATGATAACCCGTTTGATTAAATAATATGTACGTGGATGATAATCAGAAACATATCACGCATTTCGCGAAAACAATTCAATCAATACTTTACTGATGTAGGTATAGTTAATCCATGATATTTGAGTTTATCTGTTGAAACATTGTGTTCTCACGTTCAGGATTATTAGACATAGTTATTTATTTATTAACCGATTGTACACCTTCGTAATGATCTCCGGTTGTTAAAATGTTCGTGAGAGTATTATGAAAGTTTTGACAAATGAAAACAGAAATTTGCCAACGATGGAAAACTATTCAGTTAACGCACTTACATAAAGTGATATCAATATGAACTCGATCGAATTTATATTTTGGGTAGTAGGTACAGAGGACATATAATTAGTAGGTACGCCATACACACAAAAACACGAAAGCACTCTCTGTATGATGCCTATAGAGAAATAGATGTAAAAATTAAAAGTAACGCTACTTGCCACAGAAACAAAAACGGCACAATATTTGGCGAATTAAACAGGTAATGTTAATAATTGATTCCAAACAAAGTGTCAAACGACTATTATAATGTAACTTTAGTTCAGTGATACTAAGACAATAAATAATGGGTTTTATTACCTAAGTACATACGAAAATGTCAACAAAAGTTATGATAAATTTAAACAGATAACGAATTTCAATACCTCTCCGCCTTAGATATACATTGTTACAGATAAAACTAAACCACTAGAAAGTTCCATAGAGCTATGAAACTGAACCATTACACGACAGGGATATGTAGGTACCTACACTGACAGGAAAATCAAGCATTGTGTTGATCGAAAAACTTTCAAAAACTTTGATACATACATTCAATTTCTATAAGTTATTATTCAACGTGAGAGAAAATGAGACTAAATTTGATTTAACCTTTATACATACGAGTACTTGTTATAAATTATTTGCATGGGTACGTCATTAATTTATAAATCTTGGTGAAAATCAATAATGATATTGACAAAAACACTTATGTATGTTATGTTTCAGTCTGAGTTTGTAATAAAAGAACACTGAAACTTAAATGCAAAACGAAAAGTCTGTTATTAAAGTAGTCAATTAAGTCGGCAGCAGAGCAGTTTGTGCGTTATGCAAGAAGTCTAATAGACCCGGAGTCGAATTCTATTTTTATGATCAGTTTTCTTGGATTGTTAGTTTGTTAGTTCGTTAGTTTGTTAGTTTGTTAGTTTGTTAGTTTGTTAGTTTGTTAGTTTGTTAGTTTGTTAGTTTGTTAGTTTGTTAGTTTGTTAGTTTGTTAGTTTGTTAGTTTGTTAGTTTGTTAGTTTGTTAGTTTGTTAGTTTGTTAGTTTGTTAGTTTGTTAGTTTGTTAGTTTGTTAGTTTGTTAGTTTGTTAGTTTGTTAGTTTGTTAGTTTGTTAGTTTGTTAGTTTGTTAGTTTGTTAGTTTGTTAGTTTGTTAGTTTGTTAGTTTGTTTGTTTGTTAGTTTGTTAGTTTGTTAGTTTGTTAGTTTGTTAGTTTGTTAGTTTATTAGTTTGTTAGTTTGTTAGTTTGTTAGTTTGTTAGTTTGTTAGTTTGTTAGTTTGTTAGTTTGTTAGTTTGTTAGTTTGTTAGTTTGTTAGTTTGTTAGTTTGTTAGTTTGTTAGTTTGTTAGTTTGTTAGTTTGTTAGTTTGTTAGTTTGTTTGTTTGTTAGTTTGTTAGTTTGTTAGTTCGTTAGTCTGTTATTATTTTCAATTGTCATTATTGAACGATGCATTTTAGATACTATACATATTTATATTTTGAATTTATATAACCTGTTGTTATTTTGCGATCTACCTACTTAAAAATGATGTCAACACTATAATGGAGAACGACTGAATAAATTCATACTTAATCCTTGTGCAGCTACCTATTTATATGTAGGTACCTAAACCATGACACGGGCTTAATGAGATGGATTAATGTATAGAACAATGTACCTAATGGATATTCTAAGTAAATTTAATGGCTATGAAAACGACGATGAGAATGATAACTCATTTTAAGTACGAGATTAAAGCATCTCGAATAACAACATTAAAACAATACATTTTCAAGAATATTTATTCTTAAACCATTATTTATTATAATCAAATGTGAAGACTTCTACGATGTGGAAGTTTACATATTGTATACCCATAGAATTATAGTATATTATAATTCTATGTGTATACCATAGAAAAAAAATATTAATACGATTGTAAAAAAAATAATTCCATTTTCACCATTTTTTAAATATAGGTAGGTACATACGTGTAGTGTATAATTTATAGAGAAAATTATTTTTTTTAATATGAAAAACGTTGTTTTTTTACACATTGTTTCTTGAATGGAGAAAAATATTTAAAACAATATAAAGATTTTCTTTTATTCGACTCTACGAAATCCACTAAGGAGTATTTCCGTTTTTATTGCCCGGCTGGTGAAAAAAAATCGTAAAAGCCACCGTCCTTGGCGCTAGTATCGCACTCGAGTTCCTTTTATTTTTTTCCATACTTATGATACACGTATGTAGGTACGTACATCGTTTCTTACCTTATGCATATATACCGAACTGTCTCGTTTTATAAACCTGCATTATTGGCAGTTTTATTATTTCGCCCTCTTTGCGCTTATTCACTATAAACACCCACAAATGAAATATGTACTTACATTTAAAAAATCAGTACCTAACTCAAAGATTCACATTTAAAACACATTCGTAGATGGGTCGATGGCTTAGCGGTTAGCGCGTTGGACTAGTGATTCAGTGGTCGCGAGGGAATCTAAGAAAGTTACAGAGCTTCGACTCCGACTCCGAAAGGTCGGAACTTCCGATTGATTGTACACATTCGACTTTGGCTCCGATAATTTTGAATCGGAGTTCATAACGAAGGGTGAAACGTAGCGAGCAACCGAAGCCAGAAACCGTACTACACTATTTGACTTGTCGCCCAGGGAATCCTCTCACACTAACAATTTCCTAATTTTAGTCACATAATTTAATTAAAAATATGAATTTAGGTACATTTTTCTATTGTTGCATGTTACCTAAGTATGTGTATTATCATTTATATTTGACTGACTAAAGATACTGTTTACTGAATTATGTCTGTATTATTTCATTAGGCTTCCCCTTAGTTACCTTAACACATCTGTCTTCTACTTCGTCCCCGCCTCCGATAAATCAGATTTGAAACCTCCGGCTCCGACTCCGGTTCCGGCATATTCACCTCCGTAACATCCCTAATATGTACTGATTTGTTTAACATGATGTATATGTACTTATTACTATGTCAAATATTCATTTGACACGTACCCAATACTAAGTATTTTTTAATCTCCCTGCCAATCCTTGGTTTCGTAATTTTTGACATGCGCACTTATATTGTTTTGTAAAACTTGATTATTCCACTACTTTAAATTTAATTACATTTTCTAATAGTCAGTAAGTGTTTCTAACAATTCTTGAAAACAAAATGATTTTATCGATATGTTCCTAGAAAATATTGATTTTGAAACTTTAAATTTCAAAAGCTCTCTCGGATATAGACATGGTGGATAAATCTAGGGTCCAATATAACTGATAAAGGAGAGTGTGAAATCGAAATCAGAAGAAGGATAGGAATGGCAAAAAGTGATATGACCAGTCATGATAAAATTTGGAAAGACCATATCCAGAAACCCGAAGCTTAAGATTGTACACACAGTCGTGTTCTCCATTTTCTTCTATGGAGTGGAATCGTGGACTCTACGAGCTAGAGATAATGACATAATAGACGCGTTCGAAAAGTGGTGCTGGAGAAGAGTGCTGAATATTCCCTGGCCAGCAATAAGAACAAATATTTTTATTTTATTTTATTTCGTTTTATTTATTTTTGGATATCCAACAGCACAGTAGAGTATAATGATATTAAAAACAATGAAAAATAAACAAGGAAATGTAGACTACGGTACATAATAATAGGACATCATATCAAGTAATTTTTAAAGCTTAACATACAATTTACGACAAATGAGAAAAAATAAAATTATAGGATCACACCTGAAACATACAATGAATAGTACCAAGAGGATTATATTCTAGAATCATAACATGGGATTCTAACGTACTTAAGGATCAACGAAGAAGGTGTTGCAACCATTATGGTGATACATACATATATTTATATATATACTAAAGAGTGGAATTTTGAGTTATGTTATCAGTGCAAAGTTGGCGCTTTATCGCAATTTTGAACGAGAGTAGAGATTGGGTATGAAAAAAGTCAATGTTATTGAGCAGGTTGTTAAAATTGGAGGTGGCCCGACTAGTAAAGAAATTTTTCCTAAGATTAGTTTTAGAGTGTGACATGGAAAAAGTAGATTTTGATCTGACATTGCGGTTTGGAATGTGAAGTGAGATATTTTCTAATAAATTTGGACAATCAATTATGTTATGAAATAGTTTATACAGAAATAGTGAGTCTGCAGTTATTATTCGTCTAGACGATAGTGATGGTAAATTAAATTTTGATTCAGCTAAGTACACGTTATTTATATGATTATGCGGGCCCATTAATTCCCGACAGCCAGATTTATAGATGAGGTGTTTGAGGAAGCGTTTTTGTACACTATCCAGTCTATTTATGTACTTAAGATATGTACATCGGGTTCCAAATTTGCTATCCGTACACCAAATGACTTCTTACCACAGACGTATATAGAATTTTGAGGCATTCAATATTTGAAAAAAGTTTACAGTTCCTGATGATGAAGCGCAACATTGTATTGGCTTTTTCACTTATATTATTCATGTGATCGTCAAATGATAGTTTACTATCCATGATAATTCCTAGGTCTTTCACCGATTCTTTTCTAGGTATAGGGGAATTATTAAGTGTATAGGTAAAGAAGATTTTATTCTTTTGTTTTGTAAAGGTGATAATTTGACATTTTTGTGGATTTGAGTTAAGAGAATTTATTTTACAGTATGTTTGAAGATGCTCTAGATCCTGCTGAAATTTACGGCAGTCTTGAATACTATTTATTTTTGTATAGAGCTTCATGTCATCTGCATTTTATTACTTTGACATGTCATAGAGCTTCATGTCATCTGCATATTATTACTTTGACAAATTTGAAACAAGACGTGATGTCGTTTACATATATATTTAAAAGGATAGGGGCCAGCAGCCTATTATGTATATCTATTATCCTATTATATCTTTGTCGGCCTTCGTGGCTCAGTTGGTTGGGTATCTGACTGCTGATCCAAAGGTCCCGGGTTCGATTCCCGGTGGAGACACAGTTTTTAATTGTGTTTTCAGTCTGGTCCTGTGAGACGATAAATATCTTAAGTCTCCAGAATGTGGCAACTTGTTATTGGGTGCATGTTAAATTAACATTTGACATAGTACCTGTTAGCTGCCCTGAATCAATACAAAATAAAATATCTATAAATATATCTATTCTTCTAGAACTTTGTATCACAGTGAGATTGTCGTCTCTCTGTCTTGAACAGATACTCAAGTTTTTGGAAACATAGCTCGTAAACATAGGGAGAGACAGCCTTGAAAAGCTCATCATGGTCGGAAAAGCGCCTGGTATAAGAACGAGAGGCAGATCGCCGATGCGTTAGTCCGACCAAATAAGGAAAAATATTCCAGCTACGTCACTCCATAGAGCCGTCCATCTGGCAGCTGATAGGAAGACCTGGAGAGCAATGGTCCGCAGAAGGGTACATGATGGTCCTCAGTATTCAGGACGATGACTTGTTATATCTCATAACAAACTCTGAGTTGCGTTCTTTGTTTTTCTACTAAAACTAATTTAATTCATAAAACATGTAGACGCTGACATTATTGCGCCACTGAGCAAGGATGCAGTAATAAAAAAAACTGTGGAATAGATTAAGGGACCCCGTTTATGTCGAAAAAGTCAATACATTTTATATATATAATAATAATAATAATTTGTATAGCGCCGTTTAATGATTCAAGATCATTCCAAGGGCGCTGTTATTTAGATAGATATTATATTGCTCTACGAAACAAAACTGTTTTCAGTCCTTTAGAGAAAGTACTCTTACTATTTGCACTGCGGACATCTAGAGGCAATTTATTCCACTTTATAGGACCACTCACACCAAAGCATCGATCATAGTAAGCCGCTTTATTGGCTCTGTCCAACTCCTTTAGGGAGTTGGTACTCTGTGATCCAGAAGACCTAAGTGTGAGATGCCTCCCAGAGAGATCTTTTCTCTGACACAGCTCTTGTATGTATTGTGGTGCTAGGTTATTTAAAGCATTAAACACCGTTAAGCAGATTTTGTAGTCAACTCGCTCTGGACACTTCAACCAATGCAATTCGTTAAGTAGTGGAGTTATGTGACATCGTTTTTCCGCTCCATAAATGAGCCTTGCCGCTGCATTAAACACCATCTGTAATCTATCGAGCTGATACTTTGGCAATCCATCATAGATGCCATTACAGTAATCTAGCCGAGACACAACGAAAGCATTTATAAGTGTTTTTGTCTCATTTTTGGGCAGGCTTCGACGAATGTTTTTCAGTTGTCTTAGTTGGAAAAAGCATGAACTGACTGTTTTAGAGATTTGCAGGTCAAGAGACAACTTATTGTCTAAGTGTACACCCAAAAACTTGACACTTGCAGACGGCAAGAGTTTTTCTCCGTTGATGTTAATAGGAGTACTTTCAATGAGGTGCTGTCGCCGTGGTGAAGCTACCCACATAAACTCTGTTTTTGTTGGGTTTAATTTTAGCTTGTTATGAGACATCCACGTAGCGACTTTTTCGATGCACTCAGCAGTATCCACTTCCAGACGGTTTTTGTTCATGGGACTACAAAATTTGAATAACAAGCGGTCGTCAGCGTAAGCGAAAGAGTCGAATCCTTGATTTTGAATTATATTATCAAGTTGTTTTATGTATAAAATAAATAAAATTGGTCCGAGCACCGATCCCTGAGGCACTCCAAACTTTACAATATATATATATATATATATATATATATATATATATATATATATATATATATATATATATATATATATATATATATATATATATATATATATATATATATATATATATATATATATATATATATATATATATATATATATATATATATATATATATATATATATATATATATATATATATATATATATATATATATATATATATATATATATATATATATATGTTAACTTTTAGGTTTTCACGGGTATAAGATGAAAAAGAATTTTCTGGGTTAACCCGTGTCAGATAGTCCTGAGAAGGACTGTGGATTTAGGTCTTAAACAGTCCTTCTCAGGACTATCTGACACGGGTTAACCCAGAAAATTCTTTTTCATATATATATATATATATATATATATATATAAATATATATATATATATATATATATATATATATATATATATATATATATATATATATATATATATATATATATATATATATATATATATATATATATATATATATATATATATATATATATATATATATATATATATATATATATATATATATATATATATATATATATATATATATATATATATATATATATATATATATTATAATATTTTTATCTCGGTTTTCCCGTGTCAGTAGGTCTTGACTAAGACCATTTGTCTTCCGACGTTTCGCCTGAATATCACCAGGCATTTTCAAGGACTTAACGAAAAGCACGCGCGCGACACACGTCTACTCACACTGAAAGCTCACCGTCAAGTGACTCGTAGCGTACAAGATGGCCGCTTATGTCAAATATTGTTAGCGCGACGTGATTGGCTCCTTGTGACACGCCCACCTGCTGTCGTGAAAACCGAGATAAAAATATTATAACATATTTCACCCGTGAAAACATCAAATATAACATATATATATATATATATATATATATATATATATATATATATATATATATATATATATATATATATATATATATATATATATATATATATATATATATATATATATATATATATATATATATATATATATATATATATATATATATATATATATATATATATATATATATATATATATATATATATATATATATATATATATATATATATATATATATATATATATATATATATATATATATATATATATATATATATATATATATATATATATATATATAAATATATATATATATATATATATATATATATATATAAATATATATATATATATATAACGTAGGTATTTCAGAAAAACTTTCCATTACTGTGTCTTTAATATTTATTGCCATAAAGCACAAGGTTCTGGTAGTATATTTTTTTCCCACATCCCGGACTTAACGTATGCCAGTATTTTACAGGATCAATTTAATTATATACGTTTTGGAATGTATAATGTCATTGGTGAAAAATCTATGAATTTATCCAAAGATATTTCCTTAAGAAATTGAAAATGTTTTATCTATCATGCGAATGAAATGAGTTGACACAAGATTTGAAATCGGTTTTACATAAAAGAAAAAATCAGTGCACTAAACACTTTACCTAAATCTATATATATATTGCAAAGTAAAATAATCCGACTATTTTTGTTATATCCTATTATAATATATGGTATAAATTACAACTATCTAGTTTTTTTTACAAAGATCGAGAAAATTAGATGCCAATACGACCTGTCATGATTTATTTTATTTATTTGGATCATAACATTATAATGAAGGTTTATTAAAAATAACTTGTCCACTAGACAGAGTCTGTTCCGAAGTAACAACCTGTATTGTTTTCATAGGTATAACATTTTATTATTTTAAAATACATACAAATGTACATTTATACAGAAAAATTGAATAAAATAAAATGAACATTAAATGAAAAAGAAAACAAATATCGTAACAATAAAAATTAAATTAATAAAATTCATAATAAAGATTTCTTAAACGTTAATATTCGGGAATCAGTAGGGTAGATAGGTATTTTAGAGACCTTCTCAGAGCCTAATAATCCTTTGATATGTTAAGTATCTGGATGGGTGAACTATTCCCAATTGAATGCTTGATGATGCTTTTGTTGCATTTTATTTTGCTCTTTTAAATCATTTTTACGCATTGATCTGCTAATTCTTTTTAGGAAGTGTATAATTGAGTGTTATTATTTGTAGTGCTAAATTGTTATTAATATCATTCGTAAATCGGCCAGCGCCGTAAAAAAAGATTAAATTATGAATGGAGAAGATAGACATAAGTTACAATTGGCTGGTAATCTGCCGAAATAATCTCTTTATCCAAAAAAAAATATATTTTTTCTTTTAATTTAATTCCTATGGTTATTTTTAACACCCTTTTCTTCAACTTCATGCGTCCTTCTGTACTGGAATATTGCAATCGATTTTTAACTAAATTCTCCACTTTTAGCGTTCTGATGACAATGTATGTTAAAACTGTTTCCTATTTGATAAATTTGATATTTAGATAATATTGAACAGCTTTGTTATTACATACAAAGATAAAAATAATGCATAAAACTAATTCACTTATTACGTAAAACCAAAGGTTACCAAAGGTAAAACATTTATCGTAATAAAATTTCGAAACGGGTGTCCTCAAATATATTTTTGATTAACGTGTTAAAAGATATAAGTAGGTATAAATTAAATGTGAATTTCACAAAAACCTTCCAGGGGGGTAAGTCTGGTTCAATCGGCGAAATCAAAACCCTCGTGATTACCCATATCATGGATATAATTATTATATGGAGTTCTACAATATCTTTAGATGGCATAGAACTCCATACGATAATTATATCCATGATATGGGTAGTCACTAGGGTTTTGATTTCGCCGGTCGAACCAGACTTGTCCCCCATGTTTCCTTTTTTTACCAAATTTCATCCTAGTAAATCAAATGTCCGATCTTATAAATTTTATTGATTATATTTAAGTTATTTTAAGTAAGATACTATTTATTCGCAAATTAAAAAATATGAAGTTTAATGATTACACGAGAAAATATGTAGACTTTGAATTTACCAGAATATTTTCAAATATCTTGTTATAATTGTAATAACAACTGTACTGAGAAATAATATTAACAACTTAGAATTAAATTATTTTCAAAGGAATGTTCTTATCTACATTCTTAACAGTTTTCATTCAATAAGAAAAATTACTCGAGCTTTGAAGAAATGATTCCTTGAAAAAATTATCCTTGTTATTTGAAGTATTATTACATTCCCCAACATATTATCTACGAAGCAATCTCATCTAATAAGCTCCTGTTCCAGTAGAAATTCATTTATTTAAGTAAAATGATATTACTCCGTGTTTACATCATGTCCTTTACATAAAGTTAGAACTAAATGCAAGTAAATTCTGTAAAGGACAACAGATTGAATTAAACCGGTTTTAATGGAACTACATCCGATATTGCATTCGCCCATTTTATCTTTATTGCTGCACGTAACGGTGTTCACTGAAATTCAACTTCAAATCTCAATAAAAACTAGATATTGCAATTAGCGTTTGTAACGCTGCTTTATTGATTTCACGTCATTCCAAAAGCGCTCATAATTACTTTCAGTTAATTCTAGACGTCGTTATTTTTTCAAACAATCGTTTAATAATACATTTGCCGATCCCAATTTTTACTTATGATGACTATGGAATAAATGATAATGTTATGTTGTCTCAATCTATATAAAAATTTCTAATAAAATATATTATCGTCGAATTTTAAAGTTGTCTTGCTGTTAAAAGAATTATATACTGAATATTTTTGGAAGTTTGTATTATGGCAAAAATAAATAAATTCCTTTGTTTCCTATTCTATTTAGTCCAAGTTTATATTTTATAACGCTGAAATTAGACCGTAAATCTAAAATCTACAATTTTAGAAGGTTCCTAATTTAGTTATAATAGTTACTGAATAGGGGGTATAAACAGTAGGTATAGAACGAATTCAACACATATTTTTGAGACACACAAAGTACAAATTTGGTAATAACTACAAACAAAAATTGGAGACTTTACAGACAAGATGAAGGACCTGAGACATAATGTACCCTATGATATTATTAACTCTCATATTAATTTACTGTACTGACCTTCTGAAAATTATTAACTTCAAAACACCAGACGAATAAGGCACACCTCAACGTTCTTTTTAGATAAAACACTAACGCCGCTCTAAATTCGTCACTGTACCGATGCCTTACCACTTTAATTTGGATAGGATCAGGTCCGCGGATATATTCTGTATGTCCAAGACGTTTTTTAGGAGCCACATTAGAGAATAATTAATTATAAAATAAAAATAAATTAAACAACTTGGTTTACTTCTACTTTTAACTCTTAATTTCGTAAGTTAAAAGTAGAAGTAAGCTAAGTTGTTTACTTCTACTTTTAACTCTTAATTTCGTAAGTTAAAAGTAGAAATAAGCTAAGTTGTTTAATTTATTTATATTTTATAAAAATGAAATTCTACAAAGTTTGTCACGAATTACTTGAAGAATAAATAATTAATTGTTTTGTTACCAGCAGTTTGTACATGTAACATGAAATCAAAGGTGGGCTGATTCAGTTACAATTACTTATGCTACTATTATTTATTTATATTGTTATAAAATATTGGATAAATAAAAATAATAATAAATATTTAATAAACCGTTTATTAAATATTATGATTACTTAAATATACGACTACTTGAAAATGTGTTTAGCACGAAACCAGTTGTAGGTTTTAGTCTAAATAAATAGTGGAATTAATATATAAATAAACGTATATATAAACGTTTTTAATTTTACTTTTTTTAACTTTTCATCGGACAATTCTTGGTAGAACTCCATTGCAAATCATAAAAAAATTTTCAAAGATGACCGAATTAGTCAGTGTCATTAAAGTAGTAGGTAGAACTGAAAACTTTGGTTTTATTTTACCATACCAAATTTATTTATAATTTTTTTTTAATTTTAATATTGATATATTAATTTTTTTTATAAATATTAATAAACCGTTTCAGGTCATTATTTTATAGATAAATCTCGTATCTCTAAATTGCGGCTAAACGGTTTTGGAACAATGCCATTGGCCGACATTATGAATGGTTATAATTTTACTTCGCGAGAGCCAGATTCGCTTTATTTCATTCTGCATAGCGGACACACATAATTTTCTTGTTTTCTTTCGTGTCTCCGTGTCGGGATTTTCATTTAATGCAATACAAATTATCTTTAATGTCACATTATTCACGAAGAAGGGAGAATCTTTTATAGTGAAAACCACTCCAGCGGATACCACATTAGAACTTTAGTCTGTATAACGTGTTGACTTGCCGCTAGATGCACACCTGCTACCGTTCAATTTATTATTTCCTATATTCCACCGCAGCCCTTCTACACTTTTGAGATATTAAAAAGCGTACTGATCATAACTTCGTATGGACTTGTAATATTACCAACGTTCTTTATCGACCTGATATATTGCGCGAAATTTAGATAAGCGTTAATTCAACGTAATAATATGCGACCTACGTTTTCGAATTCTATTATATGTTGGTTACTTAGACAATTCACATACATATACAAACCATTGCGTCATGTCACTGAAGCTGACCAGGGGGGAAAATTCTGGTCAACAGGTGGAATCAAAACCACCCATGTTTACCCATATCATTGATTTAATTATCTTACGAGGTTCTAAAATATCTTAAGATGATCTTATAGAGTTGTATCATATCTAAATAAATTATACAACTCCGTAAGATTTAATACAAACAATTGTGAACGAAAACAAATGTGCGTTTGAGAAGAAGTTAAAGAATTGCACTACCAACTTGGGTCCGAGCAATGATTTGGCCTTACTGCAGAAGGAGTTTCTGTCATTTAAAGAGGAGGTTTATTTAGCCATGAACGAGGGAAGATCCCAACTTACCTCTTTGTACTCTCGTGTTGATGCACTTGAGACTAGAGCTCGTCATCGGGACATTCTAATTCATGGAGTAAAAGAGGATCGTCTAGAGAATATCTACGACATTACTAAACTTACCTTAAATACTAATCTCCATCTAGATGAAAATCCATCAATTGCAACCTGTTATAGGCTGGGATCTCCAAATAAAAACACCGCACGCCCTCGTCCTATTGTGGTAACATTTAGTACAGACCTGGACCGCAATGTTGTTATGAAGAAAAGAAAAAAACTCAAAGGTACTAATTTGATGATTACCGAATTTCTGACCTCGTCAAGACAACGTATCCTGATAGATGCACGTAAAGAATTTTCTCCGAAGAACGTATGAAAAATGTACGGATTAATTAAAATAAAAATCATCGACAAAATTCATACAATTATTTCAAATGAACAGCCAAAGAACTTTGTTCTCGACCACAAGGAAATCGATATTCTGACAACACATCACGCGAATTACGGAGAAGAAAATGATCACACATTTATTCACTTCACTAAACAGCACTACGCTCTACTTATAACAACTATTTGTTATTATTTAAGTATTTAATTGTGAATATTTAATATTCTGTATTATCACATAATCTTGAGTATTTAAGTTTTAGTATATGTAGGTAAACAAAACTATGGCTCGCTATTACTCTATGCAAATCAAGTTAATATTTTTATGTGTTTTATTAAATCTCTATGCGGCCGGCAACTATTTTATAATACCCACAGAGGACCAAAAGAGAAAAAAATACATCTATGCATAGCAGGTGTAACAACCACTATTTTTGTGTACTTTATTAGCCTGCTTATACGGTCGGCAACTTTTTTTTAATAAACAATAATAATAATTAATGAATTCAAAGTTCGAAGATTCAATTTCAATTCAAATATTTTATTGTCGATCATTTTTCATCTTTGCAATAAACTTCACTTAATTTATCTAGTTACTTAACATATCAATAAACTTCTACTACTTGATTTATGTCTATTTAAGAAACTATTTATTTAATATTTGATGATTTGTCATTTTAATTTAATATAGATCTTTATTGTTTCTTTTTTACTAGTTGATCTTTTCTTCAGTTATATGTTCTATTCAGCATTTCATTTTTAATTTGATTTTTTTTTTTATTTATTTATAACTATATCACACTATACTCACTTTTCACCATTATTAACATATTTTCTATATGAATAAGCATTTAATTTTTAATTTGAATTTGATTTTTTTTGTTTGAATTCTATTTTTTTTATTTATAACTATACCACACTGGACTCTTTTTTCCTTTATGAATTAACATATTTTGTTTAATATGTTAATTCATAAAGGAAAAAAAAAAAAAAAAAAAAAAAAAAAAAAAAAATGTTGCAAACCCCTTAACCAGATATTATATAAACATCAACCACCTCTTGTTTTTTCACACTTTGAAAATGGTCACTGGATGACCGAAACTAGTCAGTGTCATTAAATTAGTAGAACTGAAAACTTTGGTTTTATTTTACCATTCCAAATTTATTTATTATAACATATTTTGGTTTTCCGTTTATTTTTGAATTGCATAGTATTTCCATATATTTCATGCATATTCTTGCCTTAATTTCTTTGTTCTTTATATTAACTTACTGCTGTTTTATTTTAGCTATACCTTTATGTTCACCGTTTATTTTTGTTTTGACCGCGCTATGTTATTGTTGTTTTATCTTATTTTTGTTTGTATCTTTGCTACATTTTTTTTTCTCAAATCATGTTTTCTCAAATCGCACTTATACCTCTATCCACCCTTCACCCTTTTTACTCTTCCCATTATTAATTATTACGAACAATTCCAACCACCTCAATCACCTCAAGTTCGCCTAGATTGCTACCGGGCAGCCGTCCGGTCGGAATCACTTATTGTGTGTTTGCTAAAACGAGTAAGCATGCGATGGGTGATTGTAATTAATAAAACTTAATTGTCTCATTTAATGGGTGTCAAGGTTTATTACCAGAATGTGCGGGGTGTGCGTACAAAAACTACTAACATTTTCAATGAAATTCTTTTAAATGAATATGACATTATCTGTCTTACGGAAACATGGTTAAAAAATGACATTCACAGCAGCGAAATTATAGATAATAGATACGTTGTTTTTAGGAGAGATCGAAATTACTCGAAACTTGGCGGGGGCATTATAATTGCTACTAGAACCTCTCTCGAAGCGAAGTTGGTGGAATCATGGCAAAGACCTGTGGGCGTGTCTCGATATTTCATCTAACATTGAACAGAGAATTTTCATTTGTTTTTCTTATCATCATCAAGGTACAAGTTATCTAGAAAACTTAATTCATCACTTAGACTTGATAAGCGCAAAAAGATTAATTTTTCAACAAGACATTTTCCTGATTGTGGGAGATTCAGTGGTCTCAAGAGGAACATTTAAACCATATGTCACCATCCAATTGTAATAATACAGCAAGTCAACTCTTGCTGGACTTTCTATCATATACTGGGCTTTTTCAATTCAACTCTCATCACAACCCCAATAATCGCATTTTAGATCTTGTAATGATAATAAAAATCATAAAAAAGAAACTCTTATATCACAAGAGATGGAAAAAATTCGGTTATTATTCCGATTATGAAACCTTCCAAATTCTCAGAAAACGTCAACAACAAATGTCTTTTGAGAGTTTCCAGGCTTTCGTTAAACAATCCGAATTCCAAATTAAAGATTATTCAAAAAAATTTTGGTCGTATGTCAAAGGAAAACGGAAAAATGGCTCTGATTTCCCATCAAAGGTTTATTACAAAGATCAACTCTGTAATAAAAACTCCGAAATATGTGAAATTTTTCACGATTATTTTCAATCTGTTTACATAGAAGAGCAAAATAACAATAATACACATACTAACGATGATTGCTCTTCCAACCTTAACATAACCACAGTTAACCTCGATGAAGCCATAATACTAAAATATTTAAAGTCATTAGATGTAAAGAAAGGTTCGGGCCCTGATGACATACCTGCATTGTTTTTCAATAAATGTTCAATGTATTTAGCTAGACCGTTACAAATTATATTCAATAAATCGTTTTGCGAAGGATTTTTTCCGGACATCTAGAAAAAGGCTTATATCTTGCCAATACTGAAAAAAGGTGACAAAGAAAACATTGAAAACTATAGACCGATCTCTAAACCACCAATAATTGGTAAAGTGTTTGAAAAAATTGTTCTTGACCAAATATTTCCTCTTTTAAAATCCTATATTACTCCTGATCAACACGGGTTTTTTCTTCATACATAGATCCGTAGAATCAAACCTATTAGAGTTTACTGATAGAATATTTAACGCTATGGACCAATCTTTCCAAGTTGATGCATTATATATGGATTTCTCAAAAGCCTTCGATAAGATTAACCACGATATTCTCCTGTATAAATTATGGAAACTGGGAATCCGAGGAAAACTATTCAGATGGCTCTCATCATATATCAGTAACCGTAGTCAGGCAGTTACAATTAATGGGTTTTCTTCAAGGTTTCAATATGTACCCTCAGGTGTGCCACTTAGGACCCCTTCTATTCATTATCTATATCAATGACAATCGAAAATCTCTTTTATCCTCTGAACTTATATTGTTTGCCGACGACGCCAAATTATTTAAAGTTAAAAACGCCTGCCGACTGTATACTGTTACATGAAGATATTAATCGTTTACATACATATTGCAAAGAAAATCAACTTTACCTCAATTTCAATAAATGTCATATGATATCCTTTTCTAGAAAGAAAAACACAATCCTTAATAATTATACATTAGATGACAGCCCTTTAAATCGTTGTACAGAGTTGAGAGATCTTGGTGTTATTCTAGATTCCAAGCTCACTTTCACTTCACACATTGAGTCGATTTTATCAAGAGCTAACAGTCTTTTGGGGTTTATCACAAGAGTCACTAAAGAATTTACCTGTCCTTTTACTTTTAAAATCCTTTACTTTTCGCTCGTTCGTAGTCAGCTGGAGTTTGCATCAGTTGTCTGGAACACACATTTATCAACATACAGCAACAGAATTGAAAGCATTCAGCACAAATTTTTAAAATAATTAAGTTTTCGCAACAATATTTCTTTTAATAATAACCGTGAATATGAATCATACCATCAGATACAAACATTACGTTCCCGAAGATTAATGCTAGACACAAATTTCTTATACAAAATTGTTAACAACACAACCGATTCTTCATACTTACTTGGGACAAATATCTTTTAATTGTCCCCAGCGTCACACTCGATCAAACGATTTGTTCTTTGTAAAATGCCCGCGAACCAATTTCATAAAAAATTCATTCATAAATCGTTCAACAACCAAATACAATAAATTAAATAATGCGCAAATCCTGGACATTTTTCATGATAACCTTGGTAAATTTAGGTCCCGGGTGGGGCTGTTGTTGGTGTGATCTATTGGGGCGAAATTGAAAATCTTCGAAGTTATTCCTATCCCTCTATTTCCTCTCCCTTACTGTTCTATAGAGGTTTGTAATAGGTTATGATAAGTATTTTTTTTTTTGTTGTTTATATTATATATTTTGTATTGTAAAGATCACTCACATTATCTAGCCATTATTTTTATTTTGATTGTATAAAAGCACTAGGGAACTTTACTGGTTTTGTATATATATATATTGTTTTTTTTTACTCCCACAAGCTGTATATAACTACTGTTCCTGGAATAAATAAAATAAAATAAAATAAAATAAAATAAAATAAAATAAAATAAAATAAAATAAAATAAAATAAAATAAAATAAAATAAAATAAAATAAAATAAAATAAAATAAAATAAAATAAAATAAAATAAAATAAAATAAAATAAAATAAAATAAAATAAAATAAAATAAAATAAAATAAAATAAAATAAAATAAAATAAAATAAAATAAAATAAAATAAAATAAAATAAAATAAAATAAAATAAAATAAAATAAAATAAAATAAAATAAAATAAAATAAAATAAAATAAAATAAAATAAAATAAAATAAAATAAAATAAAATAAAATTAAAATAAAATAAAATAAAATAAAATAAAATAAAATAAAATAAAATAAAATAAAATAAAATAAAATAAAATAAAATAAAATAAAATAAAATAAAATAAAATAAAATAAAATAAAATAAAATAAAATAAAATAAAATAAAATAAAATAAAATAAAATAAAATAAAATAAAATAAAATAAAATAAAATAAAATAAAATAAAATAAAATAAAATAAAATAAAATAAAATAAAATAAAATAAAATAAAATAAAATAAAATAAAATAAAATAAAATAAAATAAAATAAAATAAAATAAAATAAAATAAAATAAAATAAAATAAAATAAAATAAAATAAAATAAAATAAAATAAAATAAAATAAAATAAAATAAAATAAAATAAAATAAAATAAAATAAAATAAAATAAAAATAAAATAAAATAAAATAAAATAAAATAAAATAAAATAAAATAAAATAAAATAAAATAAAAAAAAATAAAATAAAATAAAATAAAATAAAATAAGATAAAATATAATAAAATAAAATAAAGATAAATATATCCCTGATATGGGTAAACATGGATGATTTTGATTCCGCCTGTTGACCAGACTTGCCCCTCTGGGCAGTAATTTTACTTTCTGGTACATTTTAGGGTACAACTCGCTAAAAAATTTCATTGCCTGTGCGGCCTTAACATATTAACATAGTTTCAAGTCAAGATCCGCGAGATATTGAATGGCCAGATCTACATATTTTTCTTAAGAGATTCTATAATATCTTAAGATGTTACAGTACTCCATAAGATAATTATATTCATGATATGGGTAAAAATGGATGATTTTGATTCCGCCTGTTGACCAGACTTGCCCCCACGATACTACATTTATAATTCACGCGGAATGTGATTTGAACAGTAGCGCTAGCAGTGTTTTATAATGAAATGGAATAATCACATGACCCCGATCATATCATTTGAATTATTTAGATATGTACATACATATATGTATTGTATTTATGGATCAATGCGATATTCACACAGTTGCCAGCCGTATCTCAATTTGCATGATATTTTCATTAACTGAATATGATATACATATATGGTTACATCCGCAACATACAATCGCGCTATGTCCCGTATAGAGTAGGTAGAGAGACCAGAGGGCATATATGTATATCATCAACATCATTGGCCCTACAGCCCGTTGTGGGCCTTGGCCTCCTTCAGAATCCGTCGCCATTCCTTCCGGCACTCTGCGGCTCTCTTCCAGTTGGTAAAGCCCAGCGCTCGTACATCAGCCTCCCCATCATCCAGCCATCTCATTTTTGGTCTGCCTAAGCTTCTTCTTCCGTCTGGCGGGGTTTTTAAAACCTTGTTGGGAGTACGATCATCACTCATCCTGTGGACATGGTCCAACCATTGCAGTATTCTTATTTTAATGAACTGTACAATGATAGATTCGCCATACAGTGCCTCTAATTCGTGATTGAATCGTCTCCTCCACACTCCATTTCCGTTGATAGGACCAAATATTTTTCTGAGGACTTTACTTTCAAATACCAGAAGTGTGTTTTTATCTTTTTTGGTCACTAACCAGCATTCGGCGCCATATGCAATGACTGGACGGAGAAGTGTTTTAGAAAAGGTTGTTTTGGTTTTTCAATTTGGACCTCAGATGCTTATACAATACATAATAAATTAAATATATTTTTATATATTTAAAAATATATAAAACTGCAACTAAATGCAGTTTTACGTATATGAAGGTTTAGCATGACACTGGAGAATCATGACATTGCATGACACTGGAGAATCATGACATTGCATGACATTGGATAATCATGACATTGCATGACACTGGAGAATCATGACATTGCATGACATTGGATAATCATGACATTGCATGACACTGGAGAATCATGACATTGCATGACACTGGAGAATCATGACATTGCATGACATTGGATAATCATGACATTGCATGACACTGGAGAATCATGACATTGCATGACACTGGAGAATCATGACATTGCATGACATTGGATAATCATGACATTGCATGACACTGGAGAATCATGACATTGCATGACACTGGAGAATCATGACATTGCATGACATTGGATAATCATGACATTGCATGACACTGGAGAATCATGACATTGCATGACACTGGAGAATCATGACATTGCATGACATTGGATAATCATGACATTGCATGACACTGGAGAATCATGACATTGCATGACACTGGAGAATCATGACATTGCATGACACTGGAGAATCATGACATTGCATGACATTGGATAATCAATTGAAAAAAATATATGGTACATTTAATTTATTGAGTAAAAACACCCAGAAGAAAAATGGGAAACATGTCTAAATGCGATAAAACCACTGTGCACTATTCTCTTAAAAGGATTGAGTGTCGATCTCAAAGGTTTGAAAGTAGTGTTAAGTTTCTAAAACGACCAAGACCTTGCTTCTTTAAATAGTACCTTCATACATTGTAAAGCAAAATAAATGTAGATAATGCATTCAAAACATCCCAATGTACTCAGTTGTATGGAGTATTAAACTAGTTGCATGTAGCACATAAGATACAACAAACTGTCGATGGCGATTGTATGTAAAGTGAAAGAATACGTACTAAAGTATTAACTTAAATCCAAATTATTGAATATTTTAAGATATTCTATTTTCTATACAAAACATATAGGTATGTACTAAAACAATGTTTGTGTACTCACAATAAATAAATAAATGTATCTCAATATAGGATTATATGGAGCTAAGTCCTTTTTTCCTACCCATAATATGAAAACAGCGTCATGGTATGTGCGAATGTTTGGAGATTAAGTATCAAAATATTGAGTCTCCGAAGGTATTGTATACTGCCTTCTAAATGGTATGAAACGATGTCGTCACTAAATCCAATTTTTATAAGAATTGTTAAAAAAAGTTGAATTATCATATTATACCAAATTAAATTATCTAGTTGGGGTGTTTCGGCTTATATCGATATTTTTAAAAACTTTCTGCGATGTCTGCATAAATGCATCGAAACGATCATTATTTCAGATGATCGATATTTTTTTAACTCGATGACCATTTCTTTTTTGTACATTTTCAAGGTAATTTGATTTAATTACAAATGTTTTTACGTCTTTAGAATATTTCTCACGTAAGTTAAGAAAACAGATACGCATCAACAAATATAATAAAATAAATGTATAGGATGTTATGGAAAAAATAAAACTGATGGAAATAGGTTTCATCCAATTCGAACATTTTATCAGAATGACAAACTGTGACAAATATCTTCAAAAGAAGGCAAACGAGGGTTGTCGAAGAGTTAACGAAGTAATTCATCCCAAGGTGATAAATAGTTTGTATAAAGGATATCTGTATATGGAGAGATTGTGGTTTATATCGTTTTGTATAGGCACGTACTATTTAATTTGCATTTTATGATTACATCGTCACTAACACGTGCATATTGGTAAAATATCAATTCATAATATTTATATTGTCAACACTGAATATGTTTGAGGTGTAGAACTCCATTATACCTACTAGGAATTTTTTAATCAAACAAAAATAATTATGGTTCTACATGTATATTTTCCATATAATAGGATGACCATTTCGGCTTATGCGAACTAAATATAGTAATAACTAACTTGGTATCTAGTCTATTACTTTTATAGTCAACTATCAAGACTATTACTTTGATCTTTAAAAAAGTGTCCAAAAGCTAAAATTTATAATAGAACGATCTATCATTACTCAGAACTTTGTATACTAAAAACGATATTAAATAAAAAAAAATACGGTTGATGAAGAGCTCAAAGAGAAATCCATAACAACAACTTAGCAGTTGCCTAACTCTTACTATAATTTTCAACAAAGTCTACGTGATGGAATATTTTCTGAGAAATATAAACTGGCATATGTAACACCTTCACTGAAATCAGGAAATAATCAAGACATAAAAAACTACCGTTCGGTTTCAATTTTATCTTCCATAACTTAATTTTTCAAGAAAATTGTGACATAATTTTCAAACCATATTTAACTGACTATCAACATGGCTTCCTGCCCAACGATTACGATTTCAAATCTTTTGATGTACTCAAACTTTATATTCAAATGTCTTGATGCAAAAATACAATTAGGATCTTCTATCCTGGGTTGTCATGGGAACACGGAGCCGTCAGCTCCTTCTCAATACAGGACCACCATGTTTCTGTGGGTCTGCCACTACCTAGAATTATTTATTTAATCGACTAGAAGTATAATATTTCGGTAATGTTTAAAAATACATACCGCTCTGCACTGTCGGGTAGAGAGTTAAAGTAGGCTCCTGTAGCCAAGATTGCACCTTGAACTGATTGGTGCCGTCTGAAGTCTTGCAGCTCAGAATGGCCGGGCAACCGACTGAAGAGCCGATTGTTTCTACTTTGAGAGAGAACTGATGTTCGATAACTGAAAACAAAAATGAACGATTGATGTTTATAAATTATTACAACAAATTGTCCACAGATATTTTATTAAACAGAATTTTATCTCAATTACTTTTTTACAAAACATGGCATTCCGTTTCCCGATGAGGTCAAAGTTTTTTTTTTCGCTGGGAATTGTGACAATCATATTTTCGAAATATGGCTTGTTATAAGTATTTGTTGAGTAAGTGTTGACGGAAAATTTATTAATTACCTGAGAAGCAATAAAAATATTCAAGAAAAATCATCTTACGAAGATATTTTTTCCACAATTCAAAAGAAACCAAGCGTTACGTCGCTTTGAAGTTCTGGGAAGAAAACCTTTAAAAGTATTTTGTTCCACGTGGAAAAGTCTAAAACAAAGTCACCTTGTCCTTACACAAGTCTTCCCATCCGTCCCGTTAAAGGTCATTTAATCAAGTGATTGTGTGTAGTACTCGCAGTTTAATGATGCTTGAACGAATGCATTTACATATATTTGTGTTACTCTTCCATGTATGGAGATTGTAAAGTAACGCTGAGAGATTGTTCAGGTACTTGGTAAAATTCCACTATACATTACTGCGATTCAAAACACTACATTTTAACAATATTGTAAAATTTAAACAAAGTATTTTGAATTATATGTAGTAAAGAATATTGTTACATATGTCTTAAACATATGATTTTCTTTACTAACATAAATTTCTATACAATTACGAGAATCATGTAGATAAAGCATAGTATCAATGTAAATCTGATTGTCCTAACTTAAACTTTATTTTTTAAAGATAATTTTAAATCACCTTTGTGATAAGTTTTATCTAGATAGGGTTGATGTATTATGGTTCTGTGTAAAGTATTGAATATTTATTAATTGATTAAAATAAAATACAACCTATATGAAAGGTGACATCTGTAGATTATATGGATAAACATGTTAATAAATATGTAGATTGATATTTTTTTAGTTTGGTTCAGAACCATTTAAATGATTATTTAGAAGAATAATCATTTAAATGGATTTAAATATATTGTATTTTGGTGTGGTGGGTGCATGGATGTAGATGTAGTGTATCAATATACATAATATTGTAAATCTCCAACCTCGAAACATGCGTATTACTAGTGAGATTGGGATAGTTTTTAATAAATAATGTTATAAATATCGAGATGGTATAAATAAAAAAAAATAGATAATGTTATCAAAGTAATATAAGTTTATTTTGACAGATGTCGTCCAACTAGATTTTATTAAATTATTTATATTTTATTTTGGCTATTTATATGCAAGGGTGAATAATTAATATACATTAATACCTTTAATAGGGAACAATAACAAGTTGTTATTAAGACAAAAATAATAATAGGTTTCCAGTCTAGATAGACCTCCTCTTATAAAAACAACATTGACTGTAACTTGTATAAAGACATATTAATCTTATAAAAGTATATAATGGTAAAAGTTGTCATAAAAAATTTATTGTGAAAAATCAAGTTATTAAAAAATCAAACCCTACCATCCATGAAAAGATATCTCTGAATAAGAGAGATATCCCACATTGTGTCTTAACATAAAAATATTTTTTCATCGTATTTTAGTATAAAATTCTGAATGAATAGCTATGTACCTGTATGTTCCATCGTCGCACATAAACATTTTGTATGAACGTTTTATATTTAAGGGTTATTTAAATAAAATACTTAGTTACATAATCCATATATTCAATGGGGTAAAATATGAATTATATACATATGTAGGTTTTTACGAAACCCCTTAACATTTGCAACGTTAATAAAACGTGAAAAGAAGTACGCATCACATGGCTTGAATGATAGGAATGAAACCTGGAATAAATTTCTGGTGCCAATTAAGAAAATTAACATGGCGCAATTTCCTAAATGGTACACTGACTTTGATGAAGCTACGAGTTTGCACTTTTAGTTTTATTCTCCTGTGAGGTATTTTTCTGTTGAAAAATCTACTTTTCTACATACTTATATTGCTAATCTACAGCTGTTCAGAAAGGTTTACTTTCCACTACTACGGAATTGTTGCAGGTTATTATTTCACAATTTTAAGCGTATTTTCTGCGTTGCTTTTCAGCGGGTATCTTGTATAGAATGTATTTTTACGAGTTTCATCATATTATGTACCTTAATGTTATTTTATGTCCTCTCTGATTTTTACTCTCCACTAGTAACTATACAATGGAGAAACCAAAGATTTAAGAGAACCTACATCGTTTTATCTAGTTACTGAAAATATAATATATTAAATCCGCCAAATACACTATGAAGTTCCATGTTAGTAAAGGTAACTATCGCGTGCATTGAAATGGGTTCATAGGTGATATAAATGGACAAAAATACAACATTTCCTGATTTTTTACATATTTAGAACAAACCTGACGAATAAAAATACAAAAATGCTTTATCATTCATTCACTTAAATTTTATGCATTTAAGACATAATTATGGTGTAATTAAATAAAAAAAATGAAGGGGAATTTGTTGTATTTTCAAATTAAATTGTGTGACAACATTCACTAGAGAATATTGAATATACTTATGGTATTTTTCATAGTAACACACTGTTTCACATAGTTGATTTCACAATCCAATGTTATATAGGTATGCCCTCTTCAACATATTTTTTACATCAATTTCTCAGCGGGTATCATGTAGATAGCATGAGTTCTCTCAAGATTTTTATTGTGTACATCGTAATGTGTATTGCACACTTTAAAAAATGATGTATGATTGCATTTGAATTTCAATCAATGCCTTTATCACAAACCTGAAAAAGTTGATAAATTTATTTGACTGTTTGATTTTGCTGAACACAAATTTTTTTTTTTTGAGATACATAGTATGTCATATGCGTATAAGATAAAGATTTTCGTACCTTATTCAAGTACTTAAATAACAATTTATTTAAATTTTCTGATGCCAAATAACAAAACAAGTAAACGAGAATGGTGAGATAAAAATATTTCAATTTACCCTCTGCTGCGAATCGAAACTGTTTAATAGTACATATTCATTGAATGCTTTTGTTTTATAACGACTTGCATGGAACACAGTTTTATCCAGCTGTTTATAGCGATAGTAGATATAGTTGAAGAATAAGTACCAAACTATAAACCCATAAATCCAAATTATTGAATATTTTGCGATGTAATACTACAATGCTGATATTTTTTATAGCAAATTAAATTATCTATTTTGGGTGTTTCGGCTTTTTTCAATATTTTTCAAAACTTTGGAAAATAGGCAGTTAAAAACATAAATTTATTAAAAAAAAATATATAATATATATGGAAAAATAATAGATATTTTGTATTTGTTTATATTTATATCAATTTTCAGCTTTCTAGCTTCTATGGTTTCTAAGATATATGGAAAAGTAAAGTAAAAATTCAAAAGTTGATAAGACCAATAATTCAAAATTCTGAGTATAAAAGTTTTGTAGGCTTATAACTATCTATATATTCTAAAATTTTCAGCTCTATAAATTGAGCGGATCAAAAGTTATAAGGGTGGGAACACACACACACACTATCACACACACCCTCACACACACAAACACACACACATACACACACACACACACACACACACACACACACACACACACACACACACACACACACACACACACACACACACACACACACACACACACACACACACACATTAAATGTTGTACTCCGAATTCTAAGGTATTCCATACATAGAACATATACATATGTTGCGAAAGCCTCTAAGTTGGTGTTTTTTGTATTCAACGTTGGAAAAACCGTACCCTATAACCTAACCATACTTTGTCGATATGTTAAGAGAACAAAGTTCTCTTGAACAAATCGACAGTTGGAAAAAAATCAATGATATATTAAATGTTACATTTTACATAAACGAGTACGTATCACATCTAACTTTTGAATATCATCATGTAAATAATAATCAAAAAACAGAGAGGATAAACGGGATAAGGATTTTCATACATTTTAATTATATTTAAACATTAATTATCAATTTCTCCTCTATATTTTTATGACATTTACAGTTTAAAGATACAGTCAACCATCGAAACCCTCAGGGTTTATCTGAGGTTGACGAATTCAGTTTGGTAATTATTTAAATAAACACAATTCATAAAACAAAAATAAAATAAAATAAAGAAAATTAATAATAAAGAAATAAACAAGTGAGCAAACAAGCAAAATAATACATAAATCAAAAAATAATAAGAAATAAAAAACCTATATACCCATATTATAAAAATAAAATAATACGATGCAGGTTTCGACTTACGACAGCCGGTCAACTCAAGGAGTATACTCCTAGAGCACATAGCTGTCGTCATCAGACCTCATCGTATACCTTTTTAAGTGGGTAAAATATTTAGGGCATGTAGTGTATATATGCAAGAGCTCATCATCCATACCATTTAATATTTTTGGCAGGAGATATTCCCATGTTCTCATGCCTTATGCATTTTTGAACACAGGTAAAATATATTTCTTTAGGTAGTTTAACTTTCGGAGGTTATTTCTACGTGAGTTTACTTCTAATTTATTAATGTTATCATGTTCGTCTTTTAAGATGGCAATTTTTACTTTATGATATATAGGTAATACATTACAGTGTTTGAATATACACTTTTCATTGTTCTGATACGTACTTATTATTTTATTATTTATTATTATATATATTTTCAATTTCTCCTCTGCATTTATTATCAATTTCTCCGCTCTATCTTTATCATAAATTATTTCTCCCTTGTATTTAGTAATTTCTCGTGTATATTTACTATCAATTTCTCCTCTATATTTACCATAAATTTTTCCTCTACATTGTAACGTGTTGGGAAGAAAAGGTTATTCTTATATTGATTTGTTATTATTATATATATTTGATAACGGGCCTTTTCGTCGTCGAAGAGAGTCTCCTCCTCGTGACAAAAGGTTAAAGTCAGTATTGTTTACCTTTACCTTGTTGGTATTCTCAGGACCTCTGGACTTACCTTACGTGATGGTGTAGTACGGTCAAATCCAGGATCCACACATTTGATGACAGATTAGTATGAATTTATAATTAACTTTGAAAGTAAGCACGTTAATATCCAGTTAGCTCATCGGTAAGAAAAGAAATTGAAATAAATAACTTATATAAATTTATGTTTTGAGCTTTGACTTTTTCGTCTCAGGTTGAAGTATGAGGGTCAGGTTTGAATGACAGTGTGAATTAAAAATAAGTACGAGTTGAGATATGTTCAGGACATCGACAGATGCGTATATTGTTAGAAAAGAATTTACGAACAGATAAACACAAAAAGAAAACCCAATACATTAAGGAAGACACTATTATTAAGACAGATGTTAAAATTATTGTATTACATGTTTAACCAGGAATGCAAGTTTTAATGAAATATAGATTGTGAAAATTAGTAAAATGTTTGAATCATTATCAACAAAATATTACAGTAATTTACCTGGTTAGTTTTGATCATTCATTACTAAAATATAAGAATTCAATGACAAACTTAATTTGTACCAAACTGATTAATACAGACATTAATTATCACAAGGTATCAATGTATTTCAGGAAGTTAATTCTGAATAAAAAAAGGTACAATATTACTTTATTTCTGTAAGGTCTTATTTGTTATTGGCAAGATAGTTTAAATGAAAATTACATTAGAAGGCTCTGTGATATATTTATGAAGGCAAAGGTTAAGACTCTTGTTCCTTACATATGGTATTTTTATTTAAGTCATTAGAATAATATCATTAGTAATAGGTTATTTGCATAAAAATTATTGAACAATTATCTGTAAATTATTTGCAAAATATTTGTAAAGTTATCTGCCGAGTGAGTGATCTGTTCTAAAGTTAAATGAGGGTTTTATATTAAAGTATCTTAATTAAAATATAAATCAGGTATGGAGAATGTGGTAAAACCAGAAAGGGAAACACTTATGAAATTTTCTTTAATCACTGAGAGGTATGCATTGTTGACCTCATAAAATATTCACTAATCACTTTAAAGAAACTTACGTGGCGATGAAAGGACGAAATAGAGAAGGCTTGTTCGACGTCGGATCAATGCCGACCAACAAGCAGAAGATACTGGAACTGGTTCCTACATAATCCGTTGTAGGGAAGAGAAGGGTCTGACCTGATTCCTATCAGATCCGGAAGAAGACGAAGAAGGGCATCTAAGAAGTATTTGTTGATCGTCCAAGACCAACAAGGTTGTAGCGTCCGCAGGCATTGACCTGATTCCTATCAGATCCTGAGGGAGACGAAGAAGGGAATCCAAGAAGCATTAACAGAAGAGTGGCGAGAAGGTGTCTATACCGATCACAAAAGATCAGCATGGCTGAAGTCAGCAGGAATCAATTCGATATCCGTGACGGATGAACATCGAAAGGCAGTACTCGATCCTAAGACCAGCAGTAGAGGAAGTAATCGGAGTGTCGAAGGTGTGTCTCTGAATTGTGACGTATTTTTCTCATTACCAAATAATCGTGTGTGTCGCGGCCTTATTTATATTCACGATCACCATTTGTTTCACAATAGGAAGTGCCTCATGGCAACTGAACGATCACTATATTCGTATACAAGAGAAAATAAATTGTATTCAAACAAGATGAGATATAAACGTCACAGTTTATAAAGAAGAAGAACTTTGAATTTACTTTAGACACTGAACACTTTGTTTATATTAAGAAAATCTAGTGGAAGTTGAGGTGAGTTCGTCACCTGCCGTTATAACAATTTGTGAATGTATTACACACTGAGCGACATGCAGTGAAAAAGGATATTACATAATTTAACGGTAAAATCTATACCGCGATCAATACGTGTATTTTGATACATATTCACAGAACACTTATGAATTTTTATTAGTTGCGTCGGCTGTCCGAAAGCCGAGAGAAATGTTTCTTTTGCGGAGACAAATCAGTCGTGAGTTCGACACGTATTGACTGTTTAAAGGATTATTTTGAACTGGTGCAAATTGGATGATTGACATATGAGAAAGAATAATAGCCTCGCACAGGGTACTCGTACGGCAGAAAAAAGATTGTTGTAAAAATGGTGAAAGAAAAATCAGCCGTGAAGGTGATGGCAAAGATAATGAGGAAGATCCTAATTTGATAGAAATAGCCTCGCGCAGGGTACTCGTACGGCAGATAAGGAAACAATAGGAATCCCGCAAGATAGTGTCGAACTACATTACTGAAAAGGTATGATGCACTCGTACCGAATAAACGACACCTATCGAAATTGATTATTGACTTTTATCTTATTCAACAGAATTATAGGCCGTTTCTAAAATGATCCAGACTGAATCCTTAGCGAGGGGGAAGGGGGGACAGAAGAGTTGAAGTGGTGTACATTTAATGTTACCGGACATATTTCTTATTTAGTGAAATAGACAGAACGAGGAATAATTAGTAAAAATGGCAAAGTATAATTATGACATGAAGTATGCCTTTATATATTGATTAATTATTTCTTTTATGAAGTGTGATTTGAAACTGAAGTTACTGTTTTTTCTTATAAGGACGAGGTCATTACAGCCGTTGGCTGATGCAATACTTATCGTACGGAACGGGGATTTCTGAATTTATTTAAAATGAAACAATTTTGACGTTGTACGCGAGCGGGGAGCGGAGGAGAGGGGTGAAGTAAGGGGTTCAGGTCGAATAATAATAATACACTCCGCTAGATATGATGTTTAGGTTTTTTATGAATACCACTACTAGTGCGAAGTCGTTCCTAGGCGCGCGAAATTCGAAATGTTTATGAAATATTATACATTAGGAATTGAACTATGGGGTTCGTACAATATAATCGTAACGTTCACGTTACAACATTTACTATCAATTTCTCCTCTATGTTGATTATCAATTTCTCCTCTTTTTTATTATAATTTTTTTCCTGTATATTTCTAAGCAATTTCTCCTTTATATTTACTATCAATTTCTCCTCAATATTTATGATCAATTTGTTCTCTACATCTATTATCAATTTATTCTCTATATGTATTATCAATTGGAGGGATAACGTATATAGACAGAAAGGACTGGACAGTGATAGATTTTCGTATATAGCAGAAAATGAAATCCCTTCTGGTCGCTGTCTACCCGAAAGACCGCCCAAGAGATGGAATAATAGTTGGAATTAATTAATTTATTTATTTAATATTGCTTGTCGTGCAAATAACAGGTACTATGTCAAATATTAATTTAACTCGAACTCAATAACAAGTTCTAACATTCTGGTGACACAAATCGCAATTGTTAAACAGTTTGTCAATAGAACCTGTGTCTCCACCGGGAATCAAACCCGGGACCTTTGTATCAGAAGTCAGATATTCAACAAACTGAGCAAAGAAGGCAAACTTAGTCATCTCAGGAGGTCTACCAAAACAAAAAGAAGAAATTCTCCTTTCCTAGTAATTGTAACATAGGCATGAGTTGTGTGTGAGTATTCATTTGACATCAGAAATATAATGTGACATCATAAATTCAAAAAATGTCAAATCGGCCTTAGAAGTATGCATCCTTGCTTCCGCTATAGTGTCTTGTTTTGACGGGAAACTGTCAATTGAAAAAAATACAAATATTCACCAACCTCTTCAATCTACTTCCGTTCTCCGGTAGAGAACTGCTTCCGTCGCCAACCTCGGTTCAGACTGACGAGCATTAACTTCATACCTATTTAATATTATTTAATGTAATGTTACTAGGTATATTATTAGATTTTCTAACAACATAAATGTCAATTCAAGCATCTACTATACATACTTACCTACTACAAATCTCAAATATCTTTCGCTTGCTATTCGTATTGAACACACTTGTATAACTACAACATCTAACAAATCGCTTAAAATACATCTTCACAGATAATATTTTTTATACTAGTTGCATGTGACACATGAGATCCAACAGTCGATCGTGATAGAATGTATAGTTGAAGAATAAGTACCAAAATATAAACACATAAATACAAATTATTGAATATTTTTAGATATTTTCTTTTCTATTCAACACATGTAGGTATGTAAGTCACGATAGGATAGGATGGAAGTTAGTCCTTTTTTCCTACCCAGAATATGAAAACAGCATGATGGTATGTATGAGATTAAGTATCAAACTATTAAGTCTTCTTAGATATTGTGTATAGGCGACTACCATACAAATTGTATGAAGCAATGTCGTCACTTAATTAAATTGTTATAGGTATAAATTATAAAAAAAATTGTCATGTACTAATATTTGTAAAGCAAATTAAATAATGTAGATGGGGTTTTTCGGCTTTTTTCGATGTTATTAAAAACTTTAGAAATATAGGTATTTAAACACATAAATTTATATTTTCAAATGTTTGAATGTTAACTTTGTGGTTCATATTTAACAAATTAAATTTAAAAATATAACTTTGTATTAACCACGTTTTTTGGTTGAAACGATGCGACCGGTTTCGGAACTAACCGTTCCCTCATCAGGCTAACTTTCAACTGAAACAGAATGTGACGACGTGCTTACAAGAAATCTATGGGGGCGGAGGAAGAGGTAGGGTGGGGGTACTTAGGGTTGGGTCTTGTGCAGGGTGGGTCCGATTGGCTGAAGGATTAGAAGTAAAAGGAAACATATTTAATAATGGACTGAAAGATAAATTTAACTGATTGTTTATTATGTTCTGTTTTGAATTAATACACTTTTTAATTTCTAGCGACTCTAAATTATCAAGACGGAGACCTACTTTGTTGACGTGTAAAATTTTTGTTCCCGATTGCATATTAAATTGATGATCATTAAGTACTAAGTGTTCTGCGAATTCCGAAAAATTATCATTGTTTATACATCTAATATGTTCTTTTACTCTAGTCTCAAATTTCCGTCCTGTTTTTCCTATGTAGACTGCAGAGCAGTCTCCACATGTCAGTTGGTATACGCCGGAGTTTTCCATTTTATTATCTTTATCTTTGGAATTCATTAAACTTTTTCCAATATTATTGTCAGTGTAAAATGCCGGTCTTATGTCTTTTGGTAAGAAATTTGAGACTAATTGGGATAAATTATTAACAAACAATATGCGTCTCCATCTATATTCATCTTTTTTGATATTTGTATTATAACTATGTAGGTATCTATTGACGTTAATATTTTTTATTTTTTTATTTAAAATGGAGTCTATCAATTTACTGTTATATCCATTATTGTATGCAATCTGTTTTATTGTATTTAGTTCTTTATTAAAATTATTTGATGATAGTGGTATATTTAGTAATCTATGGACCATGGAATGATAAGCGGAATGTTTATGGGATGCTGGATGGTTGGATGTATTGTGGATAGTTGTATCTGTATAGGTCGGTTTACGATATATATCAAATTCAATTTTATTATTTACTATTGTCAATTTTAAATCTAAAAAATTAAGTGTTTTTTCCTTTTCTATTTCCAATGTGAACTGAATCTTAGGGTGAAACGAGTTTATAAAATTTAAGAGCAACTTTAATTAGTTTACACGTCAACAAAGTAGGTCTCCGTCTTGATAATTTAGAGTCGCTAGAAATTAAAAAGTGTATTAATTCAAAACAGAACATAATAAACAATCAGTTAAATTTATCTTTCAGTCCATTATTATATATGTTTCCTTTTACTTCTAATCCTTCAGCCAATCGGACCCACCCTGCACAAGACCCAACCCTAAGTACCCCCACCCTACCTCTTCCTCCGCCCCCATAGATTTCTTGTAAGCACGTCGTCACATTCTGTTTCAGTTGAAAGTTAGCCTGATGAGGGAACGGTTAGTTCCGAAACCGGTCGCATCGTTTCAACCAAAAAACGTGGTTAATACAAAGTTATATTTTTAAATTTAACATAAATTTATCATAAAAAAATGTTTTTTTTAATAAAAAAATGATTGAGAAGAGATTTTGTATTTGTATATATTTATACCAATTTTCAGCGCTCTAACTTCTATGGTTTCTAAGATATATGGAAAAATAAAGTAAAAATTCAAAGTTGAAACAAAAATTCAACATTCTGACTATAAAGTTTTGCAGGCCAATTACTATTTGTCTTCTTCTTCTTTCCCTTTAGCGCTTTTGTCCCGTTTCTATCGGGGTACGCTTTGATCATGACCCTAGAATTGGCGAGTCTGGTTATTACATTGAAGCGACTGCCATCTGACCTTCGTAACCCTTAGAAAGGGGAACCAGACAAATTGGATCATGGTTACTCATAGTTAGTGATATAAATCCGCACATAGATTTTTTGAAAATCCAGAGGTGCCTGCCTCGCCCGGATGCGAACCGTCAACCTCACGCATGTGAGGCGACAACCTTATCACCGCTGATGGCCAATTACTATTTGTATATTTTCAAATTTTGGGCTCTGTAAATTGAGCGGATAAAAATTATAAGGGGGGGGGGACACAGGCACACTACATTTTCTACTCCGAATTCTGAGTAAATCAATATATGTAAAAAATTCTGTTGAACAATAATATAAAATTCTCTTGAACAAATTGACAGTTGGATTATCTACTCTGGAGAATAAATAAAAATTTATTCAAAAAAATAATGAATACCCACCTTGCTACCAACGTTTATAAAATTTCACTGTAAAAACTTCCCACGGCAACCCAAAGTTAAATTGCTCCTTAATCTGAAATTAAGTTTTTAAGAATATTCATAATATTTTGTGTTCCCATTGATCAACGTTGGTTTTGTATTACCTGAAATTGAGTAATACGAGAAGCGAGCGGCGCAGTATCAGCTTTTACAAAAAGTTTATTTTTTTAGTGTTTTTGAATTCGTTTCGTCCCGATCTTGTTATAAATTTACAAGTTCGATTTACCATGTCAATCAGAATTAAGCAGACATTCCCGTAAACCAATGTTTCTCAAGTATTTCACAGTTTAGGGATGAATTTAAATATTGTCTGAACAATCACCAACAATATGAGAAGACAAAATTAATAATTGCAAATATTTCATTTATTCTCATACGAATAATAAAATACTTCATTGCACCGATATATGACAGATGTACCTAATAAATAAAACGATCTTAATATAAATAATTAGGAAAAAAAAACAAAACAAAAAAAATAATATTTTAAAAACTTTTGATGAAAAAATTAGAAAATACACTGCTTTAGGTAACGAGATTAAAAGACTTTGGCATTCTCTTAAAATAATAATATTACCGTTCATTATTTCAGCCACTGGCATTATTCCAAAATCGTTAATCCGTAATTTAGAAATTATAAATTTATTGAAAAACTTAATAATAAAAATGCAAAAATCGGTAATAATGAATACATGTAGAATCGTTAAAGATTTTATAAACGTTAATATTCGGGAATCAGTAGGGTTGTTAGGTAGTATTAGAGACCTCCTCAGAGCCTGATCCATTGGTATGTTAAGTATCTGGATGGGTGAACTATTCCAAATTGAAAGCTTGATGATGCGTTTGTTGCATTTTATTTTGCTCTTTTAAATAATTTACAATTTACGCATTGATCTGCTAAATCTTTTGAGGAAGTGTATAATGGTAGTAATAATAATAGAGTATTATTATTTGTAGTGCTGATTAATATTATTAGTAAATCGGCCAGCGCCGTGGAAAAAAATTGAAATAAATTATAAATGAAAATATTTTCTACCGAAATTTCCAACCGTATATAATATGAAAATAAATTTTTAAGGCTCTCTCAAAATTATACAAAAAAATGATAGTTACTTATCACGCACAGCGTGTAAAAAAGTATTTGACCCAATTTGTGTAAACATACCTGATATAAATAACAAAAAAAATGGCTATCAAGAATAAAAGAAAATGGATGTGCCCATTCTGCAAAAATCGTTCCTCTTCACCTATTCAATGTTACGTCGTCTTACGAGTTGACGAGTCCATTATTATAAATTACAAAAAAAACTACAAGGTCTTAATAACAGATTTTTGTTTCAATCAAAAGAGAATAAGAAAATCTACTGAGTTTTTTTACTTTTTTTTAATTTTTTCATTTACTATTGAAAAAACCTCTTTATTTTGCTATTTCTTCACAAAAAAATATTGTATATCGCAAGCCTTGTAATATACAGTATAGGGCCGCACAGTATTGTATTTCAAATATTTCGATGTTAAGGTTAATAAGTACATATATGGGACTTGACTATAATCTGACGCTTACCCATTTTGACACCCCCCTACCCCAAAGGGATGTAGTGCGGGGTTATGAATTTGTAATTTTATTTATTTTATTACAGATTATCAACTAGTATCATGCTGAAATTGTATTCCGCATGTTTCATCACAATGTATGATGTATGTGTGTGCTGTGTACCTATGTACGGCGAGTTTATTCAGCTTAATCAATTATAGACATAAGTATGTACAAATTCGATTATTATTAAATTTTACAAATAGTAGTATTAACCCTTACGTTAATATAATATACAATGAGGATGTTCAATATTAATACGGCATAATACAGATTAATGTCCATACAATAAGATTATAATATATGCTATACAGGCTAGTTGGGATGTAGAGAAATGTTCATTGTTCATGTAATCGTGTCTATAGTTTGAAATGGCCATTCATATATTGGAGGACTAAAATCGTTTATCGATATAATATATTATGAGGTGGCTTTTGCCACGAAAAGAGCTTTAATGAAACAATCTTTTAAGGACAATATGAATTACAAAGAAATATTTTGATATTTATGGATAAGTGGGAAATGAAATAATGAATTCACAATTTTTAAGGTTAATTTTTTATTGAAAATCATCAACTAGGATCATGCTGAGATTGTATTCTGAATGTTTCATCACAATGTATCTGTGTATGTGTGTGTGTGATGTGTACTATGTTCGTCACCATCTTCATCATAAGCTCGACAGCCCTGGCTAAACTGGACCTTGGCTAAATCCAGGAATCCCATTTATCGTTGCCTTCGTTTCTAATTGTATCTATTGTGGAAGCATCGGTATTGACACTGTCCATCCATCGAGGATGTGTACTATGTACGGCTTGTTTATTCTACTTTATCGATTATAGAAGTGATTCATTTGATTCTTTTAAAATTTAGTAGATTCATATATCAAATACTCACTTAGACCCCATGAGATTTTGAAGGATGTCTGATCACAGCTTCTCATTTTTTTAACTGTCAAATATTTAAAAACAACACCAACCTCAGGAAACTTAAAATATGATATTTTTATTTTCAAATTGCTAAAAAGGCACATCACAATGATAAATTGACATTGAGGTTTTCATAATAAAATATTAAAATCAAAAATAATTACATAAACTCATTTCATGAAAATGCTGAAAATTTTCCAAACTAAATACCTTGTGAAATGAATTGGTAATAAGGAGTATAGTTTTAGCTACATTTTATTGTAATGTCGAATCTGTTTAAGCGTCGACGGTTTATACTCAATTTTTCAATAATAAGTAGTTAAGACCGATGAAGTGTAACAAAAATATTTCGAATACCTTTAAAAACATGTTTTGCACTCTGACGATAGTCTTAAACCGGTAGTGGCTATAAGTGAATCTAAAATAAGTGTTTTTATTTCTATGTTGTAAAACATGTCGTTTTCTATCCATTTTTTACATTATTGTATTTTTTGACAATTTTGTAACATTTCAATAGAGACGAAGTTGGGATACTACAGAAGAACCAGGAACTCAAGGCACCTACTTACAGGTCTTACGACATGTCATCGGCTGGTTTACGTAATCACCAAGCGTTCACCAATTATGCATTCTTATTGAGTTCCCTTATCAATGCAATTTTGAAAGTTCAATTTTGAAAATCTGATCGTTTGAAAATAAGCTGAAAAAAACCTCAGCCATGTACGAAGTTACGAAGAAACCTTTTTGTAATGCCATCTATTGAGATATTGGTATTTTCAAATAAATAAACTAGTATTTTTCCACAATATTTTTATAACGACCGAACGCTTTCGCCAAGGTGACATGGCATTGTCAAGGTCCAAATGAAACTCCAAAAGGTCCAAAATGATTCATTTGGACCTTGACAATGTTTGGTAATTATAAAAATATTCTGGAAAAATAATTATTTATTTATTTAAAATGTATTTCCATTCTGTTATTATTATTAAAATCATTAGGTGTTGGTATATTTTTGGAAATATGAATATTTATGAATATTTCAACAGGGCTTTGGTATTCCTTTTCAGTGACCATCTATTATTAATTTCAATAAAACATATTATTAATTTCAATAAAACAAACCAATTCCTAGACATCATGAAAATAAATGCTTAGGTCTACCTACCTAAATTTAGTAAATTATTGCAATATTCGTACTAAGTTTTTCCTATTCCTATCTTTTTTATGTATTGCTGTGACAAAAGTACATATATGATGTTACGACAAAATTAGTTATGTGTATGTACTTGAAAAAAGAACAACCGTTTCAACTCCATAGATTTTTCAACTGATTTTCTTTTCAAATCTATCATGAGTTTGATATGGAGTTTCATCAAACATTGTCTGATAAGAATTCAAATAAAGGGAAAACTTTGATTTCTGTACAAGAAATAAGATATCATGGGGTTTTCGCAGAGAAATGTGAGAACTGATTAGTGATGAGCAAAAGTCTTACAAGACCATGACCGCATGTACTGCAATACCAAGACCAGAATTCGCAGGGCTTACAGTGGAAGAGTCTTGCGGTCTCGCAAAATTGTATAAATTGTATTCTTGAACGAAACAATATTCCTTTTGCGTATTTCATTTCCTATCTTCCTTTCAGTGATGATCAAAAGTCTTGCAAGTCTTGCAAGTCTTCCAGTCTTGGTCTTGCATGACTTGTAGGACGAAGACTTATTTATATACTTATCAATTTTTAATTCAAATGTAAGCAATTTATTACGTACTATCGAAATAATCCAATGAATTTGTGTTTGTTGGCATATTTATTGTACGTAATTACTGAATTTTAAAAGATTTTTTTTTGTATAAGTTGCAATGCAAAGACCTGCAATAACAAGACCGTGGCAGAGGTAGTGGCGGAGGGCTGAACCAAAGAATTTGGTCAGCAAATTTCTCGAGGATGATATGAATAAAGTCGAAAACTTAACCGACAATGTGACAGTTGACCGAAATGTCACAGAGTACATATAGTAAGCGATATCCACTAGATTTTTTTACAATACTCCAGTATAAGTCATAATTACATTATTACATCATAATAATTACATTATCATATTTGTAATAATGTCATACTTGTAATAATTTCATTATGAACTTCAACTCTGTACGAACCTTAGTAAATCATAATTGCCTATAAGAAGAAAAAAATAAGGTTATTATAAAATTCAAACAAATGAAATTAAAAATGTACTAAAAAGACCAAGACCAAGACCAAGGCCATGGCGTTGATGTACTAAAAAGACCAAGACCAAGGCCATGGCGTTGATGTACTAAAAAGACCAAGACCAAGGCCATGGCGTTGATCTTGGTCTTGCACTTACTCATTTCTAGAACTGATGGTACAAATTGAATTATAGTATAGATTCATTTTCCAATAAGCAACACATCATATTCACGACAATAATATAAATCTGAATAAAATATACATTGCAGACAAGAATGGAATGAGAGGTCGGGGCCGCCCAAGGATGGGATAGCACGTCCATGTGAACGGTATTTTGAAAGACGGAATTGTGAGAAGCATGAACAACAGACGAACATTGTGTAAGACGAAGTATGAATGTTGACGAGGCGATGAATGTGTGTCCTCTAACCTCTCTGCCACCACCCATCTAATACATATATCTTATTTATTATTCATTCTTTATTTATATCATTATAAGTTATCAGTTAAAAAAATATAAAAACGATTTTATATTTGAGTTAGCGTATTGATTCAATAATTTCAACAGGACATTTACCTTCCCGAGCAGCGCCCGGGTTTAAAAAAAAACTTGTAGAGAAATATGATCATTGTTGCATGAATTGACGAAGGTAGAGTTTATTCGACCCGTAAAAATTGGAACGGTCTTCTATGAATTGTCAAAGACAAAGTTAAATTAAACTTTTGGATTGGAGATATATGTACATATATACCTACTCATATACTACACTTTGGTAGTTTGGTCCTTCTCTATTAGACGGCAAAAACTTTCATTTCCTTCGGACTCTGAAAGCTTTTTAATATCCACAAAAAAAGAAAAGAACAAATAAAACAGAATGACACCAAAATCAAATAAAATAACTTTTTTACTCATTTTTATACATTACATAATTTACTTAAGTTTCGTTTTAAGTCTAAAAATTCTGGATAAAACTCCATAATGCGATGGAAGATATTAATGGCATTAAGCTCCCCAGTATAGCTACGTACTATATACCAAAATAAGAAAAAAAAAATGTTTAGTCTGGTCTTTTTTGTATTGCTTTAATTTTATTTAAGTTTAGGTAATTATAATTTTATTTGTTAATGTTAACTTTTTATTAAACTTGATTTGTACCCATACATTTTTTTAACTTTATAAAGTCGATTTTTCAAACCTATAAACTACTGCATAAATTTTAGTTTTCTTGTTTCATCGATCTTGTGTAGTTTGTATCTAGTTTAAGCCTTTTAGAGAATAATTCTCAGAATGTCCATTACATTAAACCCGTCAAAAATTTATTAATACAATGCCAACTATTGTTTTAAATAATTTGGTAAAAAATTGTCCTATTTTTTTACATTGAAAAATTATGTTACTTTTTATTTTACACATATTTAAAATATTTTGAATCATAAACATTTTATTTTATATCTTAAAGTTTGATTCATACAAAAAAATATTAACAAAATTTGGGTGGTGACAAAGCGGTTAATGCGGTAATTCAATTTATTATGTACATTGCTAATAATTTAAAGTTGGCCAACGCAATATTGGATGATGGAAAATGTTTTAAAATTTGATTAAACAAAAGTATTGAAAATATTCTCGTGTTGGCCACATCCAATTTGTTTAAATATGTATATAAAATATTATAATATATACTATATTTAAGTGTATATATGTAGTATATATTATAATATTTTATTATATCATACATATATCAGCACAATTAAACTATGGGGAATGGTTTTAAATTTGAATATAAAGGTTGTAAATAGATAAGTGTTGGCCACAACGCCAATTTTTTATAAATTTTCATCCGAAGCAAGTATTAAGTAGTATTGGATGACGGTAAATGGTTTAATATTCAATTGAACAAAAGCATTAAAATAGTCTAGTATTGGCCACGACTCATTCGATTTATTTATTGTCATCAATATCGAGTATGTAGTATTTTTTTACACTAATGGATGATGGGAAATGGTTTATAATTTGACTAAAGAAAAGTATTGAAGTGTCTAGTTTTGGCCCATTCCTTTTTATTATATTTAGTCTAGTGTGCATATTCATAGTTTACAATATTTCTGCACATATTTAGTATTGAAAATTATTGTTTTTTTGAAAATAAACGTTCTAAAGAGTTTAATATTTGTTATAACGCCCATTTTTTATATATTGCCATCGGAAGCAAATGTGGAATAGTAGTCAGATACCTCACCGACTGAGCCACAAAGTTCGACGTCGACGATCGAGCCACGAATTTATGTTTAGTTGAGGTAATGTATGTGGACTTATTTCACATTACTTCTTTGTCGGCTTTCGTGGCTCAGTTGGTCAGGTAACTGACTGCTGAACCAAAGGTCTCGGATTCGATTTTCGGTGGAGATACAGTTTATAATTATGTTTTCAGTCTAGATCTGTGAGACAAACAATATCGTAAGTCTCCAGAATGTGCCAACTTGTTATTGAGTGCGTGGTAAATTAATATTTGACACAGTACCTGTTTGTTGCCCGTGAAGTAATGTAAAGTATGTGGACTTGTCAGAAAGACACGTAAATTATTTAAAAGTAATAGATAATGAATGAGAAATAATAAAAAAATATATAGGAATTATTTTTTTAATATATAAAAGATATCTCCTCTGTAAGAGATTGCTCACATGATGCTAGCATATATTTCAAACGACTTTCCACAATGCCAATATGGTCTTTTTTGATAATTAAAAATGGATACGTAGGTACATATCAATTAAGATATTCCAACATCAATGTTAGATACATCTCTGTTTCGACCTTCAAGTCTTTAATCGAACAGTTTCCATGTAAAGACCAGAGTTGGGCAACTGTTTTCTTTTATGGGTCCGATTATTCAATTTCATTGTACATATAAATTACAATAAACAAGGTAAATAAGTTCCATGATATATTTCATAATAACCCTCTTTAATTGAGATAAAATCTCGTGTTAAAAAGGGGGAGTATCTGTTTTGTAATGTTACTCGTACATTCACCAAACATTGCACATCTACTAATTAATCCATAAAAAAATTTTATCACTAAGGTTAACGTTTATTTGAAGACAAATGAATAATTTATATGTAAGGATTGTGTATAATGGTAAAACATAAATTTCAAAACAAATGAAAAGCTACAGAAAAACAAGAATGAAATAATCAAAAAATAAATCAGTACAATTTTTTTGATTTTATTCTTAAAAATATTGTAATTTTTTCGAGTCAAAATGGAGTGAATACAATTTACAAATCAGTCAATATTTATGAAAGTGCATTTTTTTGTTGAAATAATTAAATTCAGTTGAAAGTCTCAAATTTGTTTCGAGTTGGTTGAACCATACCACCCCATTGTAGATATACTTATTTTTGTGCACAATTTGTTTGTGTTAACGGGTTATACAATTGATCCACTATATTTTGTCATTACTTTCTACACGTAGGTACATTTACTTACGCATTTTGGATAGCATAATATTTATATCCTCTCCAAAATGCGTAATAGGTACTTCGAGTATGAAGTATATTGTACGAGTGTATTTAGCCACGGATCAAGAAGAAAAATGAAAAAGCTTGAAAGATCAGAAGAGGAAAAGTCGCAGTCACCTACCCCACCTCCATAGGGAACGATATAGAACTAAGTGTTCTTTCTAACCCCGTTCATACATCGATTAGACATTATTCTAACTTCATTTTAGTTAAAATGATCATTCGATGACTAAATTTTTTTTTATTTATATATTTTTCTTGGCTCCTAGTGACCTCCCAAATACATAGAAAGAGTGTCTTATCCCTGATGTCTCATGTGAACCGCTGGATGGTCGGTGGCTACGGTTCGATTCCGCCACTGGGTAGGCCGTAGGGCTTCGCTCTCCCCCTCCTTAACGTAGCAATTGGCGCGTGTACGTGGAGCGCGGAAAATGACGTAGCAAAAGATCAGTAAATGATAGTGTAAGTTCCTCTACGAAGATCGAGGGGGAGATCACCGATGAGATGGATCGACCTACAGCCATGAAGAAATGACGCTAAGAGAGATAGAATATTTTTATTTTGCATTACTTCTCGGTCAACTAACGGATATTAGGTATATTAACAGGTTAATATTAATTTTACACGCACCCTATATAATTTTAAACTTCCGCGGGCCGGGAGTTTACTACCCGTCCCTTAAAGGTTGCAAGACTTCCACACTAATGACATTTAAACTCATTGCATTACAGTGCTCATTATTAAAGCGTCTTATCCACACGCCATTGTCATTTAACTTACTGCTCTTAAATTATTGAGAAAAAGTTCCCGTTTCGTGTTGTTAAATGGGTATCTATCTTGCTTTATTCCACGTGCATGTTTCAACTGTCTACTTTATTTATTTTCTGGTTCTTGGTTGTTTTAATATTCAATACTAATTATAATTAAAAATACAAATTGTAATCTACCGCTGCGCGAGGTTACAAATTCGTTTGACATTTTTTCCGACATCTTGGTGTACGATTCCAAGAAGAGGATAATCTTAATTTAATAAAAAAATCGTTATGAACATTGTTCAGTATGAAATTGTAATTAATTTGTGTATAAATAAAGACAATTGAATAATTAATTTTCATCTTGAATATTTAAGCTACGCCCACCTCCATCCACTCCGAAATCAAAAGCTCACTACAAATTATCAGTCACGAAATATTTATTTCTCCTAAATATTACTACGTGTTGTAATTAGTTGTAAATATTTCCCATTTGACAATATTTTTTCATTGGAATTCCATTCCATTAGATAATTTTTGTAACGCTACGAAGTTAAATGTTTCATTAATGAATTGAGTTAAACTTGAATATTGATTCATGATTTTTTCTATAGTTTACATATATAAATACCTATTAAGTATTAACAGTAATAATTCTTTTTGGACAATTTATATGGCACTGTTATCGTTAATATGGGCGGTGAGGTGTTATTGAAATGATGACTTTAAAAAATAAAAATGCGACTTTTATTATTTTTCCTGTATATATTTAATTTCAAAATTTAAAAGAGATGGTTCAAGTTATTGAGTGACTTTTTGGACCAAGGATTAAATGCACGATAAATTTCATACGGATAATTTCCTCTTAAAGCGCCATTTTTGCCCGACCATTCGAAATCATCGTTTTACCCTTAGCACTATACACACAAATACATATATAATACACATAAACACAAATTCTACATTATACCTATTGAAAGTCTCAGTATAATTTTCAATAGCTCAGCAAAAAAGAGACATTATGGATTCAAAACTGTTTAATTTATATAAATCAGTATTTATTTATTTTCTTGTACACATACTGAGAATGTACATAGACCCTGACACTGAAATAAAATACAGAATAGAAGCGGCTCGATCAGCATTTTACAAAATGAAAAATCTTTTGCTCGACGACAACATCAAATTAAAGCTGAGACAAAGAATGGTCAAGTGGTATGTGTGATCAGTTTAGGTTTAAATTATTCACTAATGTCAAGCTCCGTTAAGTACCGTACTCCGGCCATATTCTGAGAGGTGAATTATGAAGGGGAAGATTGAGGATCGTCGATGGGGTTGGAAGTAGGCAGGTTTCCTGGCTACGAAACATCCGGAACGGACCGGTATGAGAACTGTGGAAAAGCTGTTTCGCACTGCACAGGATAGGGAGGCTTTCTCTATGGTGGTCGTCAACGATGACACAAGAAAAATAAGATGTACACTGGCGGGCTTATTGCCAACAGAAATTTCTTCCTACTAACAATAGTTGATGCTGATAATATGTATACAAAACAATGAGTAGGAACTAGGGCAATAAGATTATGTCGGCCTTCGTGGCTCAGTTGGTAAGGTTTCTGCCTATTAATACAAAGGTCTCGGGGTCGATTCCCAGTGGAGACACAGTTTTTAATTGTGTTTTCAGTCTGGATCTGTGAGACGATTAAAATCGTATGTCTCCAGAATGTGGCAACTTGTTATTTATTTATTTATTTTATTAACGGCGTTTGCCATTTACATGAAGAATTCAAAAGATACAAAATATAGTACATAATGTGTGAAAATACAATAAAAAAAACAAACATGTCCAATCAATAAACAATGAAATTAAAGCAAAGATAAACTAAAAAAAAATACAAAGAACATTTAACCAATATAATAAACAGAATAACAAATGAATGTAGGTATAATTATTGTGTGTATGTTCAATTAATATTTGACGTAGTATCTATTAGTTGCACAAGAAGTTACATTAAATAAAATAATTAAATGAAATAATACAACAGAAGAACAGCAAAAGAAATAAGACAAAAATCATAGTTCATAGTAATAATAAGGAAAACAAAAGGATAAGGAGAGGAAAAAGAAATCAGGTATTATCAGATAGATATTTTTACTTTAGCTTTTTTTAAATGTTTAATGAGATAGCCGATTCAATATCAGGGTTTAGACTTAAAAATCTAATGATTGTACTTCAAATGAAGAGCTAAATAAATCAAAACGCAGCGGAATTGTGATAGATAGGAATCAAGTGGTGATACGAGACTGGCGGATACAACACAGCTAACGGAAACATTAGCGGTAAATTAGCGGATTATTTGTTAAATTTACTGTTTATTTTATATAAAACATTGTGTTTCTAATACTTTTAAATTACCCCGAAGGAAACGATCGCTTTGAATATGGTCGAACCAAATAACTGATTCGTAATTTCAACAAAATTCATTATCGCGATAGTGAATTTGATTTATACATAGATAGGTATTGGTACAAAGTTAGCTATTTCAAAAATGTTACGTCCCACAGTTGTGGAATCACCGCCAACGGGAAACATACTTAGTCTAATTAAAACTTTTTAAATCATGACAGAAATCATTACCACTTGTATGTATTTTCAATTAAAATATTCAAGGTTTAATAAAATGTATTTCATATATACATACCATCACGCCATATCCCTTACGGGGTAAGCAGAGAGAACCGAGCGCCATAATCCTCTATTTTTGCATACATTCTTAGCTTCCTTTACATCCATGCATCGTCTCATACATGCTCGTCGATTATTCAAGCTTCTTATATTTCCTTCTTTCAAAATATCATTCACATGGTCATGCCATCCCTTTCTGGGGCGGCCCCTACTATTCACTCCATCTCTTACACCCATGTTTATTTTTTTGGTCAGTCGTTCATCATTCATTCTTTCAATATGTCCAAACCACCTCAAGGAATTCACTTTCATTTTATTTATAATACTCTTCTTCATCTTGCATTCCCTCCTTATGTCCTCATTTTTTATTCTATCATATATCGTTCTATTACATACTCTTCTAAGTGATCTCATTTCAAAGCTAAATAAAATGTATTTCAATTAAAATATTCATCGAGGTAAATTGGTTGACTTCTCTGCCAACATATTGCTTATGATGCAAATCAAAGACACAGAATTTTTTATAGATATAAAAGTGCCAGTTGTTTCAACATGATTAGCTCTCTTTGGCACATTAAGTGCAGTGTCTGCAAGGTTTTAGAGTTCTCCGGACTCTTCGTATGTTCTTTATGTGTTCTTTCAGAGTTTTGCAAGGGGCCGTTATTAGTCCCCATAAGCAGAACGGGTGGTGGTGGGGGAAGAACAGATATAAAAGTATCAGGATTCTATATACAAATATATTAATCTTAGCTGAATTGAAATAATAAGCAAAAGACGCGTTAAAAAACAGTAAAATTGTTCCTCTCCCAAGAGAATGAAATTACTTCGTAGCAAAAAAGGATAGGGTAAGGGCATGAAGAGGAAATTAGGATCTGGTGTTCAGGGATAAATATTCTTTCTTTAGCTATTCCATAATCTTGTTGACTGTACATCGAACGAAGAGTTGAGATTTTCTGTATTGTGGATCGGGATAGATAGTGTTGTACGTTCAGCAGGTCGGAGTGGAAGTCCATTACTGTATAGTGTATAAATAAGTGAATTTGTTTTTGAGGCACTGTGACAGGTTTGGATTCAAGAGAATATTGTATAATAGTGACAATGTGTATATTGCGCCGCTGGCGTATCTTGGGCCAACAAAGAAGAATACGGTATGATTATTGATTATATGTGATAATTATTTTTTACTCCAAAATGAATCTGATACGTATATGTGGCGATGCTATGCACCACAATGAAAACGTCAATCGTCGGATAGTCTCGCATCTCATTCGTACTACCGAAGGTGGCCGAAGAACATCAGTTCCTGAACCGAATATGCAGCGCGGTTCGCCATTCGCATATTTTATTTTATTTATTTTTTATTTATTTATCAAGGTAACATACAGTTTTATAAATAAATTATAATGGTACAAAATGATTATCAAATAAACCAGCAAAGTTTCCATAAATGGTTTACAATAAGATACTTTATGAAGGAAAAAACATTAGTTATAGCAAGAGGAAGAATAAACAAGATTGAAATAAAACATAACATAATAAAAAATAAAAATAATAAAATAATTAACCAGTTAACCAGTCAAGAAATGAAAAAAAAAAGAAAACAGTTAACACGTACCCACATATAAGTTATAAAGTATTCTTTTCACACAATATTAAAAAGTTTTCTTTTAAAAACTGCAAAATCGTTATTTAGAATATCTATATCAGACTTAATGACAGAATTATACAATATACAACTGCGTCTGACAAAAGAGTTCTGCGCATAATTAGTTTTACACATAGGAATAGTAAATAATTCATTCGATCTAGTACTGCGTAAAGGGCAACGAAAGGCAATTTTCTCCAGCAGATATGCAGAATCCATATCGACCGACAAGGCAGCAACTTTGCTATCTCTTTAATTATAATCGTAAAATTAATATCAACTAAATTAAAATTATCATCGCGAACATCTGTAAATTTATCAAGTATAATATTGTGACTTATTTAAACCGAAAATAGATGTAAATATTGTAAGTCTTCTTTTATTATGAAACCCTTCATCACTCAATTACTATTTATATTTCTACTAATTAACTGATTATCAAATTGCAATATCTTATATAGTGATGTATGTTATTGGGAAGTAATTTGAACACGTACCTACTTAAAATCGCAACCTTCTGATACATTATATTCTTAATTAAATAACAATCCCTATAGAATCCATTCCTATACATAATATATTCTTGTGACGTTCAAGTTTACTTCATTAGCATTCAAATAGCATACATCGGCATATATAAATATCATCGGATAGAGAAAACTTCGATATCAATAAATTCATACAAAAATCATGTTAGCTTGTTGAATAACTCCGTCCGTTTCATATAAATTCACAAGCGAATATCAAAGTCTGACAGCACTCAACATGGTCGGAACAACAGTTGAAAATTCCTAACTTTGTTTTAACAACAAAGTGATCAGCTTCATTTCCTCGTATAAAAAAATGTTGAACGCTTTTATTAACGTTGAACCTACAAAACTGTTAAAAAAATAAACGTGGTCCTGTAGTTGTTTCAAAACAACTTTGAAGCTTTTAAAACAACGGTGAATTTGTTTTGTGTATTGTTTTGCTAGGTAGTGTGTTTCAAATATGAAAAAAAAATACACAAACTTTTAGGAATATGAAAAATTCAATAGAATTCACGTATTGACCCGATTCATTCGAAATAAACCGCATTAAATTTGTTATTTCAGCAAATATGTTATTTTAATGAAAAGTAACAATATTTGAATTTCGATTGTAAATTGAAGTATAGAGGTATTTCAGTGGGTACATACAAAATCAACCTGTAAAATTGACCGGGAATAATCTACATCAATTTCAAATGATATAGAAACCATAGTATGAATCGAGATTATTATACTCGTTTCATAGAAATTTCGATTACAGATAGGTAGGTACAACAGGGAATTGAGCATATCAACATTAATCCAAATTCATACAATTTATTATTCACAGAAATTATTTATTAACTTATAATACATATTTATAATTCTGATATTTTTTCTCTTCTACTTCTTTTTAATGTATTTTCTTTATTATACGGCGCTGGTCGATTTACTAATGATATTAATAACAATTAAGCACTGCAAATAATATCACTCAATTATTATTATTACCATTATACACTTCCTCAAAAGAATTAGCAGATTGATGCATAAATTGTATATTATTTGATAGAATAAAATAAAATGCAACAAACGCATCATCAAGCTTTCAATTGGGAATAGTTCACCCATCCAAATACTTAACATATCAAAGGATTAGGCTCTGAGGAGGTCTCTTTACTACCGATCAACCCTACTGATTCCCGAATATTAACGTTTAAAAAATCTTTAAAGATTCTACATTACCGTTTTTTGTATTTTTACTATCAAGTTTTTCGAAAAATCTAAAATTACTAAATTACGGATTAACGATTTTGGAATAATGCCAGTGGCTGAAATAATGAAGGTTATATTATTATTTTACGAGACTTTTTTTTATTAAAATTTTATAATTTAATATTATTATTTTTTATCATTGTAACTCTACTTTCTTTTTTAATTAATATTGTGTATTCTTATGCTACTACTTCATATTTACTTTTTGTATTTGTTTGCGTTATTAATATGTTTACACTTATTGAGTTTCTTGTCGTGCCTACACTACATACATACCTATTAATATTTTTATATTATTAATGCGTTTACACTTATTTTTGATCTTGTTGTGCCTACATTCATAACTACCTATCAATATTTTTATATTATTAATGTTTTTACACTTTTTGTTGTTCTTGCTGTGCCTAAAATACATACATACCTACCTATCAATACTTTTATGTTATTAATGTATTTACACTTATTGTTCTTCTTGTTGTGCCTACACTGCATACCTACCTATAATATTTTTATATTATTAATGAGTTTACACTTATTGTTGTTTTTTTTTGTGTCTACACTACATACATATGTACCTACCTATCAATAAGTTTATCTTTTTTGTTAATGTGTTTACATTTTTTAGTAGTTCCGGTTGTGTCTACAATACGTACCTATCAATATGTTTATGTTATCAATGTGTTTACACTAAACATGATTTGGTTTCAGTATCGTCATTTTATTTTTTCGCATTTCTCTCAAAAAGTGTTAAAACGAGATTTGATGTAGGATAGTATCTGGGTACCTACATATTATGAAGCTACTATATTCATTGTTCCGTGGAAGCTACTATGTAAGTTACCAACAAATTTGTCTAGTAGTTACGTACTGATTGCAATATTTAATCTCTTGCGCTGGTGGATGGCATCACGGCTTCTACTACCGGCAATGATAGAATCACGTCTTTTCTGCACATTAAAATAGCAATGTTGTGTGATCTTTACTCATGTTTTCGTACACACAGTGGTGTCATGAATAATTTATTTTTCTAAAGCTTTTTATGTCACACATACCTACCGCAGATATAAGGGTAGCCCGTATGAAAAAAATGATTTATGTTCCGGCATTTGTAATATATTACATTGGATACATAAAAACTGTTTGTCGCCACTGTGTGTAGGTCTGTAGGTATATGTAAATATAACCAATGGATATACGTTTATTTATTTATTTATTGGTAAAAAACAGGTTGAAACCTATAAATATTTTACACGCTTATCAATTAAATAATTACATAACTACAAAACATATAAGGACAAAAAATTTATATATGAAAAAAAAACATAGAATCAAACAAAAGTTATAATAGCTTGAAGGTAAAGTACCAATCCATTGTAAATAATTTCAAAATATTCCCCTTTACATGATCACAATAAACACCATGGATAGGAAACGAAAACATCAGTACCTACGCAGTAGGTATATATAAACTGTAACTTTACACGTATTGAATATCATATCATAGAGCTGTGAGGCACCGGCTTAGAATAGTGCTTCCACTCTTTTCTATTACTGTTTTCGAGTGTCCCGTAAGAGCCGGGTAATCGAAAATACAACAGGCAACAATAAAATCTGACATAGTTCAGCAATGAGGTTCACCACCCATTCTGAATGTAGTGTCTTTTTAGGTGAGACGAGACTAGTGTGTGGGTATACACATATGTGTTGTGCTCCCTTTTATAAGGCAATGCACACCCGCAAACCTTTCGCTGGTTACCCCACATTGTAAGATATGCCGTGATGGTATGAATGAATGAATCATATAAAAATCATATAAAATGTTAATCATATAAATCAAAAATCCACAGGTACGACGCTCGGTTCTCTTTGCGTACCCGGGTAGAGGCTCGGCATGATGGTGTGTGTAAAAAATCCCGCTTATTATGATTCGTCATTTTATGTAGACCCGATGTAATTTTACATAATTTTAAATTATTCTACATTTGAAATTCCTAAAAAATTGAGGGGGGGGGCGGATTCAATTATATTGCTACGGGCGCAAAAACACGTTTATCCGGCCCTGATTATATGATTATAGGTCTGGTCAACGATATAGAATTACACTCACTAGTCATTCTAGATGGGAAAAGTATCCTATATTTGTTTTATGTGATTTTATATGAAAGAGGTCCCGTGATCATGTATGTATTTTTTGTGTTGAAATTTAACAGACGCATTATGTTGGGGGCATCTTGTCTACCATTGACAACATTATATAAAAAATTAAGCCACCTGTTCTTCTTATTTGCTTTAGAGAGTTTATTTAAAAAAAAACGTCATTTTATTATCGTCAGTATCTAGAAGATGTGATTTTCTTGTGACATTCGTGAAAATAGACAAATAAAATGATACGAAATGGCAACGTTGGTCGGACATTGTTAAGGTGAGCAAAAGTCAATTCGACCAATATAGTAGATATACATATCTTACCTATGAATTTTATAAAAAATAATTATAAATACAAAAAAAAACTCTTCCATTATCTTACCATACATCTAACTAGCTACTCCTTCCTCCGCCCGCTCCGCAAATGGGGACTGAAAACGGCCCCTTCACAGAACGCTAGTTAAGAGTAACAAATAATGCATGGCACGAAGCGTAGCTTTAGAAGCTCCTCTAGACTCGTGGTCTCGGTACAATAGTGCAAAAAAATGACAATCAACGCCGGTGAAAATAATATTCAGACATGGATTGTCGCGAGATTACTTCATGCCTGTGATTGTGTATATGGTCCATACAACTATGTAAAGACATACAATGTACTGACTATAATACCACATTACATTAAGAGAGCATGTAACACTAAATCTAGTGATATATTAAAACAGCCAAATAACGGCAATCCAAAATTTGTAATTAGAAAAAAAATGACTTGAAATGAAACAACTTTATCGGTCATTCACTTTTATGCTCTCTTAATTATTTTTCTACGACATAAATATAGTTATGGAGTAATAAAAAAGGCTGTAAATAATATTTTTCATATATTTCAAAAATATAAGAGGAATTTGGATAATTGCGTACCAAACATTCACTAAAGAAATGCAAATGATGAAAACATTTTCGTTAACACCATGTGATAACAATTTGAAAGTTTGATTTCAAATTGCAGTGAGGTCATGAGGTCTAACAGCCGATTTCTCCAAGGTCTCTCAAAACCGAACATCAGCTAAGTACCCATTCGGATCTTAAATCTTTATGTGGCTTACTTAATAAATTTGCATTTCACCAACAAATAAAACGCACACTAAGCTGATGTCAGGATTATTTTTTGTTATATTTCCGGTGAACATGAATATGGACTCAAGATAACGTTACTTTAAAAAATATACAAATAAGAAATACATAATAAACTATAAAAATATCATATTCTATCGTGTGAATTTCACGGTTTTTACTCTACATATAAATTAATTATAAACAAGTATGACTTTGATCTCATGATTATAAATAATTGCCACTGGCGCCGTAGGTGGCGCCAGCTGCGCTTGCTGTCATGGCTGTTATTCGCAAAGAGCTTCGCACTTGTTGATTGTTGAGATTGTTCGATACGGGACGCGCATATTTATCAGAGTATAATATTTAGCAGAGTATAATTATGGATACACAAAGGAAACGTTCTACAAATTTCACCCACAGTGAAATTAGCACTCTTTTTCTCCACATAGCACTCTTTACGGGGTGAATTGCCTTAAACAAAAAAATCCAGGCTATTTAAAAAATCCTTGCAATTTATTCGCCGGGGCGTATAAGATCCGCTTCTGTCTATTTCATCTACCAATTCTGCCAATGCAACGATTTCAAAAATCCAGCCATCTTCCATGATGATAATAAACAAAATCTGCGACGAAATCGTAACCCAAATATCTATGTGTAAAACTAATTATGCGCAGAACTCTTTTGTCAGACGCAGTTGTAAATTGTATAATTCTGTCATTGTATAATTCTGTCATTAAATCTGATATAGATATTCTAAATAACGATTTTGCAGTTTTTAAAAGAAAACTTTTTAATATTGTGTGAAAAGAATACTTTAAAACTTATATGTGGGTACGTGTTAACTGTTTTCTTTTTTTTTTTTTTTTTCATTTCTTGACTGGTTAACTGGTTAATTATTTAATTATTTTTATTTTTTATTATGTTATGTTTTATTTCAATCTTGTTTATTCTTCCTCTTGCTATAACTAATGTTTTTTCCTTCATCAAGTATCTTATTGTAAACCATTTATGGAAACTTTGCTGGTTTATTTGATAATCATTTTGTACCATTACAATTTATTTATAAAACTGTATGTTTCCTTGATAAATAAATAAAAAAAAATCTATCTGTCAAACGCGTTAAGTGACGTTTATGAACGGTTAATCCACTAGAGATCGCCACTAAAAATTTTATGCGCCAACGTCGCTAAGCGAGGCTAAGATTGTTTGGTGAAATGCAATTTTGCACTAAGTGGTTCATAAATGTGATTTTTTAAGTTAAAATGAACTAGGGTTTAAAATGATCAATTTTTACTGCATCATCAAAACGATAATAAAAACCATATTACACCTCAACATTCTTACAAAACTAGACAACGGCTTCTTATCACACCGAAGACCAACAGTACATATGGACAAAAGACATTACTAATATTTCAATGGCGCTGTAGCCCATATCAAGCCTTGGTCTCCTTTAAATTCTACCTTCACCGACCCCGACCCTCGGCCGTAATTTTCCAATGTTTATGAAGGCATATAACGCCAATATCCAATAATTTAAAACATGATTATATTACTAGTTGCATGAGATCCAACTATCGATGGAGATAGTATGCATAATTGAAGAATACGTACCAAACTATAAACACAAACACAAATTAATAAATATTTTAAGATATTTTGTTTTCTATATAAAACATGTAGGTTTGTATGTCAGGATAGGATAGTACGGAGGTCAATCTGTTTTTCCTACCCAGAATATGAAATCAGCATGATGTATGTTTGTAGAATAAGTAGGTATTAAACTATTGAGTGAGATATTGTGTAGTGTTTTCGGCCATACAAGTTGCATGAAACAATGTCGTCACTAAATTCAATTTCTATAAAAATTGTTAAAAAAAGTTTGAGATGTACTACTACAATGTTCATATTTTTTAATAGAAAATTAAATTATCTAGTTGGGGTGTTTCGGCTTTTTTCGATAATATAAAAGAAAATGGAAATATAGGCAGTTAAACACATAAATTTATCATAAAAAATATTTTTCTTAATAATAAATGTTTGAGAAATTCTGTAATCTTTTTGAAATGAAAAAATTGAAATTTATTATTTGTCTATATTTATACCAATTTTCAAGGTTCTATCTTATATGGTTTTTGAAATATACCTATGGAAAAATAATGTAAAAATTAAAAAGTTTATAACCCCTGACTGAAACAAAATATCAAAATTTTGAGTATAAAAGTTTTGTTGGCCTGTTACTATCTATATATTCTGAAATTTTGGGCTCTGCAAACTGAGCACATCAAAAGTTATAATAGAGGGGGGGGGGGAGCAGACACACTAAATGTTCTATTTGGAGTAAATCCATATATATATTGCCAGCCTTCGTGGTTCAGTTTGTTAGGTGTCTGCCTGCTGATCCAAAGGTCCCAGGTTCGATTCCCGGTGGAGACACAGTTTTTAATTGTGTCTCCAGAATGTGGCCGCTTTGTCATTGTGACCACATTCTTTGTCCAGAATGTGGTCGCGTGGTCGTAACGGCGGCGTGAAGTGACGAAACGAAGTGATGGAAATACGGAAATGAAGTGACGACGTGTAGAGGTGTAGACTCCCTTAAATAGTGCTACGCTGGGGGTAGCAAGTTCAATGTCCTCGAACTTTCTAGACTTATTTCATTAAAGTGTCATACCCAGTTGAGGAGTATTGTCACTTATTTGACGTTGCGGGCGATGAACTCGGCCTAGCGACAAACAAATATACTTGCCGTCACTAGGCGCGCGCTCGAAAGAAATTTCGAGATGTGGTCTCCCACAAGCTCTTTATTCTTCGACGATTACTCTGTGATTATTGTGATCTCATAGTACCTACCTATAAGTTTTTATAACTATGTTGTGGCGACCGTATTAGCAAAATTAAATAATATTTATATGTATATTGAATAACTACCTACCAAATTCACTTAAACATTTTCAGCGTTAATTTTTAAAATAATTTAGAAATTTCTGTAATTGGCTTTATTACTTGTAATGATTTCAGTAATTTATAGCCGATAAGATGTAATAAAATAAAATAATAAAAAAACTACACATACCTACATTTACTAACCACTCACGATATCGACAGTTGGATCTCATGTGTTGCATGCAACTAGAATTGAAAATTGGTGTTAGAAAGAAAAATATTGTATAACTGATAATGATAATTCAACTAAACTAATTATCTCTAATGTACATAAGTACCTAATTATTAAGAAGCCAAATAAGATAGCTTAACAAGCCGCAAAACCTCGTTTTTATTTTGCATATGAAATAATAAAAATAAAAACTATACAAAACATATGTACCACAAAGCCTACACAAATATATTTTTCGTTGGATAAAAGGTAAACCAACACCCGCCGGGCTTAAGAGTCGTGAAATATGGCAGTTTTGTATGCAGATTCAGTTTCAAGCGAAACATATTATTCTCCAAAATAATGTTCTCGTAAACAGGTATTTTTTTCACATAAACAAAGATATCAAGAAAAGCGGAAGTTAGACTGTAATATGAGCATATTAAATAGCGAATAATTCACGTAACAATCTAACAAAGTGTGGTTTACTGGTAGAAATTGCCTACGGGCAATATGTGAGTCTGTCGTATTATGTAAACATTCGAGTTCTACACAATAAACATCATGTTAGATACTACGTCGAATTCAGTAACTTATGAATTAAAATAGGAACGTTCTAAAATTCTATTTTAGTTCAAAAAGTAAGTAAAGAATTAAAGTAGTAAAGAAAGACGTATTTAAGACTTGAATTTTGTCGTGTTCCGATTAAAAAAATTATAAAATATAAATTGTGTTAGTTTTTGTTAAAATATTGTGTACCTACCTACAATGCAAAGCAAAAAGCTCCGTTAAGGCTACCGTCAATACAGGCGCAGCGGACGGAGCGCATCTTAGGGATTTTAGAATTCTTTGTATAAGAATTCTTACAAGTGCGTCCACTGATCGGCATCGGACGGAGCGCATCAAGCGGATTTTAAAATTCTTTATATAGGAATCCATACAAGTGCGTACACTGATCGGCAGCGGACGAGGAGAAGCAACAATCCGCTCGGATCTGTCATTTTTATGCGTAAATTTTCTTTGGTAATATTATACCGTCTTTTTTAAGGAAAATTGTCAGTTCATACCCACAATGTGGGGTAACCAGCGAAAGGTGTGCGGGTGTGCATTGCCTTATAAAAGGGAGAACAACACATCTATGTATACCCACACACCAGTCTCGTTTCACCAAAAAAGGCACTACATTCAGAATGGGTGGTGAACCTCATTGCTGAACTATGTAAGATGTTATTGTTGCCTTTTGTATTTTCGATTACCCGGCTCTTACGGTACACTCGAAAACAATGATTTAAAAGAATGGAAGCACTATTCTAAGCCGGTGTCTCACAGCTTAAATTGTTTAAAATGTATTTAAATAAACCATTTTAATATAAATTCGAATATTTTGGATGCTTGGATGCTTTTTTACTCAGCAATCACGCAATAACGGCTGAAAGATTTTGGATGAAATTTGGTAATAAGATATGTTTGATAAAAGGCCATGGTTATATATTTTTTAAATTCATTCAAATGTATTTTCCTTAAATATTTTCATTGAATAAAATAATGTAGGAGCCGAGCATGCGATTACCAAGCCGAAGAATCGTTTGTGTATTTGCATTATCAATCGAAATTTGTCAACAAATACAAATGACAGTTGTGTCCGCAATCCGATTGGTGCGCCTCTGTGGACGCACTGCCACAAACAAATCCGTCTGATGCGCTCCGTCAGCCCAGCCTGTATGGACGCTAGCCTTAAAATTGCATTCTAAGATCGTTAACGTTTGAATCCATTTCTCAACCAAATAACACATTCCATAAAAATAAACTTACTCACGATTACTTTCCGTAATTTTATCAAAATAAATTTTCAATAAGAAAAAACTACCAATACTGTAATCCTGGGATTCGGAATTGTCTTTCCATCGGGATTACGTTGATAGAAAATCCGGAATCCCGAGATACGATGCACAAACTTAGAGTATAATTAAATTTTGATTCTCTATTTATTTACAAGATTTATTTACACACTTATGTACAAGGGCGGGTTTATTGTAATAATATAATAAAACGATAGGGTTGCGGCCAACGCTAAACTCTCCACTACATGAAATTCAGGAATGCCGAAGTGATTATGGACGAAGAAGTCAAGAGGATTCTTTTAATATGTTGTATTGTGTATTTCTCATAAAAATATACAATTACACATTTAATATAACAGACCTTGGATTTTTTTTTGTTTAAAGGTTGACAATCCCTGAATGCAATTACGAAGAGTATATTTCTACTGTGTCAAAAATTAAAAAAAAAATTAAATCTTGATTTTCCAGACCGTGAGAGCATTTTTTGACAGATGAAATCATAGACAAGAAATTAACGGATATCTATGGAAAACTAATCAGCTCTAAGTTTATAGACTTTACATATATGATAGCAATATGAAGTCAATCGGACTTATAGTTTGGGCTGTAGAGAGGACTCAAAAAAACAACAAAAATGATTAAATCATAGAGAAGAAATTAACGGTTGTCCATGGAAAACTAATCAGCTCTAGGTCTATGCACTTTACACATATGATGTAAATATGAAGTCAATCGGACTAATAGTTCGGGCTGTAGAGAGGACACAAAAAAGATAAATGCTACGCCGTATACGCCATACACACAAACACATCACGACGAAACTCATTGAGAAATTGATGTAAAAAAATACGCTTAAATTTTGCGAAATCATGACTGTAGTAGTGGAGAGTAAAAATCAAATAAATATAAAATCAAATGTACATATCTCTCATTGTTTTGAAATCATATAACAATATATATATATATATATATATATATATATATATATATATATATATATATATATATATATATATATATATATATATATATATATATATATATATATATATATATATATATATATATATATATATATATATATATATATATATATATATATATATATATATATATATATATATATATATATATATATATATATATATATATATATATATATATATATATATATATATATCTATATATATATATATATATATATATATATATATATATATATATATATATATATATATATATATATATATATATATATATATATATATATATATATATATATATATATATATATATATATATATATATATACCACGTGAGACCATACTACGGAGAAGAAGAATTAAATAATTTTTTGAACACTATTAACAGCATTCATAAAGATATAAAGTTTACAATGGAGAAGGAAAATAACAGACAAATACCTTTCTTAGACGTTTTAGTGTTAAAAAAAGCAAACGGTAAACTGGGGCACACATATATATATAATATTTTTATCTCGGTTTTCCCGTGTCAGTAGGTCTTGACTAAGACCATTTGTCTTCCGACGTTTCGCCTGAATATCACCAGGCATTTTCAAGGACTTAACGAAAAGCACGCGCGCGACACACGTCTACTCACACTGAAAGCTCACCGTCAAGTGACTCGTAGCGTACAAGATGGCCGCTTATGTCAAATATTGTTAGCGCGACGTGATTGGCTCCTTGTGACACGCCCACCTGCTGTCGTGTTCGTTGGTAATAATATTTTATCATTATTTTTGTGTTGTGATTTATTGTTAATTTTAGTTGTGACATTAATATTATTATTAAAACATCAAATATAACATATATATATATATATATATATATATATATATATATATATATATATATATATATATATATATATATATATATATATATATATATATATATATATATATATATATATATATATATATATATATATATATATATATATATATATATATATATATATATATATATATATATATATATATATATATATATATATATATATAGTTATCCAAAAACTATTTGAGTCAGTCGCATGGGTGCGCAGGACGTAACTTTGTTGTGTATTTTTGCTTGGTAGGTGTATGTGCAAACCACTCCCCACAACGACGAAATAACTCCAGAAGTTTGACTGAAAATACCAATTTAGTTCTGTTTTTTCAATCATGACAGGTCTTAGGCCCTGTAGATGCCATGAGTTCCTGCTTCTTCTGTAATATTCCAACTTCCTCTCTATTGAAATGTTAAAAAGTTTGTCAAAAAAATTTTTTTTTTGTTAAAACCACCTCACTGGGGCAGACCTGGGGGCAAGTCTGGTTCTATCGGTGAAATCAAAACCCTCACGATTACCCATATCATGGATATAATTATTATATGGAGTTTTATAATATCTTTAGATGTCAATCTTTAGATGTCAATATGGGTAATCACGAGGGATTTGATTTCACCAGTCGGACCAGACTTGCTCCCCTGTTCTGAGATAGTTGCCGGTTAAATTTTACTAAGCAGTGTGCTGTAATTTAGTGTGTCCTATTATATAAGTAGTTAAATCGAATTGGTATGTATTGAGAATGTGTTGATAATATTTTGCTTTAAATATCAGGTAATATTTTAGGGGATAACTTTATGGGATATTTGAAACAATCACTCAATATAATAATAATCTTTGTTTAAACTGCGAATAAGCAATTTATTATTTTTGTACTACGCACTGACCGCTGTGTAATTTTACTACTGTAATTTATTTTTTAAACAAAAAATACTTCTTAACAGTATAAAAACGCATGGTTTAATAAATAATAACAAGCAACAATCAGTTTCCCTGACAAGTCCAAGCGATTGTTACTGTATCAAGTAAATCTTTTCTTCGCTTATACAAATTCGTGGTTTTGTGTTTTTACGCGTCCGATATAGGTAGATACAAGAGTATTATTCTCTCAGTTTGAATACAATATTTCATTACAAATGTTCCATTGTATGTTGTTACATAGCAAGCAGTGAGTATCTAAATAACTCTCTGCAAAAAATCCCAAGTTCTGCGCTTACAAAAGAGCTTTTAACGGGGGTACCTACGTCGAGCTTTTCAGTAATGGGTTCAGTGAAAATAAAAATAAAAAAAAATCTACCAAACTACTAAGTGAACTAAACAGTGAAAGAAATAAATTAATTAGTTATAACTGGGGAGGTTGCAAATAAATGTAAAGCGAATTACCTTATTTATTGATAATCCAAAGATGTTGATTGATTATAACGAAACTTGTAAATGTCAATTTTTGTTCGAATTTATCGCTTTGTTTTCAATTTTCACTTTTGCTCCCATCAACCATTCCACAGGAGTGATTACGTCAGTAATAGGTACAGCAATATTGACGAAATTGAAAAATATTTTACATTTGGACTATTTTTTTATGGCGATGGCCTATTTATGTTTTTCTTTAATTTATTTATAATATTAATAACAATAAGGTACTACAAAAAATAACACTCAACTACGACACTATCTCCCTACGACAAGACACTGTCTTTTGTTTTTCAAAAGATATATTTTAAAAACAAGACTTAACTGACAAGGGTGTTGATATATAATGGGGAATATCTGAATAAATTGCAGTTTGCAGATTATATTGTACTTCTAGCTAACGACGATAATGACATTGATAAAATGCACAATAACATTAGTAGGACTTCATTACAAGTGGGTCTAAAACTGAATTATTTTTTCTTCTTCTACTTCAGACTGTTTTTTTCCATTCTTGGATATAGGCCTCCCCCTTGATCCTCCACAATTCCCTGTCTTGGGCACACTGCATCCATTTCCCTCCGGCACATTTCTTGATGTCATCATACCACCTTGCCTGGGTTCTGCCGACACCTTTTCGGCTTGTTAAACTACAACAAGACAAAAATTATGAGCAATACGGGACAAATATCATGTCATGATCGAAGGGAAGACAATATAAAAGTTTCTTCTTATACTTACCTTGGAAATACAATACAGCTAGGCAAGGAGAATCAGGATACTGAGATTGAGAGGAGACGAGGTCTAGCCTGGTCTGCATTTGAAAAGGTGTCTTTTATCCTTGAATCCCCAAAATTTGGAAGAGATTTACAAAAAATCCCTATTTGACTCCTGTATCCTTCTCATGGGCTAGAAACGTCAGTATTGAATAAACACATTATGCACAAGCTCGTGATGACACAGAGGACTATGGAGAGAAGTATGTTGAACATATCTTTAAGAGATAGAAAAACCAATAGATGTATAAGACAGCAGACCAAATTAACTGATATCGCCGAGAGAGTCGCCACTCTGAAATGAAACTGGGCAGGACACATTGCCAGATAAAGAGATGGTAGGTGGACCCAGAGAGTCATGTAGAGGCGTCCGAGACAGGGAAAAAGAAGCGCGTCCTCAGACACGGTGGTCGGACTGAATCAAAGCAGTGGCGGGGAGCGGTGTGCCCAAGAAGGGAAGAAGTGGAAGACAGGGGAAGGCCTATGTTCAACTTTGGATGCAAACAGGCTGATGAAGAAGAAGACTACAACCATAAGTAATAATAATGAACATTTCCTTGCACCCTGCGCAAGTGGCGAGTTTATTGCCGTATGGCAATTTCTTCCAACTAACCAGTATTTTCAGCACAGAGAAGCAATATTTACGTGAGAAATGAATTTAGATAAATTTCTTTTCTACTGGGAATCGAACTCAGGACGCCTGCACAGAAACCGAACGGCTTACCAACTGTGCCACATATTATACGTTTTCTTATAAAATACGACAAACATAAAGAAGGATTCAAAGGAGAAGATGAAATGTGGTTTAAATATTACACCATAAATATTATAGTATCTTTTTTTTCTTAAATATTCCTAAAAATTCAGACAATGTAACAACATCGCTCAAGTTATTTCATGGTCTATTGTATAAGTGAAAATAATATTATGTAAGAAAGAGAACGGTGGAAAACGTCTCAAGTTTTATTAATCAAAATAAAAATATTTTTGTATGCCTTTTGGAAACAAAATATTTTTTCTGTCTTGTGTTGTAAGAATATTAAGCAGAATGCTTAATTGAAAAATTGTTGGTTACATTTTTATCGGAAAATATTTAAAAAATTCTGAATGTGGAGGTGACAGAAAATTGTTAAACCCAAAGCGTTGGCGAAAATGAAGTTTCATTTGTAATTCTCCTCTACGGAGAAGTAGGGGGTGTGAAATAGGATATAATTTAATTTTCCCTTCAATTTAGGTCAAGACTCCTTCTTGCTTCAACTTAGGAGTGCGGACTTGGAGGAGAAAATCGTTTTCTTTGTGTAAAAATGCCTAGACGGACAAAACAGAATTACCTAAGTAGGCATCAACCTACCTAAATCAAGAGACAACGTAAAAAAATCTTCCCTTTTTTAATGTAAAATATCCCTCTTTCAGGATTCCTATCTCCATTTTTTCTCATTTTTTGACTATAACTACTAACAATAAAATTCTTACAAAAGTGGAATGTAAATGGTATCAGATAATAATAATATTATTCAAAAGAATTTTTTTTTGCAAGACTATATTTTTATAAATGAAATGATTAAACTTTTATTCTCGTCGTATAAAACTCATGTATATATATTTTTTAAAGGAATGAATGTGTCTTTGAAACAAGTACATATACATCCTTATGCATTCTCTAAATTAAGCATAAATGCTTGTGCTATATGTGAACGAAATCGGTCTTGGCAGAATTCGAACTCGCGACCACTAACCCAGCACGCTAACCGCTCTGCCACCACCCATCTATAATTTGTTAGTTTTATCCTTTATGGCACCGGATAAGAATAGTAATAATACTATAATAATGAATACTTCCTTGCAGCCTGCGCAAGAGGCGAGTTTATTGCCGTATTTCCAGCCCAGAGAAGCAACATTAGCGTGAGAAATGAATTTAAATAAATTTCTCCTCTGTTGGGAATCGAATTCAGGACGCCCGCACAAAAACCAAACGGCTTACCAACGGAGGACGACACAGAGTCTATGGGCTTTTGGGAGCGGAGGTGCATTTAGGCTTATACGTGTCGACCGACATGATAAGAAATGAAATATTTCTTTTAAATTAAATCCACAAACATTCTTATATAATCTCATGACATCTGATATATATTTTTATAAAAACATTTTGAATTCCATTACAGAAAAACAGAAATACATGTAAGTGAAATATTTTTATCACTCTGTACCTTTTTCATCAAATAAACAGTATTTATATTTTTGTGCTTGTCTTGGGCAAAAAACAAACAAATGCTAAACCAGAGAATATTTTATTATGTAGATTTCACTGATTAATAAAAACTACTGTAACATTGAGAGTAACACAACTATACCTACCTTTGTGATTCGCTTGATAAGTACCTATGCTATAGACTGCTGATCCAAAGGTCCAGGGTTCTATTCCCAATGGTGACACAGTTTTTAATCGTGCAGTCAGTCTGTATCTGTGAGACGATTAATATCGCAAGTGGCAACTCGTTATTGGGAACAGTTAAAGTAATATTTGTCATAAGACCTATTAGATTCCAGAGAAGTTATATAAAATAAATTTAGAATAAAACAATTATCAGTCAGGACACACCAAAAGCTTTCAACTACAAAAGTACCTATCTATACAACTACCCGATTGAAAATAACTAGGAGACATTTTTTGTTAAATATTTTAAAATGATAAAAATATGGAGGCTGATATGGGCAGGACACGGGGAAAAAATGGGCGATGAAAGAGTGCCAAAGAGGATCTTTCACACAAAGGTAAACTTTGGAAGACTGAAGCTCTGATTGCTGGATGGCGTGCAGCGGGATGTGGAGGCTGTTGGTGTAAGGGACTGGAGGACTGCATGGCAGTATGGAGGGAGATGGCGAGGAAAACGGGAGATGCCAAGGTGCGCAACGGGCTGTGGAGCCATTTAATGATGATGATGAGAGGCGTGGGGTACATTATGGGAATTCATTTTAGAAATAACAACATAACTTTGTTTAATTCCACTCGTTTATTTTAATTCAAAACTATTTTCACATTATACCGTTATTTTCTTCAAGTGAGTTCAAACTAAAACTATTTTGGTGTGGTACGCACCAGCTTCATTGGTATAGCCGGCGGTAGGCAATTATTTATTTATTTTTTAGGAGAAAAATCTATTACACACATCGCACAAATACATTTTTATTTTATACATAAAGTTCATATATGTATATGAGTAGGTAATGACATTAGAAGTAACAAAGAAAAAAATCGTGCTATATAAAAGATAAAGATAAAATAAACAAAATATAAAAAATCTATAATTGTTGTAAACATATTATGAAGTAGGTATAAAGTAAATAAACTTTGAATTCACAAGAATGGCGTTTTCAAAATCATCCATACGACATCATTTCCTCGACAGTGCATTCCAGTCATACCCAAGTCCCTGGGGGCTGTATCTGTGACCTTTTTTACAATTTCCCTTTTGAATTAGATTCAGATACAATAAAAATGTCATTATAACAAATGACATACATATATAAATATACATACATACGGACTGAAATAATTTAGATACATTCGAAATCCACAAAGCCATATTATAAACTTCTTCTTCTCTTCTTCTTCCTTTTGATAGATCCGAAGATCTGTTTCTACCGCTATTCTGTCTCCTGCGATGTATACTGCCAGCTGTCTCGCCATCTCTTTGGAGATCTTCCTGATGGTCTTCTTCCAGCTGGGTTCTCCTGGAGAGCGATGCGTGTGAGTCTATTTTCATCCATTCTGTTAATATGTGAGCTCCAATATCGCCTCCGCTGTCTTCCCCATCTGACGATGTCTTCCGTACTACACTTTTTTCCATAAATAATCACATGAAAACATTTTTTAACAATCTAACACTTCACCATTATTATCAATGTTCCCTTTAGGTCCCTCCATTACCCCTACCTCCTGCTGTACCCATGACACTGCCGCGCCCCACACCACATTTGTTTCAGTTTTAACACACCTGAAGAAGAGAACGGTAGTTCATGAAACTAGTTGCGTAATCAAAATAAACTAGTGGAAATAAACAAAGTTATGTTGTTATTTTAATAGGTCATTTCATATGGTCTCCCTTACTCATCAAGGGACAAGGGACAAAGGGCAGTGGGGAGGAGGGAGCAGATAACCAACTAGTATTATGCTGAGATAGTATTCTGCAAGTTTCATCACAATGTATCTGTGTGTGTATTGTGTAGGATTTACGGCGTGTTTATTCTACGTTATCGATTATTCACTTAAAAACTCATTCGATTTTTTTCAAATTTGTATATCTATTACTCGCTTAGACCCCATTAGATTTTGATGGAGCAGTGCTTCTCAATTTTTTCAACTAACATATATTTCAATGTGACCGCAAGCTCGGAAATATTAAAATTTGATATTATTATTTACAAATTGCAAAAAACGCACATCACTTTCATAAAATGATACTGAAAATTTCATAATAATATATTTAATTAAAAAAATATTAAACGATTTATTTTGGTGAAAATGCTGAATATTTTCCATAAAAAAATTGAATAGGTATTTTGTGTAGTGAATGGGTAGTGAGGAGAATAGCGTTAACCACAACCTATTCGTTTTGAATATGACTTGTTTTGAATGATAAACATTTATAAGTACACCGAGAGTACATATGTAATACTCATAAAAATAAATAAAATTCTTCATTTTATCACGATGGAGTATTTTATGTTTAAGAATTCTTTTGACAAACAAACGGGGGTGAATATTTTGTTTATAAATAAGGATGGTAGAAGAATCTATAATGACGAGGCTCTAGAGATACAGAAATAAAAAAAAATAAGAAATAATTTTCTTTAACTATATTTAAACAGAACGCCTCCTTTCAGTACCAATGTTTCCTTTACCCGTCCATACGAAGAAAAAACCCACCCACCAACCACAAAAGCATTGCACACGTTCAAGACATGGTTTTTAAGTTTAGTATTAGTTTGTTCGGATGAGGGAGCGGGTCAGCACCGAATCTGGTAAACATAAAATACTATATAGTGGTGAATACCAAAAAGTTGTAATTTTAATTTTTTTAGTCAAATTGTGTAAAGGAAAAGCTGTCAAGCATGAAGATATACTCAAAATGAGTTTTCAGAAACAATTCAATTTGATAAATAAATTATCTTAATTATTAGAGGGATTTCCCTTTTGAATCATTTTTATATCAGACTAGTTACTTTGCGGTAGATCTAAATTATACCTAGATGATGCAGTAATAAGAAGCTTTATGTATGTAGATACTCGTTTTTTACTCTCCACACTATGGAATATTGGAGAGTCATGATTTCACAATTTTTATGCGTATTTTTTAACATCCATTTCTCAACGGGTATCATATAGAGAGTGCACACAGTGAGTTTCGTCGTGGTGTGTTTGTATGTATGCCGTACGCCATGAAATAAATTTCATATGTATAAAAATGTATATAACAGAAGTAAAAAAGCTTCTGTATGGGAAAATTGAGTGATCAACTTCATATTGATATTGTATGTGTCTCTATAGACAAGTGTATTTTTTACTCTCCACTTCTATCTTCCTCAAGGGGCAGTGAGAAACGAACATCGCATTCTTCTATCTTGACACATACATGGCCTCATCAACATTGATACACTGTCTCATACCTGCTCATCTTTCTACTAATGCAATTTTACTTAAAGTTTCTCAACAGGTATCATGTAGAAAATGCAAACTATGAGTTTCGTGACAATGTTTTCGTGTGTATAGTGTATTGTGAAAACTTTTGTCCTCTGGGAACCTTATATTTGTATAAGAATCTAATAGAAATGTATTTCATAAACATGCAGTTAGTCAAACTTTCAAGAAGAAAAAATGAACCCTTACTATGGTGTGGAAAGTTAAGTGTTGGCTACAACCCACTCGTTTAAATCAAAGGATATTCGTAATAAGCCAAGCATGGTCTGGCGTCAGTTGATAAAGCATTATGATACCTAGGAACGTATTGTTTCGCATTATCTATGTTCATCGCTGCGAGACGATTTCGTTTTGATGGTTTTCTGTCAACATAATAATATTTAGTAGTTTCTTGTATTTTCCTCGCCCGTTTATTTGTATCTATAGCCATTCTTTGTTACTAGGCAGGCAGCTGTTCGAAGTTAGTGTTTCTATGATATTCACAGTCCATTGTCCTGTTTCATTTAGAAAACTACTGATCAAATATAAATTTCATTTAAAAATAAGTAGGTGATTAAGGGGGGACTGCTGCCAACGTTCCTATTCTTCAATTTGAAATACCATCATTCTTTCTTATAAAATATTTAGATAGTTTGAGTATTTATAAAGCAAAATATATCTTTACTTTTTGATAATTTTCTGTATAAATTATTGTAGAAAAATAATGGCATACCCTGATTTTCAACTTTTATCTTATATTTTTAATAAAATGTAAGGCGTAGTTCAACATATTTTTTTTAATTTAGAAGACAAATATATGTAGAAAAATGTGATGTGACGTTGCATTAATGCTTCAGGTTTAGTAAATTAACCTAAAAAACATTTATTTTTCATTCAGCGCCATTGCGAAATAAAAGTTTTTTTGGTTTATTAACTAAACCTGATGCATTTATGCAACGTTACATCGTATTTTTCCAAATATTTTGATCTTCTTTAATTTATAAAAATTATATTGCTCTAATGATAATATCTTTCTGAGGACTTTCCTTTCAAATATCAGAAGCATTATCTTTCTGAGGACTTTCCTTTTCAATATCAGAAGTATTATCTTTCTGAGGACTTTCCTTTCAAATATCAGAAGTATAAGTAAATAATGTAAATTAGGTAGGTATATAAAGTTAGTAGGTTCAAGCAGGTACCTACGACCGGAAATATGATTTTTTTTTCTTCATACATCCAAGTGTGTAAGTATTTTTTAATTTATTTAATTATTTAAAGCATATACTATTTATCAGTAACCTCAAAACGCATGGTAACCTCAAGATATCCAGTACGTTGTAAACTTGCTATAGACAATAAAACTATAGAACAAGTGATGAGATTTAAGTACTTGGGCATAGAAATATCCAGCAGCAATGATCTCTATAACGAAGTACATGAACAAGCAACCAAGGCTGCTGTAGTGGCTGGATGCCTGAGAAGTGCTGTGTGGAGAAATAGGGATATGCTGAGGGAGAGTAAAGTCAGGATCTACAAGACTTGCATAAGACCAATCATGACATACGCCATAGAGACAAGAGCTGACACCACCCGTACAAAAAGTCTCCTTAGAACCACGGAGATGAAGACTCTACGGCCCATCGCAGGAGTAACCCTCCGTGATCAAATGAGGAGCTCCGAAATAAGGAAAATTTGTGATGTTGAGGACGTGGTACGATGGGGTAGAACAAGAAGACGTTTCTGGAGAGACCACGTGGGGAGAGCAAGCTCAGACCGAGTAGTGAGGATATCAGCTGATGAACATCCTACAGGTAGCAGACCTCCAGGAAGACCACCCAAACGATGGAGGGACAGCTGGACGTCCTCCTCCCAGGAACAGGTGCCGAGAACTACAGGACATAGTCCTAGCTGAAGAAGAAGAAGAAGAAGAAGACTATTTATCAATCCAATGAACAAATATTTTATAAAACGCTCCCTTCTTGTGACAAAAACTTTATTAAATACTGGATATGATTACTTTGAACTTATTCTTAAGGTATTCAAAAAATTTGTCTATTTAACATTAGTGTAGTAATTACTTTCTCGATTTCCATTGAAATGTCATTAAAAGAATATATTACATAATTTCGTTTAAAAAATATTTATTTCTTGAATATATAGTTTAGACTTATCCTATTTCTATAAATAGATTCATTCATAAATGTTTCTACAGTTTGTTGTGGGTTTGGTCTCCAGCATTCATCGCCATTTCCCCCGATATCTAAACAACTATTTGGTGTATAAAAAAATATTAAAAACAAATGAAAATATTGCTAGGCCAGTATTGCAAGCCTCCATTTTTTTATTTTCGTTAAAAATATCCTGGTCCCGAACATAATGAGGAGAATTTATGATTACTTGAGTTTTTAGGCGTTTAATGTGAATATTCTTAGGATTTCCGGAAACCGGATACTTGCTGGATCAGTAGTAAAATTATGTTTTAGAGACGTAATAAAAGAATCCTCGCAATTTTTTCGTTTAAAATGTTAGTTGTAGAGTTGAATTTAGTACATATGACGTTTTTCTGTTATGAAATGAATTATTTTTAAGATAACTTATGAGTATACCTAATAATGAGCAAATATTAATATTTAACTCAGTTGATCCAAGTCTATTTTCTTTTAACGAAAATTGTTAAATTCTTTTGGTTGTTGCATTGAAATTTAATGCCGTCAAACGACTCAATTTTGATCTTCTTCTTTTTCGTCTGGTTTAAGCCGAAGGCCTGTTTTTTCAGTCGGAGACTTTCTCTTGTGATCTGGATGTCCAGCTGTCACTCCTCTTTTTGCTGGTCTCCCATAATAAAAGGCAATATTGTAAACTATTCTAACAAAGTCTGTTGATGTGTACGCGTACCTTCAATTGTCCGTTATGAATAGATTTGAAATCTTTCATTATGGTGACAAACCTTTAATTTCTTTTTAAATAATCCATGTATTTTATATGAAAATGAATAATGTACATGGTCGTTTATTTTATGTATTATCAAAAACATTTTTTTAAACAATAATGAACTATAATAACTATATTATTTGCAATGTTTGGCTTTTGATAAACTTTATTTATTTATTTATTTATTAAAATCCTTTTTACAAGTATAATAATAACAATAAGTACAATATAACTTTAAAAATTATAAGTTATACTTTAAGTAAGAAAAAGTTAAGTTTGTCATTAGTGTATACGTTTATATATTTTAATTTGTGGATTAGGCTACTCTACTAGGCTATGCCTGTACCAGAGTAGCGTTATATAAATCAGTTCTATTATTTTAATTCGTCATAGTGTTAGTTATTTTTGTAAGGTTTTGTGGTAGGTTGAAGTAATGATGTGCAAGTATGTATGTATATATTTTAGTGTTGTATGAGAAAAAAAAATGCTTGATGTAGAAAGGGCTAATGATAATATAATTTTGATTTTTTTTATAAGTCATCTAAGCAGTAATATTAAATAATTCTTCTGTTTCTTTTCGTCCTTTGGTAATTAACCAGTTGTTTGCTATGGCTTTCAATTTGATATGTGAGTAGGTTCTTAATAGTGGAAAGTCAGTTTTGAAGAGGTTAAATATTTTTGGACCTATGTACGCGTAATTTTTCTGGCCATGTGTTGTCTTAGTTTTTGGAATTTCGTCAAGGTTTAGTAGTGCTTGCCTAGTATTGTGTGAATGTGAGTTGCTGGTTGTCATTTGGTGGTTTGAAGTTTTGATGTAGAAAGTGAGAGTTGACTTAACAAAAAGCTGTCTTACGTCTAGTACATTAAATTCACTGAATAGTCTGTCTGAAGAGTATCTAAGTGGTTTCTTTATAATTCACATAATCGACAAACGATTATTTTTTTACTTTGTGGTATCATTGTGGTATCCTCATGAGGAAGGAAACTTTGTTCTCGTAACATGTATATGAATTTTTATTCATTTGAATAAAAGTTATAATTGTAGTGGTGTACACAAAGTTGTGTTTTATTTCATTAAATTATTTTAATTATTTTGTATTTGATTTACTTCATTTTCACCGCACAATGATATCTTTGGTCCTGTCAACGAAAATAGAGTGTAGAGGAAACGATTCAATCACGAATTAGAGGCACTTTATGGCGAACCTAACATTCTACAGTTCATTAAAATAAGAAGACTGCAATGGTTGGACCATGTCTACAGGATGAGTGATGATCGTACTCCCAACAAGGTTTTTAACACCACACCAGACGGAAGAATAAGCAAAGGCAGACCAAAAATGAGATGGCTGGACGATGTGGAGACTGATGTACGAGCGCTGGGCCTCACCAACTGGAAGAGAGCCGCAGAGTGCAGGGAGGAATGGCGACGGATTCTGAAGGAGGCCAAGGCCCACAACGGGCTGTAGGGCAAATGATGATGTTGATGACTATTATAATTTGAGTCGATTTTTTTGTGTTGCGCTACGAGCATTTTGTGACTCAACATTTTCGTATGAGCCTTGAAATTTTATTAGAGTTAATTTTTTTTGCATTCTTACAAGCGACGAGCAACAACCTATTATTTCTTTATATTATTATTTTTTTTAAATATTGAATATTTTTTATACAAGTACATAATATAATACAGTAACATTCCCTAAATTAAGCATAAATGATTGTTATACATATATGAACGAAATCGGTCGTGGCAGGATTCGAACTCGCGACCACTTGATATAACTAATCCAGCGCGCTATCCGCTCTGCCATCACCCATCTATATACATATATGTTCGATAATTATTTCTTGATAGGTATTCCTTCAACGCCTTCCAATTACCTCCTTATTATATTAAAATATATTAAGGGGGGGACTGCTGCCAACGTACCTATTTTTCAATCTGATATACCATCATTATTTCTCATCAAATCGTTTCGAAAAAAAAATTTAGATAGTTTGGGTATTAGTAAAGAAAAATATACCTTAACTTTTTTGTAATGTTCTGTATAAATGCTTGTAGAAAAATAATATCATACCCCGATTTTCAAAGTTTATCTTATATTTTTAACAAACTATAAGGCGTTGTTCAATATAATATTTTTTAAATTGAAGAAAACAAAAATACCTAGAAAAATATGATGTGACGTTGAATTAATTTTCCATTCAGCGCCATTACGAAATAAAAGTTTTTTTGGTTCATTTACTTAACCTGATGAATTCATGCAACGTCACATCATACTTTCCCAGATATTTTGTTCTTCTTTAATTTATAAAAAAAAAATATAATTAAAAAGTTAAGGTATATTTTTCTTTATTAATATCCAAAATAACTAGGTTTTTTTTTTCAAAATGATTCGTTTTGTAGTAATGATGCAATTTCAAATTGAAAAAATAGGTACGTTGGCAGCAGTCACCCTTTTAAAATCGTATTTTATTCGTTTGTTTCGCTGTGGTTTTGGAAAGTAACATACGTAAAAAATGAAAATGTCTCTTATATCAAAATATGATTCGATTGATTAATGTCCTATTTTACAGCATGTGGATCGCGTGGATATATTTAATAGCTCGTTCTTCTTCTATGTTGTCAAACTTGGTGATTGGTTGGCAGCAAAGCGACTCCGCTCGAACTTTAGGGGGCGACTGCTGCCAACGTACCTATTTTTTCAATTTATATTGCATCATTACTACAAAACGAATCTATTTGAAAAAAATAACTTGGTTAGTTTGGATATAAATAAAGAAAAAATACCTTAACTTTTAATTATTTACTGTATATATTCTTGTAGGAAAATAATAAGCATACCCCGATTTTTGACATTTATCTTAATTTTCTAAAAAACTATAAGGTATGGAGCATTATATTTTTTTTTATAAATTAAGATCAAAATATATGGAAAAATCCGATTTGACATTGCATTAATGCATCAGGTTAAGTTAATAAACCAAAAAAACTTTTATTTCGCTAAGGCGCTGAATGGAAAATAAATGTTTGTTAGGTTTATTTACTAAACCTGAAGCATTAATGCAATATCACATCATATTTTTTTAGATATTTTTGTTTTCTTTAATTAAAAAAAATATATTCAACTACGCCTTATATTTTATTAAAAATATAAGATAAATGTTGAAAATCGGGGTTCCTATGCCATTATTTTTCTACAAGAATGTATACAGAACATTATCCAAAAGTAAAGATATATTTTTCTTTATTAATACCCAATATATCTAAATAATTTTTTTCAAAACAATTTCATAAGAAATAATGATGGTATATCAAATTGAAGAATAGATACGTTGGCAGCAGTCCCCCCTTTAAGTGACTCTCTTCAATTCTGTGTAGGAGGTACACTTCATGTCCTCGCACACCTCTTCCAGATACTCCCGGCGGGGACGTCCACTGGACGTTGTTCCCTCATCCACTTCCTCCAAGATAGCTCGTTAAAAACTTATACACCATACATACAAAACATTATCACGAAACTCAAAGTATGCACTTTCTATGTACAAGATATCTGTAGAGCAATTTATGTAAAAATTTGATTTAAGACGATGCATGAATGTTGATGAGGCTATGGATATTTGTAAAAATATAAAATCTGGTGTTCCCTTCTCTTTGCCTACCCTATGAGAAAGATGACGTCAAGCATAAGACCAATACTAAGACCAGGCTTTGCAAGAGTCTTGCAGTCTCGCAAAAAATTATGAACTAATTTATTTTTAATTAAAATGATATTTACTACATACTATCGACATAATACTACAAATTGGTGTTTTTTTCTCATATTTCATTATAATTACTGAATTTTAACAGCAAAATAAAAAATGTTTCTTTGAATAAGTTGCAAGACTCGATTGAGTATGCAAGACCAGGACTGGGTATCCAAGACCAATACTCGATTGAGTATGCAAGACGAAGATCGAGAACAAGACGACATCTGTAAATTCAAGACCAAGACCACCTCGGTCTTGGTCTTGCATTTGCTCATCACTTGGAGGTGACTGATGAGACGGAAGGGACTGAAGGGACGGAACGGACTGTAGGGACGGAAGGGACTGAAAGGACGGAATGGAATGAAGGGACAGATCAATTAGAGATTCTAGATAACAATATTAAAAAAATAAATAAAACATATAAATCTACCATTTTTATGTATAAAAAGAGTTCTAAACAGAAAATTGATAGAATTTAAAATATATTTTGTAAATATATAATATATAAATCGTACGGAAGCCAAAATTCTATTTTTGATGTGCAAAATCATCTAAAAATTCCACAACTGGAGATAAGAAGAACAATCAACGACGCAATTTTTTTGTATAAAATCTTAAACAATATGATATACTGCTCTTATCTACTAGAAATTATAAATATTCATGTTCCCCCCGCGAAATACCTGAACCAATAATACATTCGAAAGCACTAAGTGTAACATTAATACAAGAAAAAATGACTTCATTGATAGATCATGCTATATTTTTATTTTATTTTATTTTATTTCATTTTCGGGAAATTTACAGTATAATATCATTTTTTATGTAGATGCATTAGTATAAGACTAAAACCAATAACAAATTTCCACATTATTATCAATAAATTTTGACTGCTGTGCTTACATACTTAAAGCTACATATGAAAAATATTTACATCTGAATGATAGTGCATGAGTGTATGTATGTGTGTACGTATGAGTGTAAGGATGTGTATATGTGTGTGAATGTGTATATAAGTGAAAGAGAGAATGTATAGGTGCCTGCAAGCTCACATAGTTTACTCCATTCAATCTTGATTTTTCAATCCTCCAGTGAAATTCAATCATTATTACTTGAACTGATGGCAGCAGAAAATGAATTAGGTCCTAAAAGAAAAATATCTACATCCAGATGTTCGTGATTATAAGTGTTCATCATACGTATGAGGGGTGCGTTTTTCGTGTAAGTATTATTACGGTGCGGTATGTGAAACAAAAGTGGGCTTCGCGTACGACGCGATGGGACGTTGAAGGAGAGAAGTTCCGTAATTTCAGGACAGTCAATTGCATTGTGTATGATGTTATACAATGTTTTCATATCAACCAAGGATCGTCTCTGTTCCAACGTAAGGAATTTGTGATACAATGTTGCATCCCTATAAGTGGAAAATTCTGTGTGTTCTCTGTGATTCAAGTGTTTTATAAATATATGTTGGATTCTCTCTATGCGTGCTTTGTGTACTTGAAACACGGGTGACCAGATGGGAGATGCAAATTCCAAGATACTTCGCACAAATGTAAAATAAAGAATTTTTAAGATTTTAGCATTGAATGGTTTTGAGATGCGGAGAATAAAACCGAGGGTTTTATAGGCTTTGTCAATTATTGTGTCAATATGTTTTTCGAGAGTGAACATGCTGTCCAAAACAACTCCGAGGTCTCGAACCGATGATACAGTCTCAAGAATACTGTTGTGTATGATATAAGGGAAATTGATGATATGTTTCTTGTTTCTAGAGAAAGTGATTTTGTGGCATTTTTTAATATTAAGAGATAATTTGTTGTCATTGCAATATTCATATAGCCTTCCTAAGTCTTTCTGAAGTCTGAGGCAGTCTAATTCTGAGTTGATTTTCATATAAATCTTCATATCATCAGCGTATAATATAAACTTAGAATATTTAAAACATTTATTTATATCTCCTATATACGCATTAAATAGAAGTGGTCCTAAATGACTCCCTTGTACACACCGATAGATACCTACACGCAACGTCCAATCATCACCCCGCACAAATATGCTCAGTCGCAAAAACACTAATAACAAGATCAAAAAGAATTGCAGACCACGAGCATAAAAAACAAGAATTAGAATACACGAAAAATGCTCTACGTTGTAATGGTTTCTCAGACTATATAATAAACAAAGCATTAAAGAGTCCAAAAACAGTGAAAGAAAAATCCAATGAAACACCATTATCAACAGCCCGACTACCATATATCAAAGGCGTCACCGATAAAATCAGCCGTCTATTAAACAAAAATAACATACGTACCGTTTTCAGCACAACAAATAAAATATCAACCTTTCTAAGAAACCCGAAAGACATCATTCCACTTGAAGCTCATGGAGTATATGAAATACCGTGCGGATCGTGCAATAAGACTTATGTAGGAAGAACCAATCGAAAAGTTGAAGCACGAATAGCGGAGCACAGAGTCGACATGAGAAACAAAAAACTTACATCCTCACTTGTACAACACTCGCTCACAGAAGGACATACAATAGATTTTGACCATTCAAAAATAATAGCAAGTTTAAACAGTGAACCTCTCAGAATTTACAGGGAAGCTATAGAAATATATAAGAGAAGGGATATAATGAACAATCGGGACGACGGAGTTCGTTTGCCTAGTACCTGGAAGAACATTTTATATGACAAACAATACAATAATAATATTAATAATACCATAGCGAAAATAACCCCAAAACACAACAATAATAATATTAATGTCACAACTAAAATTAACAATAAATCACAACACAAAAATAATGATTAAATATTATTACCAACGAACACGACAGCAGGTGGGCGTGTCACAAGGAGCCAATCACGTCGCGCTAACAATATTTGACATAAGCGGCCATCTTGTACGCTACGAGTCACTTGACGGTGAGCTTACAGTGTGAGTAGACGTGTGTCGCGCGCGTGCTTTTCGTTAAGTCCTTGAAAATGCCTGGTGATATTCAGGCGAAACGTCGGAAGACAAATGGTCTTAGTCAAGACCTACTGACACGGGAAAACCGAGATAAAAATATTATAACATATTTCACCCGTGAAAACATCAAATATAACATATATATATATATATATATATATATATATATATATATATATATATATATATATATATATATATATATATATATATATATATATATATATATATATATATATATATATATATATATATATATATATATATATATATATATATATATATATATATATATATATATATATATATATATATATATATATATATATATATATATATATATATATATATATTATATATATATATATATATATATATATATATATATATATATATATATATATATATTGCAAGGTATGGTGGTGTATGAGAAAAGAAAAAGAGAAGCTAAAATTATACTCACCATAAAACCTTACCACCAGCAGTCAGCGATATAGCAATGAGACTCATTTAAAATAATGCAAATATCTCAGTATCTCAGAGCGTGTTGTTTATTGATTAAGACAAAAAAAAGAATATATTTAAGTATCAAATAGAATTTTCTGTTCAATGAAACAGTAATTAAAACATGAAAAGCTGAGTCAGATGTGATTGTAGGGAAGACCAAGTGATGAAAGAAACGCACAAATACAAAAGAAATTACAATTTATTCATATCATGGTTGGCAAGGAGTGTTAAATAGGATTCAATTCTCTACGTTACCTGAACTAAGCTAAATATTTGACATTTTAATAAAACAATTTAATTCTTAAATTACAATTTACAAGTTTTCAAATGTTTTTCTAGACCATGTGGTGTATAATAAAAAGAAATATCAGACATGACATAATTAAACAGATTCAACTAAATTTTCAAATGATATCAGTATTTCATATGTTTTTTTTATAATAACCAAGAAATGAAACAGTTTTATGAATTTCCATCTTCTTGAAGATGATCAGCCGGTACAATTTTTGTGATGAGAACTACCATCGTAGTATTTACGTCGATTTGAAGTGCAATTTACAGGTGTTTTAGTCATTATCAAGTCATGATGTGCAAATATGAGCATGCACCAACCATGATATTTAAAATTATTCATTTTTCAGTCATCCATGGTATACATAGTAAAGTACACCAATGTTGAAGAATGATGAAAAGACAGCATGAACAAACAAGATAAAGAAAGTAAAGAAGAAAGCAAAGAAGCAAGGAAGCAAGGAACAAAGAAGCAAAGAACAAAGGACAAAGGAGGCGGTTATATTTCCTGCAAGAATTCAGTTAAATTAGCGAACGTGACTCATGCCAGATATTTTATATAGACGAGGATCGATGAAACTAAATAAAACTTACCCAGCCTCCTTTGAACTTAAATTTCCCGTCTTTGCTGGGTCTCACGCATTTTGATTTTGACGCCATGTGACACATCGTGTCGGCTGTCAGCGTTGAAAAAGGAAGGCATAGATAGCTCGATCCGCCTAGCTAATCCGTTCACGGCTGTGTTCGCCTTACAACTTTTTTAGAAATATTGCCAATATTGCGAAGTGCGTTCGTTTAAGACATTTTTATAAACATTAAATTAAAATTATTAAATAGTGACGTGTAAATACAAAATAACGTCACAATATATATATATATATATATATATATATATATATATATATATATATATATATATATATATATATATATATATATATATATATATATATATATATATATATATATATATATATATATATATATATATATATATATATATATATATATATATATATATATATATATATATATATATATATATATATATATATATATATATATATATATATATATATATATATATATATATATATATATATATATATATATATATATATATATATATATATATATATATATATATATATATATAATATATATATATATATATATATATATATATATATATATATAAAAATATATATATATATATATATATATATATATATATATATATATATATATATATATATATATATATATATATATATATATATATATATATATATATATATATATATATATATATATATATATATATATATATATATATATATATATATATATATATATATATATATATATATATATATATATATATATATATATATATGATTGATTGTTTTCTAGGGTAACCCGCGTATAGTCTTGAGAAAGACTGTTGTTTAACTCCCAACGTTTCAGCCAGATAGCACTAACCCGCGTATAGTCTTGAGAAAGACTGTTGTTTAACTCCCAACGTTTCAGCCAGATAGCACTGACCATTTTTAAGGGGGGTTTCGACTTGTATATTGAGTTATGTTTTGAATTGGCGGCGAGCGCACACCCGTTCAACTCAGAAGTCAATATCCAAGTGAGGCCCTGTACGAAGCTAACTGTCAAATTTACTTTGTGTTTGTATCGCTACTGTCTGTGACCTGGTGATTCTTTTGTTAGGGGTAGGGTTTATTTCATTGTTCTCTGTAATGGTTGTATTGGTACGTACTTTCACAGAGTCATTACTTGGAATCGGTTTATTTGTTGATGAAAATGGTCAGTGCTATCTGGCTGAAACGTTGGGAGTTAAACAACAGTCTTTCTCAAGACTATACGCGGGTTACCCTAGAAAACAATCCATCATCTTTCACCCGCGAAAATCATAATATTAACATATATATATATATATATATATATATATATATATATATATATATATATATATATATATATATATATATATATATATATATATATATATATATATATATATATATATATATATATATATATATATATATATATATATATATATATATATATATATATATATATATATATATATATATATATATATATATATATATATATATATATTATATATATATATATATATATATATATATATATATATATATATATATATATATATATATATATATATATATATATATATATATATATATATATATATATATATATATATATATTATATATATATATAAGTGGCTATTAGATATTTTCATTTTTTTAATATTGTTTATAAGAGAAGTAAACGTGTAAGGCAACGAAATTTGTCATACCTATGTCACTATTTCATACGTCAAAAACAGCTTTCCCCGTTTAGCAAAGCAGCATTAAGGTACGTTTAACTTTTATTTGGTATATTTATGTACCTACTTACATGTTTTTGAGATTTTATTAATCACTCCGATCATAACAAACAGTTTGTAAGTTAATATATTCTCCGTGTTGTGTTTTTTTTTATTCCCGGAACATTGATGATATATGAAGGAAAAATGTCCAGAATATATTATTTTCCAACAAGACAAAAGGCAGTTAACTTGCATAGTTATAATTCAGTTAACACAGACAGTTTAAAGAGTGAAAAGCGCAATGTAATGTTTTGTAACTGAAAATATCCGAATTCCGCAATGCCATCCTGCGCCCATGGAATGTTTGTGTTATCACAAAAAGGAGCTATTTAAAATAGTGGATAGGTATTTAGATAAAAAATCAAATGTAAAACGCTAAAACGTACGTCATTTAGTAATCGTACACTTATTTCTGTTATGTTACCACGTCATAATTTTGAAGAAATCGGATCATCGAAAGAAATGTGAGACAAAATCAACAAAATACTGAATTATAATGTAGGAAAGAAACAAGATGTTAGGAACTGCTGGCAAAAAAGAGTAAAGATGGTTGCCTTATAGAATAAATGACGGAGGAAGAGGACAAATGATGCTGAAAGATATTGAGTTGTGGGGAAGAAAAATTTCACAGTTATTCAAATGAAATTTAAAAAGTAAATAATGTAATAAACCAGATATAGGTACAATCCGTTGACCTGAACTTTTACATGTACCAATGTGTAGAACTAAAATGTCGGGAAAAATGCCACAATTCCACGCATATGAGATGCTCACAACACGAAGTTCTGAAGGTGATATGCTCTTCATCTTCGTCCTCCTAGTATTCTTTCTCTCCCATACCTAATTGTATGTGTTATTGACTGTGTTTGTATTTGTACTTATTGGTGGAATACTTTTTTTTTGCTTTATAATTATATCATATCTAATTGTATATACTTTTAAGAAAGCTTGGAGAAATGGGTATATGTGGTAGCCTTTTGCGTTGAAAATAGATCCCAAGCTGTTGCACTAAGGGGCTACTCATCAATATCAAGCTTATACATTCGGGGGTTCCTCAGGGATCCCATTTAGGATCTCTATTGTTTATACTTTATGTAAATGACATAGGTCGAATAGTAGAGGGTTCCTCTATTCATATTTTTGCTCATGATGCCAATATTTTTAAAAAGATTTGTTCGACGAATGATTGCGAACTATTACAAAACGATGTTACGCGACTAAGTAATTACTATTTAGAAAACCAATTATATTTGAATACTAGCAAATGTTCAATAATAACATATACTAAGAAAACGACGCCTATTACATTTTATCAAAAAATTCAAGGTAGTAATATTCGTCGAACACACTTAATCAAAGACCTGGGAATTTTGAGGGACTCAAAACTGATTTTCCAAGATCATATTGAATACATTGTTGGAAAAGCCCCCAAAATCTTAGGTTTCTTAATTAGAGTTTGCACGCCATTTCTTTCGATTGATACACTCAAGATAGTATATTTGTCATATGTTAAAAGTCGGGTTGAATACGCGAGCGCGGTGTGGAATCCTCATTATAATGTATATATCGATCAAATCGAGCGTGTAAAAAAGAAGTTTGTAAAACACCTCGTCTATAGATCACATAGGTACGTACCTATTCCCCTTACTACCCTGCTCGCTGTGTGAAATATGCTTACCCACTTTACAGAAGAGGCGTGCAATTAGAGACATGATGTTTCTATATAACATATTGAATAATCGCGTTGATACACTTAATATATTAGGGAGAATTTACCTAAGAGTCCCGGCGCGATTAACAAGGAGTGACAATTTATCCAATGTGCCTGTTATTCGAACTAATTATACCGGGAATGTTTTTACTTACTTACTTAAAGAGCATGTAAAAAGTTTGATGCAAAGTTTTCGGATCTAGACATTTTTGGCTCACCGGGCATTTTTAAGAATATTATAAGGCTTTCTCAATGATTGATTTTCTATTCCTAATTTTCCCATTCTATTCATATCCATCGTCCTGTCCCAAATATCCTGACTTGTATGCATCTATTTATTTGCTTAATTAATATTGATTGTTTTTTTTTTGTTTTTATCCTTATTTGGTATTTCTCTTTCGTCATTTTGTATACATATTCGGAAGTTTTCCTTGATTTTGTATACAAATATATATAGGTATATATTTTTTCAAGACTGTATCTTAGTAATTATTGGTGTTAAAATCTTGGTTTTGTAGTTTTTCATTCATTTTGAGATTTTATGTTTATTTAAAAAAAACTGTATGTAAACTTGAATAAATAAAATAAAAATTAATCATTGTAATATGTATGTTAATGTGCTGATGGCTTCTACAAAAAATAAAAAAAAACATAAAAATAGAACCTGCATGATGAGGTCCGGAAAGACCATAAAAGATGTAAGGAGAATTGGATATCATCATCTAAAGACTAGGACTGAATTCTCGTATAGCAGATTAATTTATCTTCTTCTTCATGTACATCAGTTGGGTGGTGGCAGAGCGTTTAGCGCGCTGGGTTAGTAATCCAGTGGTCGCGAGTTCGAATCCTGCCACGACCGATTTCGTTCACCTATAGTACAAGCATTTATGCTGAGTTTAGGGAATGTTTGAGGATGTATATGCACTTGTTTTAATGACATATTCATTCTTCAAAAAAAACATCAAGTACGCCACGGCGGGTTTATTGCCATATAGCAATTTCTTCCTGCCAACCCGAGCAACGAGAAGTCTCTGAAGTTGATTTCAGATCATGATGACTGCCTCTAGTGTGAACGCGGCAGACCACAGACCGTCTGCGAAACTGCCCTGCTACCTGCTCATACGAGGACCTGCTATGCTGTAACGGCGCAGTGGTTGACGTTGCCAAGTATTGTATTTGATTCGAAAAGTATTCGATTGCTGCTGACACGGTAGAATAAGAAGATTTCAGATCCTAAATAATATTATTAAATATTTACTTGCATATTTTTATTGACAAATCAATATCTCAATAGAGACGAAGCTGGAATATAAAAGAAGAACCTGGAAACCGGGTCATGAGTTAATTTTTCAAAAAAATATCATTGACTCCCAATAGGCAAAATAATTCCAATATAAGCTAATATAAAAAGTAATCATAAAAAAATGTTCAACTTTCTTGCATCCTACGCAAGTGGCAAGTTTATTGCCATTTGGCAATTTCTTCTTTCTATCCATTATTTCCAGGCCAGAGCAGCTTATTGGAAGAATAAGAAAAAGCGTGAGAATATAAAAGGATATACACATGTAAGAAATGAAAAAATATAAATATGAAAGTGCAATGAGCTGGTTTGTAAAGAATAAAGAATAGTGTTCGGTTTTTCTGCCTACTTTTAAGATGATACGTGACGTCAATATGTATGTATTTTAATAAATTTTCATTGAAATACGTTCTTTGTCCTATCCGCTCTCAGTTACATGACCTTTGATAAAAAGAGCTATTCAATTTTTTTTTCATAAATTTACAGCAGGTATATTCTCAATAGATATTCTTATAAATCGCTTCACAAAGGTGGAGTGAACGGAAGGTAATCCTCTTATGAAAACTTTTCTCCTTGTAAAAAGATAATTCTTTCCTTTCGTTGGTGGTGAGATTTAGGAATCCAAGAAAGGTGGTCTTTGTTCGCTCTACTCCTTCCAACACTGTATATTTGTTCAGGTGTCTGAAGAATGTTCGCAGAGTACGCAAGTTGATGTTGTATTATACGTAATACTTTGAGGATGTAATGTTGTAAATAAAGATGCACTGCATCCGAGCTTACAATTTTTCAATTGAACCAAACCTCAAAGCTCTATGATGTACCTACAGAATCCGTCCTTTGCGGTAGTGAAAATCCTATTTCTTTGTACCTACACTTCTTGTGCAAATCTCGTGTGTTATTTGTAAATCGAGAAGGACTCGGATTCTATTCCACCTTTGATGTATTCATTTCCATGTTTTGATGTGTATAAATCTTATTTCAAGAAAAGGTTAACAAATCGTTGGAGGTGGAATTTCAACCCGGGTCCACTTGATTACTATTCGGATTCAATTAACTAACTGATATGGCAATGAAGAACCCAGAATCAATATATTTTAATCGAAACATACAACAAAGTGTGCAGCTTATCAAGGAAAGCGGGAAGCAAGTTGAATCGTTATAAATTAAGTTAAATCCATATAACGTATCAATTACACATACCTTGTGCTAGTGTAATTAGTTCTGATCATCTCATGTAAATTAGAGATAGTTATTCATTTTATTGCACTTCAAACGACATTGTCGTTAAATTAAGATACAATTTTCATAAATTTTATTATCAAAAAGATATTATGTATGTACATAGTCTTTAGATATACTGATAATAAATTGAGAGGTACGGTAGAGATCAATTTATTAGTAATCATTATTTGTGTTAACATTACGGTATACGAATATCTATATATTTTATTCACAAGACTTCAAAGATCTGAAAAATCTAACACTCAAAAACAAAATCAATATTTTAACATAGCAAATATTGTCCCCAAACTAAATGTTTTTAGACTCAAAAAGTCATAAGGAAGATTTGACTAGAAGATTATTAAATATAATAAGGTAAGAAAAAACTTTTAGTTATTCAATAATATCAAAACTATCTTATTGGAATAAACGAAGTTTAGTCTGATGAAAATATAATTTCTCCTTTGGAGTTATTCCCAATTTAAATTCTCAATCCTCCGAGTAATATTCAAATGTTCATTTTGAGAATTTTTATCACAAAGTAACGATGTCTATCGTTAATATTTTTTACCAAGAAAGACTGAACAATAGTTTTCTCTCTTGTAAAGAAAACCTTTATATTTATTCGAGCAGTAAACTCAAGATTGACGGAAAGTTTAATGGTGTGCGAAAACGTTAACCATTTGTTAAAATATTGTTAATAAATAAGGCAATGATAAAATACTGAATGTTAAATGCTTTGTTTTATTTTATTTAGAAGTGAATTGGCATTTTATATTATTACTAGAGATCCAACTGTCGATGGCTATAGTATGTATAATTGAAGAATACGTACTCAACTATAAACACTTAAATACATTTTAATTTTAATTTATTTTATTTATTTCTATCCAAAAATATACAGTATATATGAGATACAAAATATCTTAAGATAATATAAGCTTATTCATACATAGTTAACATACAATGTATGTAAATATAAGTTATCTCATTTCAATAAATATCAATTTACCACTTCACTGGTGCTTACATAGTTTAAGCCATATCTTTTTGTTTGTATCTTTGTTACTAGCCCCCTCACTAGGCATAGCCTGTGCCTGTACATATAATAAACATTTCTATAGAAGGATAGGATAGTTATGGAGGTCAGTCTGTTTTTCCTACGCAGAATATGAAAACAGGATGATGGTATGCATGTAAGTTTGGAGATAAAGTATCAAAAAACTATATAGTCCCCGTAGACACTGTGTAGTATTTACTGCCTTACAAATTGTAAAAAACGATGTCGTCACTAAATTCAATTTTTATAAAAAAATAAGCAATATAAATTATTTTTTTTGAAAAAACAAATTTGAGATTTTGTTTATTCTATATTTATACCACATTTTCGGGGTTCTAGCTTTTATGGTTTTTGAGATATATGGAAAAATAAAGTTAAAATTCAAAAGTTTAAAACTCCTGACTGAGACAAAAATTTAAAATGCTGTTTTAAAGTTTTGTAGGCTATGTATATATTTTGAAAATTTGGGATCATACATATATGCTGCGAAGCCTGTAAGTTGGTGTTATTAGACCTTAAAATTGAAAAAACTGTGAAATATATGTATATACCCTGAATACAAATCTCGCGTATCTTGGCTTTATACTTTGTCGATATGTTAAGAGAATATAATTCTCTTGAACAAATCGACAGTTGGACAATTGATTCGTGAGCAAATAAGACATAAGTAATTGGTTTAATTTAAATGAAACAAATACAAAAAAATATCAACGTTGAGAACTGACACCTCTTGTTTTTCACACTTTGAAAATGGTCACTGGATGACCGAAACTAGTCAGTGTCATTAAAGTAGTACATAGAACTGAAAACTTTAGTTTTATTTTACCATACCAAATTTATTAAAACACGATTGTTTGGTCAGACTGGCAACATTTAATAATTTTAAGGTTTTTTCGTTGACACAGTGGAACTTTCGTTGACACAGTGGAACACAGTGGAACTTTCGTTGACACAGTGGAAATTTATTAATAATTTGCGATGGAGTTCTACCAAGAATTGTCCGTAAAAAAGTTAAAAATCAACGTTTAGGTCTTCTCTCATCTTCAGTAACAAATTGATAATAAATATGTGATTTGATTAATACGTTGGTCACAAGTAGTATATCTGAATATGAGCGGTAACTCAAAAACGTTATAATAAAAAAAAAAAAATAATCAAGATAAGACAAGAAATTATGTTTTTTATATATTATTTAAAAAATGTTCATATAAAAATAATACGTAAAAAATAAAAAAAATGTTCGTATAAAATAATGTAGATGGGTCGATGGCAGAGCGGTTAGCGCGCTGGGCTAGTAATCCAGTGGTCGCGAGTTCGAATCCTGCTTCGACCGATTTCGTTCACCTATAGCACATGCATTTATGCTATTTTAGGGAACGTAGGAAGATGTATAATGTACTTGTTTAACAAGGACATATTCATTTTAAAAAAAATACGATTCAACACAAAAAAAATCTTTTTGTCACGGGATTGGTAAAAAATATATTTTCGAAATACTTACTATCCAATAGATTTTAATAATGTCAATGCAATGCCAATATTACATACCGAAGGGTATATTTCTGTAGTCTGTCTTTCTACTGGCTGTTCTGTGACTTTTTGCCCCAGCAAATATATATGCAAATTCGGAGAAGTCCCCAAATATAGAACAAAGTCTTTGTCTATTTTGTAAACTAAAAAATAAATAAAAAACGTTTTCCCTTTAGAGTTTGCAGTACCACATAAAACCGACGCCATATAAGTATGCTATAATTGATTTGTTTTTATAGATGAACAAACTAACGATGAATCTCTTGTAAATATTATTCAAGACATGGCAAGTAAACTTAATGTCACTATGAATCCCCACGACATTATTTTCTGCCGGAGGGTCACACCCTGGAATACAGATGGTGTCAAAGGCAACAAAATTATTGCGAATTTTACGAATAGAGATATGATCGACAATTTCATTTCAGCTGTCAAAAGAAAACCAATGGCCTTCTAACTAAAGATTTGGGATTTGGTGGGAGAGAATCTAATACTCGTATTTTCCTAAACTACCATCTGACCGTCAATAATAAGCGACTTCTGAAGCGAGCAAAGGAACTAGCTAAATCAAGAGAATACCAGTATTGCTGGGTTAAACGATGCAACTCTATGTAAGAAAAAATTCAAAATCGCCCGCTATTCTAATTAAGCGTGCTTCCGATCTTGGAAAGTTATCGTGACTTCTTTTTGCCTTCCCCATTGCGGACTCCAGGAAGATGCCCTCATTAATTGTTGTTTCATACCCTTTTTTTGTATTACTTGTTTTTTCTCATTTACTTCTATTTATGAATCTTTGTTTTCACCTTATCCACTTTATTAACTATACTTGTTTTTATGATGCTTGTTTTCCCACTCACACATATACCCTTTACACGTATGCGCGCGTACTCGGACCCTGTCGTGGAGTTTTGATTTCTTCTATTATATCAACCTTACTATGAATCTTACAATATACTATCAAAATGTAAGTTGTCTCAGAACGAAAACACATATATTCAAGAGCAACGTACTGAATAATAATTACGACATAGTTTGTCTCACAGATACTTGGTTAGATAAAAACTTTTATGACTATGAACTTTACACCCGATATGACTGACGTTATTTGCTCAGGTGAGGTGGATATAAGTGGTGTGATGTTCTCGGAACCAGATGTTTTGAAGAGATTGAAAAGCCTAGATTTGAGTAAGGGCCCGGGTCCAGATGGCATACCACCTTTATTTATAAGAAACTGTGCTTCTGAACTGGCAAGTCCTTTATCGTATCTTTTCAATTTATCCTTCCATACAGGCATCTTTCCGTCGTATTGGAAGAGATCTTACGTTACGCCTATTTATAAGGCCGGCCATAAACATGATATTAAAAACTATAGACCAATTTCTAAGCTCTCTATATTTAGTAAACTTATGGAAAGAATTGAGGTTGAGCAAATAACACCTTTTATTAAACGATTCATTACACCAAATCAACATGGATTTATCCCTGGGAGATCAGTGGAAACTAACATGTTAGAATATACAGAATATATACTGTCGTCCATGAAAGCAGGTGGGCATGTTGACGCAATCTATACAGAATTTTCGAAAGCGTTCGATAAGATTAACCATGATATATTAATACACAAACTTGAAGTTTATAGTATACATGGAAATTTACTAAGATGATTAACTTCATACATCAAACACAGGCTACAAGCGGTGACAATAAATAACTTAAGGTTAGAATTTAGGACGTGCAGTTCAGGAGTTCCTCAGGGCTCTCATTTGGGTCCTATTCTCTTTATATTATATATAAACGATATCTCAAATTGTTTTTCCTCTTCTTATTTTATGGTATATGCGGATGATATTGAAATTTAAAAAAAATATGTACAAAAAATGATTCACTAGCTTTACAATCCGACCTAAACCGCCTTTATGAATATTTCTCCAAAAACAGTTTGTTTTTGAATACTGATAAATGCAATTGTATCACTTTTACTCGTTCTAAGTAAATTGCTCTGGAAAACTACTCTATCAATATCAACACTTGGCAGAAAGCATGAAATTAGAGACTTTGGAGTGTTACTCGATGCAAAAATGACTTTCAAAAGTCACGTAGATAAAATTATGGAAAAAGCATATAAACAATTGAACTTTATCTTAAGAGTATCTAAACCTTATAAGTCATCAAAAACTATTAAGAATTTGTATTACGCCTATGTCCGTAGCTGTTTAGAATACGCATCTGTTGTGTGGAACCCACGGTACATAACTTATATAGATAGGATAGAGAAGCTACAAAATAAACTTCTCAAACATTTAGATTTTCGAGAAAGACAGGCATTCAGCAGCTCAACCCAATCCGCTGAATATCATGGACTAATTTCTATAGAGAACCGACGCACACTGGCCGACATGATGTTCTTATATAAGATTACAAACAATATTGCTGATTCGAGCCTCTTGTTGAGTAAACTTGCCTTACATGTACCAATAAGGCTTACAAGAACTGCCCATACCTTCAGCTACGATACCAACTATGCTCAGAACTCTTTTATATACAGATCAAGTAATACATTTAACGGTTTCAACGACATTGATTTGTTTCATAATACGTTTTTAAATTTTAGGACTTCCATTACAAACTCTTTACTTCGAGCGTTATCGTAGTGCGTGCTTGGTCTGGATCAGGAAGATAATTTATTCTGCAACTATTGGAAAAATCAGAATCTATCATTTATTTCAAAGATTCATGTCCCAATGCTAAAAACCAACTTCCGTTATCTTCAATTGGTAATCTTGGTTCATCTGAAAATAAGGAATATGCTTATTCAATGTCAGTAGATTCTGGCACTCCAAACGCAGTCATTTCTACCGAGTTGATTTCTGAAATACTTACATGTTCTTCTGAGATCTGGGACGATTGCATTTCAAATCAAGAATATTTTGATTCTTTCGGGACATTTATTTATTTATTTATTTATTTATTTATTTATTTATTTATTTATTTATTTATTTATTTATTTATTTATTTATTTATTTATTTATTTATTTATTTATTTATTTATTTATTTATTTATTTATTTATTTATTAATTTATTTATTTATTTATTTATTTATTTATTTATTTATTTATTTATTTATTTATTTATTTATTTATTTATTTATTTATTTATTTATTTATTTATTTATTTATTTATTTATTTATTTATTTATTTATTTATTTATTTATTTATTTATTTATTTATTTATTTATATATAAATTTATTTATTTATTTATTTATTTGTTTATTTATTTATTTATTTATTTAATTATTGATTTATTACATACACGGCCTCTTGGCCATTATAAAAATATGGTAAAAATAAAACAAAACTCGTATTAAACAAAAAAAAACAACACAATAATTCACAAAAATACAAAATCTATCAAAAAATTCAAAATATTCATAATATTATGTCCCACTCCGATTTGTCTAAATTTATCCGTCTGAATTTTAGTATATAAGAAATCAAAAAGTTCAAAAAGTTGACTGCATTTATACGGAACTCATTACGTCGAACCGCGCGGATGAAATCCTTTCACACAAGCGCCCGTTGGTTATAGACATTTTCGTACTCTGAAACGAATCAGAATGGGACACAAATGTCCACATCGACCTGACACTACTCATTCTTTCTACTTTGACATCTTCGATATTTATCTGATCTTCTATTATTAAATCTTCATTTTTCCGTACTCCTACTCCACCAACCAACCAATCACCAACTCATTTTTGAAAACATTTATTTCGCTATGAACACTCTTTACGGTTGAAGAGCCAAAAAGCAGTACGTTCTTTATATAAATGTATGTTTTTTTTTATATTTACCTGAATAGTATAAAATTCACCAAGATTTGAAAGTTCATTGACAAATGAAAAAATCTTTTTTTATTTCATCGGCTATAGTCAGATTGTGAAAGAAAATATGATATGAAAGGTTAAATACTTGGATAGTAAATTAAATCAATATTTATTATTTGTGATAAAAATAATAATGCACCTAACTTTCTAATTTGTGAGCATATGAGAGCTGAAAGGTTGGAAGAATCGGTAGAATAATGCGAACAAAGCAAATATAACCCACAAAGTAATAGGTAACTTTTATACACTGTCAATCACCGACTTTCCATGTCTCGGATACTTACCGTGATGCTCTTGTCACAGTTGCGATGAGCTAGCCATAAGGTTGTCATTCTGATTAGTACATAGTTGCATTAGGTCTAACACTGTATAAGGCAATATCGGCGATTTTACAGTAGAGAATAAAAAAATCAAAAACTCTTATTTTATAACATTTAATACACTTTCTTTTGATAATAATAAAAAAAAAACATGGCAGCTCACGCGCCTATGTATTATCATACTTTTTCAAATAAAATACTATAGGTTTTTAGCTATACTGTAAAATTGACTTACGCGGTAATAGATCTTATATGACGATAGGCATTCTCAACTCACACTGCTATGAAAATTGCTGTGCAAAAACAAATCTGAACGACAATCTTACACGATCTACTTTATTTATATGCAGATAAAGTTAAATTATTAAAGTTTATTTTTTTTTATCACCATATCTGTTGTTGGATGTTAGGAATTCGTAAATAAATACCTATATTGTCCATTACTTACAAAAGTTTTCAATTGTGAGTATTTATATCCTGCATTCTGACTAAAACATTGCTGAATAACATTGAATCACTGTATCCGAAAGTCCAATGAATTACATAAAAAGTTTTCACTTGGAAGTAATATTTTTCTTTAATTAATAATAAAAATAATAATCATTGTTTATTTCCTTTTAAAAAACTTAAATGAATTCACCCATTTTTGTGGTAGGTATATAGGTTGTGTTCCACTATTTACCTTTATCTGCCTAACTAGGAATAATTACTGTTTTAGGCACCCAATTTATTTTTTGTTTATTTTATAGTTATCTTCCGAAACAATATGTGTTCCTAATGAGGAAAATATAAATAAACAATAGATATTGCACCCATTAAATAAAAGTATATTCTTATACTCAAGAATCAGACTGACTATAAATAATTGGTAAATTAAGTCCATAATAATTATAATTAAACTAAACATATTTTTTTGATCGCTAGTACTTGGTGGAATTCCATCAAAATTTCTTAAATTTTTAATAAATATTAAAAATAAAAAAAAAACGTTTTAAAAATTATTCCACTGTTTATTTAGACTACAATCTAAAACCGGTTCCATGCTAATCACATTTTCAAGTAGTTTTTTTATATAATTAAGTTTTATCTTCATCAGCAATTTCGGACGGAATCTCGTCTTTTTTAAAATCAATTAATTTATTTATATCGTTTTTAAATTAAATGTTGTAATTCACTACCGACTTTGAAGAATGTAAATTTTCCAGCATATTAGTTTCATATTATCAATGCGACCTATTTCTCGAAATAGATGATTTGTATTCCTTATTTGCTTGCAATTATTTTACGGAAACTTCCAACAGAAGTCTTCTTAGGTTCTTAGAAAACTAAATTATTACGGATCGAGAAGTGATGTTTATTTGACGTAAGATTGATTCAAAAGATGCTGCTAGTAGGTAGGTATATTATTTCTTTAGTATACTTCTACTGTAGCCGTTATATCAAAGTAATTTGTTTGTAAGTAGGTACCTATAATATTACCTATATTATTATTTAATTGTTTGTAAGTAGGTACCTATAACCTACTTACTATGTTGTTATTATTCGTACGAAGTTTTTCTAACAAAGATAGTAAAAATACCACACGAAAGAATGACTAACTCGTGTTGATTTTTTTAGTTTATAAAAAAATCTCATACCTACTTTTCGTTTTCATTCACAGTTTGATTTTATTTTATATAGAGTACACACGCACTAACACTACAATTACAAGTATGATTACAAGTGATATTCACTTAAAAAAATACTGCCACTAAGGCTGATGTGTCTAGAGAAATGATGACTTTGAATACTTATTGAATGCCCTCTGATGCGAAATGCATGTAATGAGAATGACCTTGTGGCAGAATACCTAATGATGGCAAATGACAAAGCGATATACGTTGCTGCATACTGAATTGGCAAGGCCTAAAGCCCGAACATGAAAACTAAACTAACTAATATTTATGCTAACTTTTGAGGGTTGACACTTTAGTTTTAATACATTTGTAGACAAATACATAAAATAAACTTCAGCTGTGTTAACTTCATTTATAATAATTATAATAGTATTAATAATTTACATAGCGCAGTTAAATGATTCAGGATCATTCAAAGGGCGCTTGTATTCTGTCTAATGTTGCTCTATGAAATAAATCTGTGTTCAGTTCCAACATATGTGATACCGGTGGTTGTGAAGCGGAAGTGAAAAGACGCATCGCCATGGCAAAGGGAGCACTGGGAAAGCTCACAAGAATATGGAAGGACAGGACCATCACGAAAAACACGAAGGTTAGACTCATCAGGGCTTTGTGATATTCTCGATGTTCCTGTATGGTGTGGATACATGGACACTTAGGGTGTCAGAGCGAAAGAGGATTGAGACTTTCGAAATGTGGTGCTGGAGGCGTATGTTGCGCATCCCATGGACAGCCAGACGAACGAATGTGTCAATTCTAGACGAGCTGAAGATCGAGGATCGTCTATCGACGATATGTTCAGACGTATCCTTCAATTCTTTGAACACATTGCCAGAAGGGAACCAGACTGCCTCGAGAAGCTTGTTGTGATGGGCAGCGTGGAAGAACGGAGAAATCGTGGTCGCTCACCGACCAGATGGAGCGATTTGGTTAAGTCCACAATGGGGTCTTCGGTGACTGGTGCTCTGCGTTCAGCCCAAAACAGATTGGCATGGAGGCGGGCTATACGTGTGGCGACGGACTACAGCCACTATCCTCAGTCATAAGGAAAAGGACGAATATATTATATAAAATCAAGAATATTTCCATTCTTAAATATAATAAGTTAATTTTTTACATCATGAATGGAAATGTGGGTTGCAGTTTAAGTATATATATATATATATATATATATATATATATATATATATATATATATATATATATATATATATATATATATATATATATATATATATATATATATATATATATATATATATATATATATATATATATATATATATATATATATATATATATATATATATATATATATATATATATATATATATATATATATATATATATATATATATATATATATATATATAGTAGTCGGGCTGTTGATAACAGACAAATACCTTTCTTAGACGTTTTAGTGTTAAAAAAAGCAAACGGTAAACTGGGGCACACAGTATATAGAAAGCCCACACACACCGATAGATACCTACACGCAACGTCCAATCATCACCCCGCACAAATATGCTCAGTCGCAAAAACACTAATAACAAGATCAAAAAGAATTGCAGACCACGAGCATAAAAAACAAGAATTAGAATACACGAAAAATGCTCTACGTTGTAATGGTTTCTCAGACTATATAATAAACAAAGCATTAAAGAGTCCAAAAACAGTGAAAGAAAAATCCAATGAAACACCATTATCAACAGCCCGACTACCATATATCAAAGGCGTCACCGATAAAATCAGCCGTCTATTAAACAAAAATAACATACGTACCGTTTTCAGCACAACAAATAAAATATCAACCTTTCTAAGAAACCCGAAAGACATCATTCCACTTGAAGCTCATGGAGTATATGAAATACCGTGCGGATCGTGCAATAAGACTTATGTAGGAAGAACCAATCGAAAAGTTGAAGCACGAATAGCGGAGCACAGAGTCGACATGAGAAACAAAAAACTTACATCCTCACTTGTACAACACTCGCTCACAGAAGGACATACAATAGATTTTGACCATTCAAAAATAATAGCAAGTTTAAACAGTGAACCTCTCAGAATTTACAGGGAAGCTATAGAAATATATAAGAGAAGGGATATAATGAACAATCGGGACGACGGAGTTCGTTTGCCTAGTACCTGGAAGAACATTTTATATGACAAACAATACAATAATAATATTAATAATACCATAGCGAAAATAACCCCAAAACACAACAATAATAATATTAATGTCACAACTAAAATTAACAATAAATCACAACACAAAAATAATGATAAAATATTATTACCAACGAACACGACAGCAGGTGGGCGTGTCACAAGGAGCCAATCACGTCGCGCTAACAATATTTGACATAAGCGGCCATCTTGTACGCTACGAGTCACTTGACGGTGAGCTTTCAGTGTGAGTAGACGTGTGTCGCGCGCGTGCTTTTCGTTAAGTCCTTGAAAATGCCTGGTGATATTCAGGCGAAACGTCGGAAGACAAATGGTCTAAGTCAAGACCTACTGACACGGGGAAACCGAGATAAAAATATTATAACATATATATATATATATATATATATATATATATATATATATATATATATATATATATATATATATATATATATATATATATATATATATATATATATATATATATATATATATATATATATATATATATATATATATATATATATATATATATATATATATATATATATATATATATATATATATATATATATATATATATATATATGAAAAAGAATTTTCTGGGTTAACCCGTGTCAGATAGTCCTGAGAAGGACTGTTTAAGACCTGACGTTTCGCCCGAATATCATCGGGCATTGTCGAAGGAACGCAACGAAAACCGAGCGAGAACGAACGCGCGTGAAACACGACCGCACACACCTAAGGCTTTCCGTCAAGTGAGAAGCGCCAGTCTATGCATGAGCGTAGAGGTAGCGAGCGGGTAGGTTCCCCTCCCCCCTCCACCCCTTCACTCCCCGCACCTATTAGCTATTTATTCTATTATTTGTACCGTTAAGCCGACTTTGTGAACGAGTTGTCATTTTAATAGTGGGTTTTTCAAATATTGTTTGTTTTGTTATGTGTGGAGGTATTGAATTTCTAATTATTACTTTAGTTTTATGAGTATTACTGTCTAGAATATTTGTCCATGTTTGAGGAATTCTTATCGCGTCATTTCTGCTGTTCATATTATTTGCATGTTTGAAAATCTCAATTGCCTCTCTGTATATGCGTTGTGGTTCGGAATTTAAGTTGGCGATGGTGGATGAATTTTCGAAATCAATAGTGTGGCCTTCGTTAAGAACGTGTTGGACTAACGACGAAGTTAACTTCTTATTTTTGACGTCCACTCTATGTTCTGCTACTCGTGAGGATATTTTTCTATTGGAGCGACCGATGTATACTTTGTCACACGAATTGCATGGAATTTTATATACTCCGTGCGACTCGAGTGCAACTGAATCTTTGGGATTGCGAAGAAAGGTAGATATTTTATTTTCTGTTCTGAAAATTGTTTTTATGTTATTTTTCTTCAGAATGCGGCTTATCTTGTCTGTCGTGCCCTTGATATATGGCAAAAAAGCTATTGAAGTCGGAGGAAGTTCTGGTTTTTTGATATTTTTATTACTGTAGCGTCTAATAGATTGTTCGATTCGTGATTTTGAATAACCGTTGGAGATGAGAGCGTTTTTGAGACAGTCAAGTTCGTTGTTTATGTTATTATTATCAGATAGTCTGAAGGATCGGGTCACTAGAGTATTAATTATAGAAGATAATTGAGCCGGGCTATGGTTTGAATTTGCATTTAGATATCTGTTTGTGTGAGTAGGCTTTCTATAAACTGTGTGACCAAGTGTGCCATCGTCATTTTTGATGACAAGGACATCCAAGAAAGGTAAGCTATTATTTTCTTCGATTTCCATAGTAAATTGAATGTCCGAGTGGAAACTATTAATATATTTTAGAAAATCTGTCAGTTTATCGGTACCGTGGGGCCATATAACAAAAATGTCGTCGACATATCTACGCCATAAGAGTGGTTTTAAATTTGTCTGTTTTAAAATATCGGTTTCTAGGAATGTCATGAATATGTTGGCAATAACCGGACTTAAGGATGAGCCCATCGGAGCACCTTCTGTTTGCTTGTATATTTTTCCTTCAAATTGAAAGTAGGTATTATTTAGACAGTGATCGATTAAATTGATGATATCTTTTGATAATTTTAACTTTGTTTTTAATAATTCGATTGACTCTTTGATGGGAATTTTAGTGAATAATGACACTACATCAAAGCTTACCAGAGTGTCATTATTCACTAAAATTCCCATCAAAGAGTCAATCGAATTATTAAAAACAAAGTTAAAATTATCAAAAGATATCATCAATTTAATCGATCACTGTCTAAATAATACCTACTTTCAATTTGAAGGAAAAATATACAAGCAAACAGAAGGTGCTCCGATGGGCTCATCCTTAAGTCCGGTTATTGCCAACATATTCATGACATTCCTAGAAACCGATATTTTAAAACAGACAAATTTAAAACCACTCTTATGGCGTAGATATGTCGACGACATTTTTGTTATATGGCCCCACGGTACCGATAAACTGACAGATTTTCTAAAATATATTAATAGTTTCCACTCGGACATTCAATTTACTATGGAAATCGAAGAAAATAATAGCTTACCTTTCTTGGATGTCCTTGTCATCAAAAATGACGATGGCACACTTGGTCACACAGTTTATAGAAAGCCTACTCACACAAACAGATATCTAAATGCAAATTCAAACCATAGCCCGGCTCAATTATCTTCTATAATTAATACTCTAGTGACCCGATCCTTCAGACTATCTGATAATAATAACATAAACAACGAACTTGACTGTCTCAAAAACGCTCTCATCTCCAACGGTTATTCAAAATCACGAATCGAACAATCTATTAGACGCTACAGTAATAAAAATATCAAAAAACCAGAACTTCCTCCGACTTCAATAGCTTTTTTGCCATATATCAAGGGCACGACAGACAAGATAAGCCGCATTCTGAAGAAAAATAACATAAAAACAATTTTCAGAACAGAAAATAAAATATCTACCTTTCTTCGCAATCCCAAAGATTCAGTTGCACTCGAGTCGCACGGAGTATATAAAATTCCATGCAATTCGTGTGACAAAGTATACATCGGTCGCTCCAATAGAAAAATATCCTCACGAGTAGCAGAACATAGAGTGGACGTCAAAAATAAGAAGTTAACTTCGTCGTTAGTCCAACACGTTCTTAACGAAGGCCACACTATTGATTTCGAAAATTCATCCACCATCGCCAACTTAAATTCCGAACCACAACGCATATACAGAGAGGCAATTGAGATTTTCAAACATGCAAATAATATGAACAGCAGAAATGACGCGATAAGAATTCCTCAAACATGGACAAATATTCTAGACAGTAATACTCATAAAACTAAAGTAATAATTAGAAATTCAATACCTCCACACATAACAAAACAAACAATATTTGAAAAACCCACTATTAAAATGACAACTCGTTCACAAAGTCGGCTTAACGGTACAAATAATAGAATAAATAGCTAATAGGTGCGGGGAGTGAAGGGGTGGAGGGGGGAGGGGAACCTACCCGCTCGCTACCTCTACGCTCATGCATAGACTGGCGCTTCTCACTTGACGGAAAGCCTTAGGTGTGTGCGGTCGTGTTTCACGCGCGTTCGTTCTCGCTCGGTTTTCGTTGCGTTCCTTCGACAATGCCCGATGATATTCGGGCGAAACGTCAGGTCTTAAACAGTCCTTCTCAGGACTATCTGACACGGGTTAACCCAGAAAATTCTTTTTCATCTTATACCCGTGAAAACCTAAAAGTTAACATATATATATATATATATATATATATATATATATATATATATATATATATATATATATATAGTAGTCGGGCTGTATATATAGTAGATATATGGTAGTCGGGCTGTTGATAATGGTGTTTCATTGGATTTTTCTTTCACTGTTTTTGGACTCTTTAATGCTTTGTTTATTATATAGTCTGAGAAACCATTACAACGTAGAGCATTTTTCGTGTATTCTAATTCTTGTTTTTTATGCTCGTGGTCTGCAATTCTTTTTGATCTTGTTATTAGTGTTTTTGCGACTGAGCATATTTGTGCGGGGTGATGATTGGACGTTGCGTGTAGGTATCTATCGGTGTGTGTGGGCTTTCTATATACTGTGTGCCCCAGTTTACCGTTTGCTTTTTTTAACACTAAAACGTCTAAGAAAGGTATTTGTCTGTTATCAACAGCCCGACTACCATATATCAAAGGCGTCACCGATAAAATCAGCCGTCTATTAAACAAAAATAACATATGTACCGTTTTCAGCACAACAAATAAAATATCAACCTTTCTAAGAAACCCGAAAGACATCATTCCACTTGAAGCTCATGGAGTATATGAAATACCGTGCGGATCGTGCAATAAGACTTATGTAGGAAGAACCAATCGAAAAGTTGAAGCACGAATAGCGGAGCACAGAGTCGACATGAGAAACAAAAAACTTACATCCTCACTTGTACAACACTCGCTCACAGAAGGACATACAATAGATTTTGACCATTCAAAAATAATAGCAAGTTTAAACAGTGAACCTCTCAGAATTTACAGGGAAGCTATAGAAATATATAAGAGAAGGGATATAATGAACAATCGGGACGACGGAGTTCGTTTGCCTAGTACCTGGAAGAACATTTTATATGACAAACAATACAATAATAATATTAATAATACCATAGCGAAAATAACCCCAAAACACAACAATAATAATATTAATGTCACAACTAAAATTAACAATAAATCACAACACAAAAACACTTGACGGTGAGCTTTCAGTGTGAGTAGACGTGTGTCGCGCGCGTGCTTTTCGTTAAGTCCTTGAAAATGCCTGGTGATATTCAGGCGAAACGTCGGAAGACAAATGGTCTTAGTCAAGACCTACTGACACGGGAAAACCGAGATAAAAATATTATAACATATTTCACCCGTGAAAACATCAAATATAATATATATATATATATATATATATATATATATATATATATATATATATATATATATATATATATATATATATATATATATATATATATATATATATATATATATATATATATATATATATATATATATATATATATATATATATATATATATATATATATATATATATATATATATATATATATATATATATATATATATATATATATATATATATATATATATATATATATATATATATATATATATATATATATATATATATATATATATATATATATATATATATATATATATATATATATATATATATATATATATATATATATATATATATATATATATATATATATATATATATATATATATATATATATATATATATATATATATATATATATATATATATATATATATATATATATATATATATATATATATATATATATATATATATATATGTATAACGAAAACAAATTAATTATACATAATAATGATTCAGCCGACCGCCGTGGCACAGTTGGTAAACCGTTCGGTTTCTGTGCGGGCGTCCTGGGTTCGATTCCCAGCAGAGGAGAAATTTATTTAAATTCATTTCTCACGCAAAATTTGCTTCTCTGGGCTGGAAACAGTGGTTAGTTGGAAGTTATTATTCATAGGGATCGAAACATATTCATATTTTATTTATATTAGAATATTTCATTTATTTGTTTCAATTGTGTGAACAGAAAGTCACAAATATTTTTTTTCCCTGAAAAAGATGTGATTAGATAGAAATTAATATGATTCTTTAAATTCGAAATTGTATAAAAGGATAGAAGATAAATGTATGAATTGAATTATGATACATCCAAGTGTAAAGATGGGGTATTTAGTGGTTTCACCTATCTACTGAATTTCTGGTGAAATCGGTTTGTATTGTCGGTATGAAATACGGCTCCAGTTGGTAACGTGGCTGGGTCCATCATTTGGAAATACTTTGTACCAGGATATTGCGGCAACTGACAAAAACGTTTCCCAAACAGATTTTCCGATTCAAATTTATTTAAATTTTCTCACACCCCCCTAGTGTTAAGACAATAATCTGCCGTTGAGTTTCGCAAGCGTCCTGTAACATCGGATTATGTCCGTTTGGTAGGAACTTTTACAGAGCGATGTTTATTTTCTAACGAGTTTTGGTAGGTTTTTTCAGTTATACATTTCAATTGTTTCTTTATATTATTTTATTACGTGTAATTGATAGAACTGAACGGATTACATAAAATATAGAATAATAATCGCATTCCAGCAATTTATTATCTGTTGTCTATTTTTCAATAAAGTAAATACAAATGAGCGTATTTCAATTGTAGTATCTATATAACAAGAATTAGGAACTTCAAATACTTAGTGACAACAAAAGGTATAATGGAAAGATGGAAAAGAATTGTGGAACACTTCAAAGTGTCTAAAGGATTTGTGTTGAAGTGTCTAAAGGATCAATAAAAAAAGTGTTACAGAAGCGGAGGTAAGAACTGCAATGTTACAAACGACAAATAAAAGAACATCAGGACAAAATGAAATACCGGCGGAGTTATGGAAAAAATAGAAGAAGAAGGAAGATTTTTTCACTCCAATGTTTAAAAAAATGCAAAATACAAAAAAATGAGACCTATATAAAATGCGATCTACATGTAAGGCGGTTTGTGGCAGGACAGCGTCTGCCCGAGTCAACTAATGTATTAGATGTTTTTTTAGATATCAATTACCTACCTATATCACGTAAAAGGCACATGTTATTTCTGTATTCCTGACTGTTGTTTTATTATAAAATTTTGTACATACCTATATACATTTACAAAATAAAACATAAGACATAAATAATTCAACGAGCTTCCAACGAAGTAAAATAACTGATCTAAATACTAATATGTTATGAACTGATCTAAATACGAATATATAAGCATTTATGCTTGTATATTCGTATATATTATTATTTTAGTGAACGTAGAAAGATGTATATGTACTTGTTTAACAAAGACATATTCATTTTATTTAGAAACAAATGTTTTACGGTTATTCACTTATCTGCGAAGGATACTAGCACCCAAATAATATATAACCAAAAACTATTGTCATAAAAGCTTTTACTGCCTGGATGACTTAGTCGATGAAAATAAGAAACTCTCAGGTTGGATAATTATTATTATATATAACCGAAGGAAAAACTCTTAAATAATATTTTGTGATAAAATAAAATAATATTATGTATTTTTTTCTCTCTAATATTTTGTGGGAATACCTAATACCCCGCATTCAGTAACTTTTGTAACTAAAATAGGAACATACTAATATTGTAGATTTTAGATTAACGGTATTATTTCAGCGTTATAAAATATCAACTTGGACTAAAATGTAATAGGAACGTACCTATATTGGCCGGAAGGTTCTTAAAAAAAATACTGAATTAGACGTATTTTAAATAATTATGAATTATAATTATTCATAATACGTCTGATTCTGCTGATTCAGTAACTTTTTAAGAACGTTCCGGCCAAAATAGGTACGTTCCCATTCCATTTAGTCCAAGTTTATATTTTATAACGCTGAAATAAGACCGAAAATCTAAAATCTGCAATTGTAGAACGTTCCTAATTAAGTTCCAATAGTTAATGAATACGGGCTAATGAGTTCTTTCAGTTTTTGTCCTATTCGATATTACTTGAATAGCTTTCGCAACAACTTTGATAATTTTCATTTTTTAATATCCATAAACTCTCATGATCATAGGTATGAGTATTTATATTACACTAGTAAAACCCGGCAGACGTAGTCCTGCCTGTTTAATTATTTACCTCCAAATATAAAAAAAATGGTTGTTCGCTATGTTTCCTTTTTATCACTTAACATTCTTATCTAGATTCGCTAATTATAATTCCGTATTTTATCCTTCTATCACTACAGTCCCTTCCGTCCCTATTCATTCATTCATTTAAATTTTATTTAATTATTCAAACAAATATAGGTACTTGAACCTTTAGCATTATTCCAGTTTTTATATAATACTAGTAAAACCCGGCAAACGTTGTCCTGCCTGTTTAATTATTTACCTCTAAATATATAAAAATGGTGGATCGGTATGTTTCCTTTTTATTATTTAACATTCATATCTAGATTCGCTAATTATAATTCCGTATTTTTTCTCTTCCATCCCTACAGTCCCTTCCGTCCCTATTCATTCATTCAATTATAATTTTATATAATTATTCAAGCAAATATAGGTACTTGAACCTTTAGCATTATTCCAGTTTTATATAATAGGTATACCATTTTATGTATGGGTATATAGGATTTTTGCTGAACAAACCCACTAAGTATCAATTCAATACCATTTTTTTAGATATCGAATAAATAAATTATATGGCACAAACCTTCTCCTGAATGAACTGAACAAATTCCCAAAGTTTCATCGCAATCGGATAGTTGGTTTAGGAGTTCATCGCGAACAAACAAATATACGTAAATCCATTTTTATATATATAGATACCATTTTATGTATGGGTATATAGGATTTTTGCTGAACAAACTCACTAAGTATCAATTCAATGCCAATTTTTATTTATTCATTTTTTTCGAGAGATATCGAATAAATAAATAAATAAATTATAATGCATAAACCTTCTCCTGAATGAGCTGAACAAATTCCCAAAGTTTCATCGCAATCGGATGGATGGTTTGGGAGTTCATCGGACACATACGAATATACGTTAATCCATTTATATATATATATATATATATATATGTTATAATATTTTTATCTCGGTTTTCCCGTGTCAGTAGGTCTTGACTAAGACCATTTGTCTTCCGACGTTTCGCCTGAATATCACCAGGCATTTTCAAGGACTTAACGAAAAGCACGCGCGCGACACACGTCTACTCACACTGAAAGCTCACCGTCAAGTTCAGTGTGAGTAGACGTGTGTCGCGCGCGTGCTTTTCGTTAAGTCCTTGAAAATGCCTGGTGATATTCAGGCGAAACGTCGGAAGACAAATGGTCTTAGTCAAGACCTACTGACACGGGAAAACCGAGATAAAAATATTATAACATATTTCACCCGTGAAAACATCAAATATAACATATATATATATATATATATATATATATATATATATATAATATATATATATATATATATATATATATATATATATATATATATATATATATATATATATATATATATATATTGGCTCGATTTCAAAATCCATCTCTCGTTAGCTACTGTCGCCTGAACAAATAGCTTTGTTGGATATGTAAAATGCTGTGTACATTCTAGAAATCGTGCATTTTCTCCCTTGCAAACAAAACATCTTACATACATTCGCGATTGTTTGAAAAGATTTGTCAATTCAAGAGTTTAATATAACGAGATAGTTGATGTTAACAATAAATTTATAATCTTGACAAATCCGTTCCATACAATCCTTACATTAAATAAACAAGTAGAAAATCAAGTGAAATAAATAAATAAATAAATAACTCAGCTGGATTCTCCTCGGTGAGGACCTCGCTCCGGTCACTCCAACACTTAAATATTGGCGACGGCAATCGCTCACGAATATTATGAATAAAGGATCGTAAAATAATTATATTAATCACGAAAATTAATCTGACAATCTTGCCGAGAGACGCGGCGCGCGACGCAACGTATATTCCGAGGTACGGCACCCCTGCATTTCGTCTCGTATGTATGTTGTTCGGATTTAATCGATCCATATGAATAATCGAGGCCTCGGGGATAAAACGTGAATAGATCGTAACGCCGGCCCGGGTACACTACCGATCAAATGCTTAAAATCGACCCCTACGCGACATCTCGTCTCTAGGTACCGTGAAGCCCGACCGTCTCAATCTCTTGCGTCCCGCTGACTGTCTCGATACAACTTTTTGACTCCCCTTCCAGCTCTCAGGAATGCATATAAAAACCACCCTATACGACAGATTTACGATTAACACATGTGTATCCGAATGACTAACAGAAAGCTTCGATCCAGTAGGTAAATACCCATAACAAACCACTCCATATATCTCGTCTACAAAATAATAATTTGTATAATAATATTATGGAGAACTCGATTCATCACATATATATATATATATATATATATATATATATATAATATATATATATATATATATATATATATATATATATATATATATATATATATTGACGGTGAGCTTTCAGTGTGAGTAGACGTGTGTCGCGCGCGTGCTTTTCGTTAAGTCCTTGAAAATGCCTGGTGATATTCAGGCGACACGTCGGAAGACAAATGGTCTTAGTCAAGACCTACTGACACGGGAAAACCGAGATAAAAATATTATAACATATTTCACCCGTGAAAACATCAAATATAACATATATATATATATATATATATATATTTATATATATATATATATATATATATATATATATATATATATATATATATATAATATATATATATATATATATATATATATATATATATATATATATATATATATATATATTATATATATATATATATATATATATATATATATATATATATATATATATATATATATATATATATATATATATATATATATATATATATATATATATATATATATATATATATATATATATATATATATATATATATATATATATATATATATATATATATATATATATATATATATATATATATATATATATATATATATATACATATATATAAAGATTTCCACTCTTAGCGGTCTATACCATTCCTATGTTTCTTACATTTTTTTATGAACGTTATTCATAAATACAAAAATTTAATATTGAAAGCTTCTTAATTGTGCATTGACATTATAAATAACGGATGCTAACATATTTATATTGAAGTTTTTGTTTTTTTAAGAGAATTCAAAAAAACAACAGTTTGAACTTTTTTAAATTTACTTTTCATAGGTTTTGTAACGATCATCCGATGAAAATGAATTAAATTCCATCAGTTATTTATCTATTTGATCTATATCTACACATATTACAGTTTTCTGTGTTTTTAATAGTAATTTTATCTCTAAATATATATGTTTTATTTTATATCATTTTTGATACCTAATAAAGATGATAGTATTTTTTTTTTGCCAATTCAGAATGAATGTTATCTATTTTTAAAAAGAAATTTGATATTTTACTAACCAAAGCATAAAAGTGGACGAATATTACATTTGAAACCAACAAAAATATTTGAAAAAATAAATCAACTTACCAGCCTTGATGTGTAAATGTCGGGATATGATTGACCCCAGAGAATTTGATATGGAGCAATAAACGTAGGTGTCGTGAATCTCTCTGCGATAAGACGTTGGTAGGAATGGCAACATCACCAATGACCCATTGCTGAAAAGAAAAATCAACCGAAATTTTAAATTGATGATTTTTTTTTCAATTAAACCGGTTCCAGAAAAGTTCAACGTAATCATTGCAAACTTTAATATTTCACAACTTATCAAGTGTATTTTTTTAACAGATTTTTAATTATCTCAATAGAGACGAAGTTGGAATATTTACAGTAGGAGAACCGGGAAATCAAGGCACCTACAGGGCTTACGACCTGTCATCGGCTGGTTTACGTGATCACTTTATGCGCTTGCGCAACGTTCACCAATTATGCTTTTTTAATGAGATCCCTATCAATTCAATTTTGAAAGTTCTATATATTGTAATACTGAAATTCTTTTCGCTTTAAAATAAGGAAATTTTACTACAGCAATTAATTTTATTTTTTTTATTTTTTAATGTGTGAAATTATGAACGACATTCTTATTATTTTTATTTATTTTGTTGTAACGCCATCTATTGAGAGAATTGGTTTTTTGTAAATAATGAAAGCAACAATTCTTATACCTGAGGTGACAAATGCATTTTTCGCATAGAAGTCACCCCTGAATTGCGCCAGACTTATAAGGTCATTTTTGTCTTATTTACCTACTTGTACCAATGTGTAAGTAAGTAATCGAATATTTGGTTCTCCTACAGTAAATATTCCAACTTCGTCTCTATTGAGATAATTAAAAATCTGTTAAAAAATATCTTTGACTCCCGACAGGGAAAAAATCCAATGTTTGCGCATATGCAATAATAAAAATATTCGATTATCAAGTGTAGATGAGGAATCGAAAGGTCGCCTATAAGTTGGAGCGATCAATTTAAGGATACTGGCACCAATTTGAATGCAGCAATCTATTTTGCCCAAAATATCGCTAATATATGTTGTCCACTTTGGAATAATGAATTAAGGACGTCTGACGAAGAAAATATATTGCAAGACTCAATTAGGTATGTGAACGACATTCGGAATGAGAGAAATGTATAAACGAGAACAACAGACGAATATGTGCATACATAATATGAGAAAATGATGAATTTCGATGAGGCGTAGGGTGCGCGTCGTGGCAGAAAAATTACGCTTTCGGTACTGTCTGCTTACATATTGAGGAACACGGCGCCGGCGTGATGGTATATATGTGATGGTATATTGTACATACTTTGAGACTTTTTGATATGATTATTGATTTGATATGTTTGGTTGCAGAAGGCAGTTGATATATATTCTTAATATTACTACATAATATATAGTCCATTCCACTTCTTAAAATACGTCCAGCTGTATTAAACTTTTTGCCATCGCTACCAACAAGAATATAAAGCGAGCAATTACTCAGTTCAGCGGGTAAAATTTATGCAGACAGGTTTTCTATTTTATTTGGCAAAAATACTGTAAAAGCAAATAAAATACCAGTTGTTTGCCTTAGATTGTTTGAAATAGATTTTTTTATTGATACAAAATTATTTTCTTTTAGGTCCATAATTACAATTATTGGACCCCCTGAGCGAAAGCCTCTCTATCTTGGGCAAAATGATACAGCTCTCCATATGTGTGCATAGCAGTGCAGGCTGGAATATTGTGATTCTTTTTATATATAATGGCAAGAAGTTCTGTCATAGTTACGGTGCCTTACTATTGGTTGATTCCAATTACGTTTATTTTTTTAAAGAGATCTTAGTCACAACTTTAACGTTTTATATTTTAAAAGATTTGAAGTCGATGACAGTCCACAAGTGTGAATTTTCTATTCACGTTCGTCGATTGTTCTTTTTGCACTGTAGTACCGAGATTGTTAAATCTAGATTTTTTTGCCCCCCATTTAGCGTTCTGTGAAGAGGTCGTTTACAGTCCCCATATGCAGAACGAGTTTTGGTGAGAGTAGCAAATAATGGCTTGTGAACGAGATCACTTAAAGGAGTATTCAAAACTGCCTCTATTGGATTACTAACTCAATTAGGTATAATACTTTTTATATGTATACTTAAATATTCTTTATTTTTATAAACTTAATTATATTTAATAATATTTATATAAAGACTTACACTACACACACAAACAAAAATGTACATATTTGACACATGTAATTGACATTAGATTTAGATAATTGATGTATCATATATTACATTATTAATCCATGTAATCAAACTATCTAATGATGTTTGTGTTAATTAAAAATAAAAATATACTTAATTATATTTAATAATATTTATATACTAAATATATACTACAATATTCCCTATCACCCCAATTAAATACTGAAAATTTGTAAATTTGAAATTCGGAATTCCTAATAAAATAAATCTTTATTTTTTAGATGGCTTTTGAATAATTTTTTTTTTTCTTATAAGCAATAATAAATTATTGTATCAATTGTACTACTTACTTGAGAATTTTTCTCAATCCCGGTACGTCGTACAACAGGTTTCCGTCGCTGGTGTACCACGTGACGTTCGGCATAGGGATTCCCGTACCCACGCAGTCTACTATACCGCCGCCTGTGTTGGTCCAGTCAAGTTTGAAGGCGGCTCCACCACGAAGGTCGGCCCTCTGTCCATCGCGCCCTCCGCCCACATCGAGGCCATCAAAGCTAAACAAAGAAAAATAAAACAAATTAATCAACCGTTTTTTTAACTTAACTTAACCATTTCCATGCGAAACAAATTAATTATTTAATGTTACATTAGCGCCTTTGGAGTTTGAATGGATGAATTTATGAATAATTTAATTAATTTATTTATTTTATTTAATTTAATGAATTTATGCATCACTAAACGGCTCATTATGACATAATTTTTAACGGTGAGTATAAGTATGGATGTCTGTCGGAAGTACGGACTTGAGGTAATGTAGGGACGGGATGTATTGAAGGGACGGAAGGGTTTTAAGGGACGAGAGGTACAAAAGGGAGGGAATTATAATTTTAGATAAGATACATAAATATCGATATTTATTTATTTATTTATTTATACATCTTCTTGTACATAATATAAACAAATATAATTGTACACTGGCGGGCTTATTGCCATTAGGCAATTTCTTCCAACCAACCAGATTAAAAAGTATGACAACATTGTATATGTACAACAGCAAA